>CM070514.1:13927748-14372812 GCA_036346375.1 Guadua angustifolia
GATTTCGTGTATCTTAGGGTTACTTCCTTAAGGGTGTGAAAGGGTTTCAAGTCAAGGGAAAACTTGCACCTAAGTATGTTGGGCCATTTAAGATCTTAAGCCGTCAAGGAGAGGTTGCATAGTAGTTGGAGTTACCACGGTCATTAGCAGGAGTTTGCGATGTGTTTCATGTGTCTCAGCTTAAGAAATGTCTCAGGGTGCCAGCAGAGCAGACGCCGTTAGAAGCAATCGAGTTGCAGGAGGATCTAACTTATAAAGAGTAGCCGATTAAGATTTTGGATGTAATGGAGCGTATGACCAGAAATAAGTCTAGTCGCTTTTGCAGAGTTCAGTGAAGAAATCATTCAGAGAATGAAGCAACTTGGGAGTGTGAAGAAGATTTGAAGAAAGAATTCCCAAACCTATTCTTTAGCCAGCCCTAAATCTCGGGGTCGAGATTCCGTTAAGGGGGGAGGTTTGTAACATCCCAATTTTTAGTCTTTTTAATTAATTAATATTATTTTAATGCAATTTATGATTTTTATGATTTTTCTGGATTTTATTGGATTTTCTGGGATTTATTTGAATTCTTTTGAATTAGAATACATTATCCTTGCCAAGAAATAATTCTAAAAAGATATTTGCAAAATAAATTTTTTGTGAAAATATTTTATTTAAGTCCAGAATGGCATATAATATTTTTGAGAATTTTCTGGGAATTTTTAGAGTATTTTTAAGGCCCTAAATAAATCAAAACATTTAATCGGATTATTTAAAATAGGAAATTCGGGAAAATAAGGAATGAACAGTAATGGGCCGGCCCAATTACTGTGCTGATCGGCCAGATTTGAATAGGAATCGATACCGACCATTGGATCTTGATCCAACTGCCATTTTCAGCCGAATCAAATAGGAAACCCTAACTCAATCGGGGCGGTCGGGTGCCGATCGGACGACCGTCGTGCGTCGTCTTCGACCGGGCTGCCGCCGCCTTCCAAAATCGCCGCCGTCTCCGAGTCGACTTCCCCCGCCGCCGTTTTCTTCCTTATTTGCTGCGCCACCACCGCCTATTTAAACCCGAACCCTCCCCAAGAATCCACACACTCACCGCCTCTTTCCTCGCTGCGCCGCCACCGAGGAGCACAGAGTTACCGCGCCAAATTGTCGAGTTGCGGACTTGGCCGAGGTGGTTGCGCCGTGTTTTGTCGTCGCCAAGTACCTCTTCCGCCGCATTGAAGACAGATTTGAGTTGCCCGCGTCACGCCGCGTCGAATCCAATGCTCCACGTCGCCGGAGTCACGCCGAAACACCGTGGGAGGTGTCTTCATCCCACTCCGGCATCCATCGCCAAGACGCCCACACCGAGCCGGGCACAGCAGCCGTCGGATCACCAGTGGAGCGCCAGGATTCGGCCACGTCATGCCGTACGGATCGGGCGGGAAAATTGGATTTTTCCATATAAAAATAATTCGCTAAAATTCGGAATTTCTATTTTCATGGTATTTTCAAGATTTTCAAATTTCAAAACCTCATAACTTCCGCATACGAACTCCGATTGAGGTGATTCAAATTCCTAAAAATTTGTAAAATTGAGATATTTCTAATGGTGGCTTTTATTTGAATTTTTGAATTTGTTTGCTCTTTGGTTTTGGTTTTTATTTGCTTTTCTCTCTCGATTCGCGTAGACGTTGAATTGTGCGAGGCTTCGGAAGGGGATTTCACATCTCAAGAATTATTTCTAGACCAGGATCAGGAGCTTTACCAAGGCAAGTTGTGCTTTGATCATGTTGCACCCATAAATTAGATTGCATGCTATTTTGATTTACTTTATCACTTGGTATTTTATGTGTATAAATGATTATTTCAACATAAGTTTGGGATTAGCTACCATACCCTTTGAATTATACCCTACCTTGATATTTGTATGACATGCTTCATTGTCACCTTAAGTTGGTTACTATAGTTGGTTAATAATAAAATCAACATGGATGGTTAGACCGGAATAGAATTGCTTAGCCATGCCACGTCATCACATGTTCATGAATTATTGGTTAATAATCTTGACTAATGGAATATGGAACAATGATGTTGAATTGTGTAGCATGTGATGCTTGGTAATCAACCGGGTTTGGTAATCATTTAGATTGAAGCAAGTGGTAGGGGCAAGGGTGCCAGGGTGGGCCCGATGGGCGAGAAAGGGTATGTGTAAGTCTTGCTTTAATCAATCCTAAGGACTTAACCTTGCGAGCCTTTGACCTGAGTCTAACTTGCAACCACATGTCTGGAATGGGACAGCCTAGCTGACTAATTTGCAAAGTCTTAGCTTGAGTACTATCATGGTGGTGTGAGACCTGGGTAGTGGTAACCAGTCCTCGCTTAGGGTATCTCACATGGCGCAAGAGGGGGGCCCTGGATGTGGTAACCAGTCCCACCAGTGTTGAAACCTTAGCGGGTAGTACTGGGTTAAGATGATGCATTGTAAAGGCTTTGTTACGATCGTTCACCTGTGTGGTGCATGGTTGTATCATGTGGGTAAAGTGCATAACCTCTGCAGAGTGTACAATCTATTCGGATAGCCGTGCTCACGGTATTGAGCAATGCTCGGGAATTACAGTCAAGGGGTAGTTAATTAAAATGGACAACTGTTTGGGATGGCAGGATGCCATGTGGATAATGGAATTTGATTTAGGTTGAGACTTGGGTTGATTTGAAAACAATGGAATCTATTTACTTGTTATTATTTGTTTTACCGTCTTTTCAATCTACATATTGCTTATGTTTGAAAATGCTGCTTTACTGCTTATGAGCCACTTAGCCTTCCTTTGGAATAAGCCTTGCATATAGCTATGATAGAATTGCATTTTGTGCACAACTTGTTGAGTACGTATTGGTGTACTCACCCTTGCCTACAAAAATCATCAGTGATGGAGAAGGAGTACCATGAAGGGACGAATGTTTAGGTGCGAGCCTTGTCGCTTGTTCGTGGTATACTAAGGGTTATCTACGCCTTCATTCCGCTGCAGTTCAATTTGTTGTTCAGCCTTGTGAGGCATTGCTAAGTAAGTTGACCATAAGGTCATACAAATGCTAATATTTAGTATATTATCTTATTTACGTTGTGTATGATTATGATATTCACTGATGTTGAGCCTGTGTGCACTAGCGTGATCCTGGACTAGTGCAGTATACACAGAGGGTCCGGATTTTCATATTCGGGTCCCGACAACCATCAACCTCGTCACATGCACCTGAGGTGAGTAAATCTTCTAATGTGCAGACACCCATGAAGACGTCATCCTCTGTTGCCTCCACTGGACGTACAACAGGTATAGTATGCCACCGTTGTAAGGGAATAGGATATGTTATGAAGGGTTGTCCAAGTCAATGAGCTTACATTGCAACAGATGACGGTGGGTACATCAGTGCGTCTGATGTAGAAGATGAACTTGCTCTTGTAGCTAACCTTGCATGTGATAATGCTGAGAATGAAACGGACATTGATGATGAGGAGACCTTCGGCAAGGATGATACGGAGTACTACAGGAGCATAATTGTGCAGCGATTGTTGAGCACTCGAATGGAGCCAGTTGATAAGATCCAATGCCATAATTTGTTCCAACTTTTCTTTATTGTCAACAATCGTCGTGTCCGTGTCATTATTGATAGCGTGTCGCAACAACTTGGTAAGTTCAGATTTGGTCAAGAAGCTTGGCTTGGCCACACGACCATATCAACACCCATATCATATTTAATGGTTCAATGATAGTGGTAAGGTGAAGGTAACACAAACTGCAAAGGTTAATTTTTCCATTGGTACATACAACGATCGGCTAAATTTGATGTCATACATATGCAAGCTCGCTCACTTTTGTTAGGTCGACCATGGGAATTTGATATAGATGCCACTCATCACCGCCGCCTAATAAATACACATTCATGCACAAAGGAAAGAAGATCACCTTACTTCCTATGACCCCTGTTGAAATTTTGCAATGTGATAAAGAAAGAGCTGAAAATGAGAAGAAACAAAGTGTGCTAGAATCTGAAAATCAGCAAGTAGCTAAAATTATTTTTCCACCTAGAAAAGATAAGGGAGTGTCAACTTCTAGGTCAGAGGGAATTAAGTTGAAGGGTGGTGTTATGCTTGCTACAAAATCTGATCTTGCTGAAGTTACTGAGAATGAGCTGCCATGTTATGCTTTCATATGCAAAGATGCTTTAGTTTCACTTGAAGATATATCTAGCTCTTTGCCTCCTTCTATTTCTAACCTTTTGCAGGAGTATATGGATGTATTTCCAGCTGAGATACCCCCGGGATTGCCACCTATTTGAGGGATTGAGCATCAAATTGATTTGATCCTGGGTGTGAGCTTGCCAAACCGTGCTGCATATAGGACCAACCCGGAGGAGACTAAGGAAATTGAGCGACAAGTCCAAGACCTCTTGGACCGTGGGTACGTGTGAGAAAGCCATAGTCCTTGTGTTGTTCTTGTTCTTTTGGTTCCTAAGAAAGACGGTAGTTGGCGAATGTGTGTGGATTGTAGAGCCATTAACAATATCACTATAAGGTATTGTCATCCTATTCCTAGTTTAGACGATATGCTTGATTAGTTAAGTAGTTCTAAGATTTTTTCTAAAGTTGACTTGCGAAGTGGATACCACCAAATTAGGATGAAATTGGGAAATGAATGGAAAGCTGCTTTTAAAACTAAGTTTGGTTTATATGAGTGGTTAGTTATGCCTTTTGGATTGACTAATGCACCCAGTACTTTCATGCGCTTAATGAACGAGGTTTTATGTCCATTCATTTGGAAATTTGTGGTGGTTTACTTTGATGATATCTTACTTTACAGCAAGTCACTTTCTGAGCATCTTGAACATTTACGTGTTGTTTTTAATACTTTGAGAGATACATGTTTGTTTAGTAACCTCGAGAAGTGCACCTTTTGCACCCATCGATTTTCATTTTTTGGCTATGTTGTGACTCCACAGGGAATTGAGGTAGATGAAGCCAAGATTGAAGCCATACGGAGTTAGCCGACTCCTAAAATGGTCTCCTAGGTATGGAGCTTCCATGAGCTTGCCGGTTTCTATTGGCATTTTGTGCGGGATTTCAGCACCATTGCTACCCCATTGAATGAGTTGACAAAGAAAGGAGTAGCTTTCAAATGGGGACCTGCACAAGAAAAAGCATTCATGTTGTTGAAAGAAAAGCTCACCCACACCCATTGCTCCAACTCCCGGATTTCGGTAAGACTTTTGAGCTAGAATGTGATGCTAGCAGAATTGGAATTGGAGGTGTGCTAATTCAAGAAGTTAAACCATTTGCTTATTTTAGCAAGAAATTAAGCGGGCCATGTTTGAATTATTCTACCTATGATAAAGAATTGTGTGCTTGAAACTTAGCAACATTATCTATGGCCCAAACAATTTGTTATACATTCTGATCATGAATCACTGAAACATATTAGAAGTCAAGCTAAATTGAATAAACGACATGCTAAATGGGTAGAATATATTGAGTCATTTCCATATGTCATAAAACATAAGAAAGGAAAGGACAATGTGATTACTGATGCGCTTTCTAGGCGTTATACCATGTTATCTCAACTTGATCATAAGATTTTTGGTTTAGAGACCATTAAGGACTTATATGCTACTGATTTGGACTTTAAAGAAGTGCATGAACATTGTAAAGAAGGGAAAACATGGAATAAATACATGCTGAATGATGGTTTGCTTTATCGTGCTAACAAGTTATGCATTCCAGCTAGCTCCGTTTGTCTTTTGTTGTTACAGGAGGTTCATGGAGGAGGTTTGATGGCACATTTTAGAGCAAAGAAGACTGAAGATGTGCTGACCGCCCACTTCTTTTGGCCAAAGATGAGACGTGATGTCGAGTGTTACGTATCACGCTGCACTACTTGCAATAAAGCTAAGTCCCGCTTAAATCCACATGGTCTTTACATGCCTCTTATTCCTAGTATACCTTGGGAGGATATTTCTATGGATTTTGTTTTAGGTTTGCCTAGGACAAAGAGGGGGAGGGATAGTATATTTGTAGTTGTAGATCGTTTTTTCTAAAATAGCACATTTTATACCTTGTCATAAGAGTGATGATGCTACAAACATAGCTGATTTGTTTTTCAGGGAAATCGTTTGCTTACATGGAGTGCCTAAAACTATTGTCTCGGATCTTAATGCAAAGTTTTTGAGTCACTTTTGGAGATCACTTTGGAACAAATTGGGGACGAAGTTGCTGTTTTCTACTACATGTCATCCCCAAACTGATGGGCAAACAGAGGTCGTTAACCACACATTATCCACCATGTTGTGGGCTGTTTTAAAGAAGAATTTGAAGATGTGGGAAGAGTGTTTACTGCATATTGAGTTTGCTTACAATAGGTCAAAACACTCCACCACCAAGGTAAGTCCGTTTCAGGTAGTATATGGTTTTAATCCACGTTCTCCTATTGATTTACTACATTTGCCCACTTTTGAAAAACTTAATTTGGATGCTAAGAAGCATGCTGAATTTATCCTTAAGTTGCATGAAACAACTAAAGAGAATATAGAGCGCATGACTAATAAGTATAGGATTGCTGGCAGTAAAGGTAGGAAAGAAATAAAATTTGGACCGGGTGATTTGGTTTGGTTGCATTTGAGAAAGGATAGGTTTCTAGAATTAAGAAAATCAAAATTGATGCCTAGAGCTAATGGTCCACTTAAGATAATTGAGAAAATTAATGACAATGCATAGAAATTGGATGTACCTGCAGATTTTGGGGTTAGTCCCACATTTAACATTTCAGATTTGAAGCTATATTTGGGAGAAGAAGATGAGCATGAGTCAAGGACGACTCCAGTTCAAGAGGGGAGGATGATAAGGACATCACTCCTTCGGATATGTACAACATGACTCCTCAAGATATACAAGGACCAATTACAAGAGCACGTGCACGATAATTAAACCACCAGATGAACTCGTTCCTCATTGCTCATGATTTCTTGGATGGGTTGCTACTAAATTCTTGTGATGTCTTGTTGCTTAGGAATATGGGAGAAGTATCACAATCTTACCTGAATGTCATCCCTCGAAGTTCAAGTCTAGTTGGAGTCAAGTCGAGCTCAAGTTGGACTCCAATTACGGTTCGGAGTTTAAGGACAGCACATCAATAAAATGACTATATCTAGGTCATACGAAGTCCGATTGAGGCGTTCTTGGACTCTACAGAGAAGCCCACGACGAGAGCTTTCCAACGAAACTAGCTTCACATTCAAACTCCTTCTGGATCGACAGAAATCATCAAAACTATATGAGAAACAAAATCTGTCGGGTGCTGCAACACCTCCACTTGGGCCCAATGGCCTTGTACGACCTAGGGCTGCACGGACATCCCCTTGGCTGCTTCCCGTGTCTTCGTCCTCATATATATTTAGTAGCCGTCGCTAGAATAGATGGGTTTTGCTTAGATTATTCTGCCATTGCGCTTAAATGGATTTTCGCTTGTGGAACCCCAACTTCGTGTGCTTAATACAATTCGCAATTGAGATTGCTTCTTTTTTGTTCTTGCTCGTGTTTTTGATTTGCTTGCAGGAACTAGCCTTATGGGCGAGGTCAACCTCGTCTTGGCACAGTTGATAACCAACGGAGCCGTGGTGTTGCGATTGCAGGTTTCATTTGGATCTGATCGAAAGTCCGGATCATTTACGTCGAGTCCTTCACCAATCAATTATCAGATAATTGCCGAAGATCGCATCGTGGTCGCATCACATATCACATTCACATGATTTAATATTATTTACATATGGACTAATAGGAGCCTGTCGGGTCTCTAAACATACCGTCCTTCATTATAAATTCTATCCAGTACCACCGGCAAAAGTGACCTCATAATTTGTTGATATATTTAGTTTGTAAGCTCTTGAGGGGATATCAATATTCTGCAAAATAGAAATGTGCACACTAATTTACATTTCAAAATTTGTATATAAAAGCTTTAGTGTATTATGCATGTACATATATCTTAGAAAAGGTGTTCATCGCCAACCACAACCAAAGATGTGATGCAGACGAGAAGTCAGATATAGGCCGACGCTGTCTCTGTTGATGACACCGTGAACAAAGAAAGTAAAATTAGATGTTCAAAAAAAATTAATCCTTTGTGTTGGGGATTGAGAAATCTCTGATAGGTCAACGCATAGTCAACTGAGCCCCTAAC
Source organism: Guadua angustifolia (assembly GCA_036346375.1). Taxonomy (NCBI): domain Eukaryota; kingdom Viridiplantae; phylum Streptophyta; class Magnoliopsida; order Poales; family Poaceae; genus Guadua; species Guadua angustifolia. Next base: position 13,935,950 of record CM070514.1, read on the forward strand.
TCAGGGTTAAGCCGCAAGGTCTCCGACCACGACCTAGGCTGCGCAACTCCCGCATGACCTTGAGCTTGGGGGCAAGGATTCAGCTCCCGCTCAGGGGAGTTATCCCAGGTTACAAGACGTGCGCTTACTCGACGGTTACCAAGACCTTAAATGTTGGAGTTAAGGCAGACGTGGGCGGCAGATGCGGGACGGTTACGACCCACCTTCAGTGCGCATCATACCACTTCTCCGGGAATCTCTCCCAACCGTTTCTGGTAACGGCCGAGAGAGGTATAAACCCCCCTGAGGCAGGTCGGTAGGGGGCAAGGCATTCGAAGCAACAAGATAGTAGACACAACAAACATAGAATTCACTAGAGCTCAAGCTGTAGAGCAAACACTTGTACTCAAGCATAGTGAAAATCCTTGCCTCAGGGCAAGACTGGAGTAGAGCTTTTACCTTTACAGGGGCTCGAGCCAGTATATGATGAGGACATCACCAACATGGATACGACCAGCGTGACCGCTGCCCCTCCTTCCTCTCCGACATCTCCAATGACTACCGACGCTGCTCCATCTTCGCCACAAATGATCGACGCAAGGGCAACTTCGCCGCCGAGAGGCCTTAATCCAAAAGCTCAGCTATTCAAGCCCACATCAATGACAAGGGCCTCAAGCACACACCCGAGAACAGCCCACGCGTCAAGGAAGGCCCATATGGAAGCCCAAGATGCCAAAAAGCCCGGTTCGCCATCCAAAGAGCATGCCAACTTCAAATGGGCATAACTTGGGCTCTCGGACTCTGTTTTAGCGTCACGACCAGCCGCTTGAAAGCTTAGGAGATAAGCTTTCCAATGGATCTAGCCCCACTTCCAAATTCACTCCAGAATGACGGAAAATGCAGAACAATGTCACGGGCCAGAAATTGTGGTCTTGATCACCTCACTTTTAGCCTATGGCCCATGTATCTTAGGGTTATGGTGGCCACCGCTGTTTTGGCTGCCCTACACCTCCTCGCCGCCGCTATATATGTGGCCGCCACCGTTCTTTTTACGCTTAGGTTTTGTTGTGTTTTGGTAGACCCTTGTGCGCCTCTCCTCGTGTTCGCAGTGTCGACTAGACCACCCGTGACGAGAAATGTAACCTCACCCTTATATCTTTGAGATTATTGATTGGAATTGCTCTCACCTTGTTCTTGCATGTTCTCGGTTGCAGAGGTACAAGGATCGATCGGGTCTTTGATTCGGTTGATCGCCTCGTGGTGACGCTATGATTGCTTGGTTGTCGATCTCGTGGTTAGTAGCCGATCCATCTATTTCGCGCGCTATCAAACCGACGACGTTCTCATCGAAGATCGGGCCGACCTAGTGCGCATCAAGTGGTATCGAGCGACGGTTGCCTGGTGAGAACACCCTTATCCTTATTTAGTTCTTCTTGTTCGTCCTAGAGTCCAAAAAATAGCCAAAAAAATTCTGTTTGTCGTGTGTTTGATCTAATCCGAGCCCCTTTTGGCCTTTACTGTTACTACCTAGTTTAATTCTTATTGAATTTGCGTTGCATCGTCGTGTCGTTGCTGGTCTTAGTGTTTTGATCTTTAGAGTTTCGAGTTCTTGTCACATTCTTGTCACCGAGTTGAACTCTATCGCGTCGTCACGTCCAATTCGGATCCTCCTCTGTCCAGTTCGGTATTTTAGTCATAACTCCCTCATACGAACTCGGATTTTGCTGTTCTTGTACTTTCCTGAAAGATTGAGAAATTATCTACAACTTTGTCCATTGTGAAACTTTCCAAAAACGCCGTCTTCTTGCCCAAAATCCCGTCGGATTAGAATCTGTTTTCGTCCTGGATTTTCTGAGCAGTCTGTATTTCGGGGTCAATATCTCTGGCTTTCCTTATCCAAAATTGACGTTCCATATATGCAAATTGATCAGCTCGAAAAGATCTACAACTTTCCGGTTATACGTTTTTGCATTGGAAGCCAAAAAAAATCCGAAAACAGCATTTGAAGTTTCTGCATAGTAGATCTATTTGCAGCAGGAAAAAAGTTTAAGTTGTAATTCATATGTGCCACTTGTTGATATAGAAGGAAGAAAAATAAAAAAAAAGGCAAGTGCATATAAAAGAGCCGCACTAAAAGGTGAAAAAAGAAGCCCTAGCTATTTGCTTGTGTGCTGTGGTCATTCGTTCTGTTGCTTCGTGACTTCATTGGTGTCTGTGCTCGCGCTCTAGTATGGTCTAGCCTAGGACCAAAAAAGTACCGTCGTTGAACGCTCTTTCAACTTGTTTTGGCTAGTGTGGTTCTAGTATATCCTTTGCTACATATTATACCTATCCAAGCTCCACCTCCTATTAACCACAGGAGAAGCACCTTGCAATCGCTTTGTCACCCCCGAAAGTGCAGATTACCATCATCCCTCGATTGAACCTTGAAAAGTCGCAGGTAAGAACTGTAAGAACTTGGTGTGAGCTTGACCGTGTGAGATCCTCCATCGCCCACATATTAGTAGATAGGAATATACATTTTGTGTGTATTTTTCTTGTCTACCACTAATAATGGCAGTCCACGAAAGAACGATGATCTATACTTCGAGGATGATCCAAGCATTCCGCCAGAACAAAGAAATATATGCGAAACTTAATCATGAGTTTGAGAAAAGAGAAGAAATTGAAAGAAAAAGCACAGTGAGTTAGTAGCCTTGTGTGGTGACGCTATGCGATTGCTTGGTTGTCGATCTCGTGGTTAGTAGCCGATCCATCTACTTCAGGCGCTTATCAAACCGACGACGTTTCATCAAAAGATCGGGCCGACCTAGTGCACATCAAGATAACTCTCGTGTCTTGCTCGTTCTTCTCTTTACTTTCGATCAATGGTAGCGAAAGCGATTTCTTCGGTGAGTGGAGCTCGCTTTGGGTCCCCTGCTCACTCTAACCCTTCACTCATTTGCGGTCGTGATCCCTGATCATCGACAATGGCGCCACCGTGGGGCCCGAAAGCTTCGCTCATTTGAAGGAACAACGTCAAGATCTCAGAAGCATGGCGCGCTCCATTGAAGGACGTTCGGCAAGTTCAGGCTCGAGCGCAGTTCCTGAGTATGATGACTCCACGTCCCTGTTTTCACCCTCACCGCCACTGCGCGAGCAGTTTGTCTTCTTGGCAAATGTCCAAGGCGTGAACGCGGAGGCGGATGACCGTGACCCAAAGACTCCTGAAGATGCTCGCCGGATGGTTCAGGTTGCCATCAACCAAGCCATAACTGCCCTCCGACGAGAGGAGCAAGAGAATACCAAGACCTCATCGCTCGCCCCGGCTTCCCGCCGAAGCGAGCACCTCTGTGCCATTGCCTGGGTTATGACGGATCCTGACTGGGTGAGGTTAGGACTTTCTGGCTGAGCTCTCACTGATGAGCTCAATAGGGCTACGACCGAGGCCATACCTCCGCAGCACCAAAGCCACCACTCTGGGACCCGCTCCTTGAGAAGTGATGATAACTCCTCACGCCGACGTCGGCGCCTTCACCGATCGTCTTCCACCAACCGTCCCAGGATCTGACTCGGACTCCTCCATGTCATCGCCCCCTGGACGCGACTCCGGAGGGTGTTCGACGTTAGCATGGCTACAACCACTCTCTTTCTAGCAGCAGTATGTCTGGAAGTCTTTCACCAGACATCCCGCCGAGGTGCCGCTGGGTTCTTGATCGCCTGCAGTATCTTCCGAGTGATTCCCACGCTCATCAGCATGACCAACATGGCCGTAGATCCAGCCGTCGAGGTAACCACGACTCCGATTCTAGCAGCGGCGACCATCTCCCTCGGTGTGCTCCTGTGCCAGCTTATGGCTGTTTGGCCTACTCTGATGATCTTCGTCGAGTGCGCTGGCCAGCCTGGTTGAAGCCTGCATTGATAGAATGGTTCGACGGGACGAAGAACCCCGACAAGTTTCTGTCGATTTATTCGACCGCCATTTTGGCGGCCAGAGGAGACAAGGGTCGTCATGGCCAATTACCTTCTAATTATTCTGGATGGCACCGCCCGTACTTGGCTCTTCAACCAGAAGCCCGGTTCCTTCCGATCGTGGCGCCAAATTCAGAGTGCCCTCCGCTCCAATTTCCAAAGTTGTTATGAGCGGCCAGGAAGGGAGAAAGACCTAGATCGTGTTATCCAGGGCAAGAACAAGCCACTCCATGACTTCGTGCGACAATTCATCCGCACGAGGAACTTGATACTGAATGTCTCTGACGAGGCTGTGATTAAGGCCTTCAAGTTTGGTGTCCGTGATCGGCATCTCACCGAAGACCTAGAGATCACGTCGAGGCTCAGCGTCAACAAGTTGTTTCGCATGGTGGAGCGGTACGCGGACGCAGACGACGCGGTCCACTGGAAACGTGACTATGACCAAGGTAAGCTTGGCCTAAACTCGGGGGAGGCTGATCCGACCAGCTCGAGAAATGCCAACCCGGGCCCGACCGCCAAGAAGTGGAAGAGGGATTGCAAGAATGGCGGCGGTCGGCCACGTGTGACCGTCGTGGCGAATGGCCAGCGTGATGTGATGGAGGTGCGGGATCCAGGCCAGGAAGAGCCCTGACCTCGCCGAGGCCGGCCACGACCTCAGCAGGTGCCGCATCGACCCCAGCAGGGGAACCGCCGACCTGGGCCCCAGTGAGCCGACGCTCGGTCGTAGGATGCTAGAGGATGCCCCAGGTTTGATGAAGCAAAGTTCTACTTGTTCCACAGGGCTCTAGGCCACGACCTGCGCGACTGTAGGGCTTGGTAGAGCAAGCTCCCACCTTTTATGATCGGCGAGGTGAGATGCCCACACTCCCGAAGGAAGGCGAGCAACCCGACAGGGTTAATGCCGGGACAGACCTCGAAGACCTCGACCTAGAGTTTTAGCAGGGCGACCGTCGGATTGATGTCATCTTCGGCGGCTCGTCAACATATCAATCCCGACGTGAGCTCAAGGCTGCTACGCACACCGTCTACCAAGCTACCGCCGAGAGGCCCATCGATCAGCCTTGCAAGTGGGCTGGGGCCATGATCACTTTTTCAGGGGAGGATGCCCCCCAAGGTATGGCTAGGGACCTAAAAACCGCCTTGGTCGTGACCCCGACCATCAGCAACACCATGGTCGAGCACGTCATGATCGATGGGGGAAGCTCCCTCAATCTACTTCAGGCAGGCGCACTCGACCGGATGCAGATTCCCCGATCGAAGGTCAATAATATAGCAGTTCCATTCTTCGGGATCGTTCTTGGGAGTTCGACCACCCCTCTTGGGCAAGTGGTCTTGCCCGTCACTTTCGGCGACTTAGACAACTTCTGCACCGAGCTGATCACCTTCGAGGTGGTCGAAGGAGATCTCCCGTACAACGCTATCCTCGGGCGACCAACATTGATCAAGTTCATGGTAGCCAACCATTACGCCACCGCTGCATGAAGCTCCGTGCCCTAATGGCGCTATCACGGCATGGGCGATTTCAAAGCGCGACGGGCAAGTGCGAGACTAAGGCTTTGGCTCGCCGCCATGTTTACCTCAACAGGGTTCCGAGGCAACCGTGAAGAGTGCCCGCCAGAAGGCCGTCATCCAGCCTGGCGGGGTGACGAGTTAAGTTCCAAATAGAAACTCGAGCTCGTCACCTTCCTCCGCGCCAATAAGAGCATATTTTCTTGGGAACCGTAGACATGCTTGGTGTCCCGAGGAGGTGGTCACACACGATTGCAAGTGTGGCCCGATCACACACCCCAGACGCTGTAAACCGCATCGCTTTCTCTCAAGAAGGTTTCTATAATTAGGGAGAACCTCGACAAACTTCTGAAGGCCGGCTTCATTCGTGAGATCGATTACTCTAAATGGTTGGCCAACCCGGTCATCATGCAGAAGAAAGGCGGGAAGTGGCGGATGTGCATCGACCACACGGGCTTAAATTCGGCGTGCCCGAAAGACAATTTTCCCCTTCCACTCATTGACCAGATCGTTGACTCTACTGCAAACGCCAAGATGTTGAGCTTCCTGGATGCCTACTTCGGGTATCATCAAATCAAGCTGACAGTCGGCGATGAGAGCAAGACATCATTCATCACACCATTCGGCACATACTATTACACGACTATGTCGTTTGGTCTCCGAAACGCCGGCACGACATTCTAGCGCCTGATGACCAAGACGTTCAACCCCCGGATCGGCCGCAACCTCAAGGTCTACGTAGTCGACATCATCGTCAAGAGCTCCTCCAAAGATAATCACGTTCAAGACCTCGAAGAGACCTTCGCCAACCTGAACAAGCACATGATTAAGCTTAATCCTGAGAAATGTGTATTTAGCGCTGCTTCAGGAAAGGTGCTTGGCTACATGATCGGGGGCTCGGGGGTCGGTTCGAACCCAGAGAAGATCGAGGTGATCGAGAAGATGGCTCCCCCAAGTTCGGTAAGGCAGGTGCAGTGCCTGACCGGCCGCATGGCCGCCCTCGGCCGGTTCGTCTCAAGACTTGGTGAGCATGGGCTGCCGTTCTTCAAAGCCTTGCGTAAACAAGGGAATTTTGAGTGGACGCCTGAAGCGCAGCAATCCTTCAATGAGCTAAAGGTATACCTTTCAAGTCCTCCTTTGCTCACAACTCCGCAGCCAGGTGAAAAACTGTTGCCCTACCTCGCGGCCACCACCCAAGTATCGCCATGCCTTGGTGGCCGAAAGGATGCACGGCAAAGACTCGACCGAAGCATTGAACAAAATGTTTGGAGCAGGTTGTCGGGACCCGGATATGCAAATCTGAAATCCTCTGTGTATTTTGCACTAGTCCAGGATCAGCTAGTGCTCATAGTGGCAACATAGATGCAATATCATTTCATATAACGAATTAACTAAAAAGAAGCAAATTAATATTGAATAAACCAAACGACCTTATGGTCAAGGTTCATACACCAATGCCTCATGGCTTAAGAAACAAATAAAACTGTTGCAGCAAAAAATAAATAACTTGGGCCATTCGACATGCCACAAGCAATCGTCTAGAGAAACGCCTCCTAATCCACGTAGTCTTCATAGTATTCCTCTTCATGATACTCATTATTTGCCGGTCCTTTCTCAACAACTGATCTGGTGTGGTCCGAAAGGTTTCGCCCGGCCTCCATCGAGAAGTATGACGGCACCACCAACCCAGAGGAGTTCCTGCAGATCTACACTACCGTGGTGCGTGCCGCTGGCGGGTCTGGAAAGGCCACGGCCAACTACTTCCCGACGGCCTTGACGGGGTCCGCCCGGTCTTGGCTGTTGAACTTCCTGCGAGGATCGGTGCACTCGTAGGGGGAGTTGTGCGGCCTCTCTGTCACCAACTTTCAAGGCTCATTTGCATAGCCGGGTGTGGAGGACAATCTCCATGCCCTCGAGTAGGAAAGAGGGGAGTCGTTGCACGACTTCATCCGACGATTATGCCACTGTCGCAACACGATTCCCCAGATTTCGGAGCAGTCGGTCGTCATCGCCTTTCGAAGAGGCATTCGCGACCGCAAGATGTGGGAAAAGATGGCGACCCGCGATATCGCCACCACCTTCGAGCTCTTCTCCTTGGCACACAAGTGCACGCGGGCGGCGGAGGCTCGGGGGCTGGCATCTGGCGCCGCGCAAGGACGCGGCGGGGAAGAAGCCGAGACTTCGAGGGGTCCCAGCCATGCAAGCATGAGGACGTGCAAGCGCGAGGTGACCAAGACCAGGCGGGTCCTGGCTGCCGAAAGTGAAGCTTGAGGACGCCCGCCGCAGGTTGCGACCGCCGCGGATCGACGGAATGACGCCGCGATGTGGGCGGATGACCGTCGAGGCTGGCGTGGCGACCGCCGCGGTCGGGGGAATGACCATCGTGAGGAAAAGGGGGGCGAGCCCTTCTGCCCGATCCATCAGACCAATTCTCATGGCTTGGATAATTGCTGGGTTGTGAATAAGATGGTCGAGCAGCGGCTCAAGGAGCGCCGCCCCCGCGATGATGACCAAGATGAAGACCCTGCCTCACTGGCCTTCCAGGTGGTGGATTGTGCTATGGTGTACATTCATGGTGGTTCATCCACCTACCCCTCCAACACTTCCTATAAGCGGTTGAGGAGGGAGATTTGCGCTACAGCATCGAGTTCAGGGCCGTGTCGGATGCTGAAGTGGTCGCAGGAGCCGATCACCTTCAGTCGGGCTGACCACCCTAAGAGCACCGCCGGCATAGGTCACCTTCTGATCGTGGCTTCCCCTACGATCTGGAACATGAAGCTCGGGCGGGTGCTGATGGACTGAGGGAGCTTCCTCAACCTCCTGTCCTTTGAAGCCTTCCGGGTGCTCCAGGTGCCTAACCGGGAGCTATCCCTACCGCTTTTCTCTAACAGAGTTCTGGCCGGCATGATCCCCCACAAAGCGCTTTCCGTCACCTTCGGGAGGAAAGCAATTTCAGACGAGTCGGTCGACTTAAGTCGCCGATTTCGACCTCCGCATAATGCCATACTCTCATCAATTGCTTTGGCCAAGTTTATGGTGGCAACCCACTATGGATACATGGTGGTGAAGATGCCAGGGCCTGGTGGCCCCATAGCGCCCTGCTAAAGTGCATCGCTCAGGGAGAGGGGAGCGCCCTGCTCTCTGATATCTATGGAGGCATGTGCGGAGCCATATGTTCGCCGACGCTTGTTTCAAGAAAGCTGCTCGCCAAGGATTTTATTGGCCTACTACCCTCCAGGATACTTGCAAGCTAGTGAAAAGGTGCGAAGCATGCCAATTCTTCTCCAGGCAAATTCACTGACCAGCCCAAGCTCTGCAAACCATCCCGCTCTCTTGGCCGTTCACGGTCTGGGCCGATATCCTAGGCCCGCTCTCGCGGCTACTGGGCTTTACCCACTGCTCATCGCCATCGACAAGTTCACCAAGTGGGTGGCGAAGCAAAGACGCGCCATCACGGCTTGCCGCTATCAAGTTTATCCACGAGATCTTCATCCGCTTTGAGTTGCTAATCGATTATCACCGACAATGGCACTCGGTTCACCACTAGCGCTTTCTTCGAAGTTCTCATGAAGAGATGGGCACCAAAGTATGGTTTGCTTCGTGGCCCACCCCAAGAGGAATGGCTGTCGAGCGTACAACGCGCTAATCATCGAGTGGCTTGAAGACCAGAGAGTTCGATCGGCTCCACAAGCGGGGGCGCGGTGGACGGAAGAGCTCCCGGCTGTGTTGTGGTTTCTTCGACTAGCGAAACGCCCTTTTTCCTTGTCTACGGCGCTGAAGCTGTCCTCCCATCCGAATTGTCGTTTGGTTCACCGCGCGTCTCAGCGTTCAACTAGGAAGGAAAAGAAGACCACTGCGGCGAAGATGTCAACCTTTTGGAGGAGGTGCGCGACCGGCAGCCTTGCGCCACACCGGTATCAAAGAAAGTCTCAAAGGTACCACGCCACCCGGTCCGTGAGAGAACACTAGCGGTTGGTGACCGGTCTTATGAGAATCCAGACGCATCTTGGCTCCATAAACTATCTCCCCAAAGGAGGGCCCTTTAAGGTGGTCTCGAGATCTTGACCCGGGGCGGTCCAGTTGGCCACCGAGGACGATCAAGACCTGGCCAACTCCTTCAACGTGGAGTTTTTGTGAAAGTTTTACCCCTAAAAGCTGTAAGTCTCTGGTAGTTTGCTTTGATCGGCTGTGTGGGTGAGCTTTCCCTCGGCTGATCGGCGGGTGCCAGCAGTTAGCAAAGTTGTTTACCTTAAGAGCTTTTGCTTTATTGCCTTTGCTTGCCCCCTAGCGGGAAGGCTTGCACGGAAATGTCATGTGTCCTGATGGTTTGGCCGCCTCATCGATTTTGCTTACACCTTCTCAGCGTCATGCCCGGACGGCGACTGTGAGTGTGAGTCCTGCACTTGACTCAAAAAGTGGCCCGTATATAACATCCTGAAATTAAAATAAAGTAACAAATTAAAATTCAGAATTAAATTATATTTATTGTTGCCTTTTCTACTTTTTTCTGAATTTTCTGGATTTTTCTTGATTTTTGCTTCATTGGAAAAGTGTAATCAAGAAATAGAAGAATAAAAAAAATGAAATCTAAAGTCAATAAAATTCCAAAATCATGGATAATCTTGAGAATAACATAGAACCTTAGTTTTAAATTTTAAAATGTCTTGTCCAACATTTATGCATAAAATCCAAAGTCATTTATTGCACCAAGACTAAGAACAGTAACATTGTCAGAATTAAATAAAAATAATTCACGGGATGGATTGCCAATGAACACTCCCGCGGACGTGGGTGAATGGGATGAAGCAAGCTTGGCAAGTTCGACGACGTTATCACTTCACGGGGTGTGCCTTACCTCAAGACCTTCAAACTTGTGCTCTAGCTAGCGGACCTCATTTAGGTACGCTGCCATGTTGTCATCCGAGCACTGGTACTCTTTCTGCACTTGGTTTACGACTAGCTGTGAGTCCCCTTTCACGAGTAATCGCTTGATTCCTATAGTTGTGGCTATTCGAAGCCCATTGACTAGTCCCTTGCATTCTGCAACATTATTCGAAGCTTGAAAATCGAGTTAGATAATGTCAATGTTTATTGTTGGCAATAATGAAAACGGGGCTAGGCACTGGATCTAAACTCGACGGTAGCACAAGACACAGAAATTATTCAGGTTCGAGCTCCCACGGAGGAGATAATACCCTAGTCCTGTGCTCTAAAATTATGAGTATCTAGCCTATTGATGATGATCCGATGATAATGTTACCCTACCCCCATTTTATATAGTAGCGGGGTGCAGTTACAAAGGAGAGTCCCGATCGGTTACAAGATGGAGATTATATCTCTATCCTTATCTGCTGAACATAGTAATGGCTAGGATTACAATCATATCCTACCTAATCAAGGTCAGTTGCTATCTTCTGAATTTCCTTGTTAAGACGTTGGAGCAAATTTCTGTGGTATCTGTCTTTATGCAGTCGGCTTGGCCCATCCCATCCTAGATAATCTTCACGGCCTACCCAGACATACCGGGTCCATGTACTTTCACAAGAACCCCTTGAGTGCTTTATGATCGAAGTTGCCGCCTTCCTGGTCACACCTCAGCTAAGTCATGCTTCATGTCGAGTGCTTCCAACTCTTGGCATGGTCTCCCAACGGGTTCCTTTTCCATGCTACGTGCCATGTTGCAGGCAAAGAGATCGTAAAGGACTCTATAGAGCTCCACGTTTGATTTTTCCAAGTGGTATCTAGCCCAATTATTGGGAAACTGGTGGTCGGCCCATCTTGGGACATACCCTTGTTTAGGTTGGTTTTAGCCGAATGGTACCTGTACCCAATTGCTTTGGCGCACAGCTATCAGCCCATCATGGGGCGTACCATGGATTATTTGAGTGGTACTCACGACCGATTTTCATGGTATACAAATTGGCAAATTTCATCATGAGGCTTACCCCTAGAATCCTTGTTCTGAATCAACTTGCAATATCTGATTCTGTCTTACACGGTAACCTGCAATCAACCTATCATGAGGCATATCACAAGAAGACATTATGACTTGGTTTGGAAGGTACCCAAATCCCGTTTGATATGGTTATTGGCAATCAACCCATCATGGGGCGTACCATATCCCAAACTAGACTCGGCCTGAGAGAACTTGTGCACGACGGTTGTGGCGCATAACTGGCGGCCCATCTTGGGGCGTACCCTAGGTCAAGTCCAGACAAAATATGGAAGGCGAAATGCCTTTTCCCTCTCAAGGCAAAATTTAGCGTCTCTCCCTATAAATGCAAGGCTTGGTGCGAGTAAAGAGGCTTTCTTCGCACTGAACACACCTGCCCCTTCATCTTCTAAATTTCAGCATTTTCTCTGCGCTCTTCGCCGCTAGGGTTAACTGTTGCCTCATTCCCAATCTTGTGCCGCCACTAACCTTTCCAAAGATGCCTTCTTCCTCCTCCCAAGATACCTCCGTGTCGCCCCCATCCAAGGATTGGGCCACTTGACGGCAGCCAAGAAACGCTTGGAGGAGATGGTCGCAAGGTTCTTTTAGGCGTTGGAGTTGATCTCTGGCGCTTCTGTCGCAGTGAATCTTCTCCCTCCTGCGCTTGATGAGATCGTGGTTTTTTAGTTCTTCTTTCAGCGCGGATTTAGCCTCCCAGGCAGTGCTTTCTTTCATGGTCTTCTTCACTTCTATGGAATTGAGTTGATCAACTTGAACCCCAACTCCATTCTTCAAATTTCCATCTTTGTTCATCTTTGCGAGGCGTACCTTGGAATTCGCCCGCATTTCAATCTCTTCCGCCATCTTTTTCTTCTTAAGCCTTACCCGAACAAGAACGCCCCTAAGGCAATTGGGAGTGCCAACTTCCAATTGCGCGATGGACTAAAGAAGTCTTATTTTTCTAGCCCCTTCAAATCTTCTAACAAGGGTTGGCACTGAGAATGGTTCTATTGCTCCAATCTCGATCCCTTTCTCCCTCCTTTTGTCGGACTTTCACCAATATTCTCTCCTTCTTGGGTCACCACCCCCTCGAGCAATGAGATGGATCAGGTCCTAGAACTCTTGGGATTAATTAGCAAGCTGAAGGAAACAGGTCTAACCGGAGTCGATATTGCTGTCAACTTCTCTCGCCACCGGATACAGCCTCTCAAGGAGTGAGTTCACCTGGGGTTTGAATACAGCGGGGAGAATGATCCCACCTGGGAGGTGCCTGAGGCCGTCCTAAGAGATGTGTTGGTCGACTGGATGAGCGATTTCTTCACCCTAGGCACTGAGGTCTTCCTCTAGAAACGCCCGAAGCCCTTCACCCTAACATGCCCTCCTCCTAAGGTGAGCATTTTTTTCTTGTCCAATAATGATTGACCATGCATTTATGGATGAATATTATCTGATTCCGTGCTTGTTGCCGCTTACAGGAGTGAGTAGCTTTCTTTTCCGATGCACCGCTCCCTAACATTCCTCAGCATAAGAGCACCGGACAGAGATGGCCAGCCAGCCCCTCTATCGAGGAGCCAAATGCCAAAAGGGAGAAGAAACCCACCGCCGTGGAAACTCCAGGGTCTTCACGCCTGACTGGGGGTCCAATGGTTAGGGAGCCCTCGGCATCGCGGACTACTGGAACGGCGTCGCACACGGTGGGGTTGGCGTCACACATGCCGCCACCGAAGCCAAGCACAAAACCAGACCCCCCCTCCAAGTGGTTTAGCCACTCAGAAAGGGGCAGACGATCCCACGAGGCCAGGCACCGAGAAGGGAAAAGAACCGATAGCCGAGGAGCCTTAGAAATCATCCTGCCCAACTGGAGGCCCGGCAGTTCGGGATCCTATAGCTCAACCTTCAGCTCAGTCAGCCTCTCCGCCTCCCATGTCTAGCACAAAACCGGACCCCCCCCTCCGAGTGGTTCAGCCACTCAAAAAGTGTCCGGAGTGAGGATAAGGAAGTCTAACAGGTTAGTCCCCCTATCGACTCCTACTCTTGCTTTGCCGAGTTGCGTTTTGATTTCCTTTTTTGTAGGGTGCCATCAGACAAAGTTCTTGTAGACGCACCGACTGAAAAGCCCCAGGAGGCCAGGAACGAGAGTGCTGCAGACCAGGCGAGGATGGATTCACCGATCAATACTACACCCGGGGACGCCGAAGCCAGTCCGGATCAGACTGAGACTGTCTTGCCAACTGCCGGATTGAGCCTCGGGGGCGACAAGGCGGGTCTTGAATTGAAGTCACCTTCATCCATGCCAAGCACTCTACCTGAGCCGACCGCAAGGCCAACATCCCTAGAACTTGCCACCTACGCCTCATCTCCGGTGGAAGAAATTCCTCGAGAGCCTCCGCAATCCCCCCCCCCCCCCCGCGCCCCTAGCCTCCGATGCGAATCATACTTTGCAATGAGGAGGACCAATGGGAATATTTTGGCAATGAGGATGAGAAGAAGATGAGGGAGGAGCTGTATAAGCACGCCATCGAGAACGCCCGACTGATCCGGGTGAGCTGATGGCCCTTCTTTATCTTTGCCCATAGCGGGTTGCATGTCTTCATTAATCTTCCTTTTGTAATCTTGAGGCCCCTGGGAGACTATTCCAGAAGAGGGATGCCATTCTCGGGAGGTGCTTCCAAACTCAAGGCGTGGCGGGAGCCTGGTGACCTCGAACGAGTTCACGCTGAGGGTAGGGCCGAGGTTGAGCGGGCCAGGAACGAGGGCCAAGCTGATCTCCGAAAACTCTTGGCCCAAGTTCAGGCCCTGGAAGAGGAGAAACTAAGCTTGGCGGGCTCACTTTGATGTAAGTGTGCCTTTAAGCATTTTGTTTGTAGAATTTTGATTGCTTGCTTGCTGACTTTGTTCCCTGTTACAGCCCAGGATTTAACCATCGCTGGTCTTCAAGAAGAGCTTAAGGCATCTGAGGAGCAGCTCAAGGCGCTAAAAAGCTCTGAATTCCAAGCCTGAACCAACTCAGAGAAGCTAGGGTGGGAGCTGGAAGGTATGCTCCTCAACTCGGCTTCACCTTTCTTCACATTTGTAGTGCTTTTGGTGATGATCCAAATTACTTGCAGAATACTGGAGGAAGGCACAAGCAGAAGCACTGTGCGCCAAGCACCGCGAAGCCTCCGAGGCGATGGTGAAGTTCCTAAGCCCCGGAGAGGCAGGGCTGCACAATGAAAATGAGACCATCCTGTGGCTGACCGAGGGGCCCGAGAAGCTCTTGACCCACATTCGGGAAACAGCGACCACGAGTGCTAGCCAAGCACTGGCCATTGTGAAATCCCTGTATCCCCGAGTGGATCTTGAAGCTGTCAAGGAGGGCTTCACTGGCATCGTTGATGATGATCAAGATGCTGCCCTTTTTGACGAAGGTAAGGACACTTCTGCCTCTTTAGTAGAAAATTTAGACCTGAGTCCTGTGTAATGCATGCATGGACCTTTGGCTGCAATTACTTCACCTTATCTCCCGGAATTAACTTTTAACCATAATGGCTTTGTTGTTTCCCAAGAGATCTTTGAATTAATGCTCATGTGTTTATTCGCATCTGGTTTAGCCTCTCATGCTAACACGGAACCGTTTCAGCTTTCCGCGTTAGCATTTATTTGAAACTGTTTGGCTTCTTCGCCCTGGATATATAAGGGTGTCACCACTATGGGAGTGATCACCCACCTCCAAGTCTTTGGCAGTCTTCAACTTCTTCGCAAGTCTTCAATGGCTTCTCCGCCCTGCTCTTTTGTGCCCGCCGACGAGGTCCCACCACCTCCTCCTCGGTAGCTGGTCTTCGGCTTGAGGATGATGCTCACGAAGCGATCTTGACTAGGAGGCCTTCCTCGCCGAGCTTTGGGCCGACTTTGAGCTCACCATGGCCAAGCTCACAGAGCAGGAGGCTGCTGCTTGTGACGCCGCCAATGTCGATGCCCTGATCAAAGTTGCCCCGATCCTTGCCGAGGCGAGGGACGCCCTTATCGAGGCACTCGGCCACGCACACCATGCTTAGCCTTAGCTGCCTTAGAACAATATATGTAAAACTTAAGTAATGTAAGAATATTTTCACTTAGACATAATGTTTGATAATTTTAATGCCTTTTACTCTTTCTTCCTTACTGACTTTTGAATTTGTTCAAGTGGTTTTGGCTCCTTTTGTTTAAGCACTCTGCCCGACTATCCTAGCCCCCGGGCATCGGGAGTTGACTCATGGCTCTTTTTCCCAAGCACGCACTTTGAGTGACTAGAGTTCGCCGTTCATGGGGTCAGAGTTTCATTGCTCAGAATTAGCGCACTCGGACTCAATCGCAATCAACAGGAAAAGAAGCAAAAATGACTCAAAAGAAGGGTTGCACATGCTCAACACTATTATCCCCGGAGTAATGGGCAGGTCGAACGAGCCAATGGCATGGTGCTGCAAGGGCTAAAAGCAAGGATTTTTTATCATCTCAAGTTACATGCCACGCGATGGGTAAAAGAATTGCCTTTGGTGCTCTATGGGCTAAGAACTACCCCCAGCAGGCAACCGGGTAGTCACCTTTTTTCCTAGTAGATGGTTCAGAAGCAGTCTTGCCTACCGAGTTGACGTTCGGATCCCCATGGGTTCGGAGCTACAAGGAAGCCGAGTCGGAAGAAAATAAGTTGGAGGATCTTGACTGACTGGAGGAAGCCAGGAATGTCGCATCAATCCAGTTGGCCAAGTACCTCCAGGGCTTGCATCGCTATCACGATCGGAATGTTCGAGGCCGTGCTGTGCTTTCTCCATGGGAGATCTGGTTCTAAGAAAGAATCAGAAAAGCGAGCATAAGCTCTCCCCAAGTTGGGAAGGCCCCTACATCGTCGATGGTGATCGCCCGGGTCTTCTGAGGCTCAAGTGTGAAGATGGCGTGGTTATTAGCAACACATGGAACATAGAGCAGCTACATCGCTTTTATACTTGAAATCTTGTACTTGATCATGTTACTATGAATAAAGTTTTTCTTGACTTGCTACTTAGTTAATGATCAACTATCACGATAAGTCGGGGCCCACAAAAGCAAAGCACATTTTGATGCGAGTTCATCGCACCAATCTTGAAATTCTTTGCCTCGGGCCGAGTGCCATTATCATTGATAATTACATTTGTACGCCGTCGACCACAATTTCTTGGAAGAATTCCTTGGCCTTGGCAGTTGTGATCGTGGCGACAGGTTTAGCCTCGATCCACTTCGTAAATTTGTCGATGGCTATGAAGAGGTGAGTGAAACCACCTTGAGTCTTCTTCAGGGGTCCGACCATGTCGAGACCACAGACTGTGAATGGCCAGGTGATCGAAATAGTCTGTAGCTCCTGCGCTAGCACGTGTATCTGCCGAGCAAAAAACTAACAACCTTCATAAGTACGAACAATATCTTCCGCATCTGATAGAGCAGTAGGCCAGAAGAAACCTTGACGATAAGCCTTACCCACCAGGGTACTAGACGCCACATGATGCCCACAAATTCCTGAGTGGATTTCTCTGAGCAGACTCCTCCCTTCTTGCTCTGATATGTAGCGCCTTAGGACTCCGGAGACACTCTTGCGAAAGAGTTCTTCACCGACCACCACATAGCTCTTGCTTTGACACGCGATGCGCTCTGCCTGCACACGATCTTCGGAGAGTTTGTCTTTCAACAGATAATCTAAATACGGGGTTGTCCAGTCAGGGTTGATGACCAAAACTTTCGCCTCGGGCAACTTTTTCTCTAACTTGCCCGATTCCTGCTGTCGGCTTATCGTGGGTTTATGGAGCTCTTCGACAAATACACCAGCCGAAACTGTTGTGCGACTGGAGCCTAATCTTGCAAGCTCGTCTGCTGCTTCATTGTCTCGACAGAGTACATGGATGAGTTCCAACCCGTCAAACTTGTCCCCTAGCTTGCACACTTCCTAGAAATATGCTGCCATATTATCATCGACGCATGACCAGTCCTTCTGCACTTGATTGATCACCAGCTGCGAGTCCCCACGAGCTCGTCGGTCATCGGATACCAAGCGATATAGCGTCTGAGCCCATGGATGAGTGCTTCATACTCTGCGGCGTTGTTTGATGCGGGAAAGTGGATTTGAAGAACATATTTTAGTCGATCCTGTCGGAGATGAGCACTACGCCAGACCCTGCCACCGTGAGCATGAGGAACCATCAAAGTACATTGTCGATTACTCGAGCTCCTCGGCGGCTATGGGATTACGCAATTCTACCCACTCGGTGGTGAAGTTGGCGATACTTGAGATTTGTGGCGATTCGAGCAGAAGGAGATTTCAAAAGCTCCGAGTGCCCATTTCGCAATTCTCGATGGCTTCCCAATTGTGAAGTATGTCCCTAATCGGAAAAAAGTAACCACCAAATCGAATGTTCTTGGAAATAGTGCTTAAGCTGCGAGAAGTAACTAATCTGACATACAATAGCTCTCTTGCACTTGAGAGTACCATACCTTGGACTCACCCAGTACCTCGCTGATGAAATAAACTGGGCATTGAACCTTCTGTAGGTGTCCTACCTCCTCCTGCTCCATGATGATTGCAACAATGACTACATGAGCCGTTGCCACTATGTAGAGCAAAAGGGGTTCTTCGGGCATCAGTGAGACCAATACCGGCAGCGTGGTTAGGAATGCCTTAAGATCCTCAAAAAGCCCATCTTTGCACCTCGAGTCCACCGGAAATCGCCACTTCTTCAAGAGCTTCAAAAATAGCATCCCCGTGAGCCCAGGTAGGAAATGAATCTGTTGAGTGCCACCATGCATCCTGTGAGCTTCTGGACGTCCTTCTGGCAAGTCGGGGTTTTATCTTCAGGATGGCATTGATCTTCTCCGGGTTTGCTTCGATACCGCGATGTGACACGATAAATCCGAGTAGCTTTCCTGAAGGGACTCCAAAGACACACTTCTTAGGGTTGAGTTTCATCTTGTAGGCCCTCAGACTTTCAAACATCTCGGCCAAATCAAATATGAGGTCCTCCTTTACGCGAGATTTAACAACTACATCATCCACGTATGCTTCCACGTTGCATCTGAGTTGAGTGTGAAAACACGTATGTCATGCTGATAGGTTCGCCAGATGTTTTCAACTTGAATGGCATTGTGACATAGCGAAAGCCCCAAACGGGGTCTAATCGATCTTCTTGAGATCGGTATAATCAACACACATCGCCTAACTTGTATTCTTTTACGAACAAGAATGGGTTTGCTAACCAGTCGAGATGTCGTCAATATTAAGGGAGTGCTCGATCACCTCCCTAGGGACACCGGGCAGGTCGGATGGCCTCCAAGCAAAAATGTCCCAGTTTGCCTGAAGGAAAGTGGCGAGTGCATTTTCCTATTTGTGATCGAGCTCTATCCTATTCAGGGCCGTTTGGGCCGAGTTGGACGGGTCAAGAATCATCTTCTTGACTCCCTCATCAGGCTTCATGCTTGACTTGGCCTGCTTCTTAGCTGGGACGTCTCCTTCGTCTTGTTGGAGCATAGCCGCCAGTCGGATATTCTCCCAGTCAGCCACTGCCTCCTGCATCTCAGCCATCTCGCAGCTCTCCCTATCGTACATGAAGGACTGCTTGACATCACCACGAACAGTGATAATGCCTTTCGGCCCTGGCATCTTCAGCACAAGGTAAGTGTAATGAGGCACAACCATGAATCTGGCTAGGCCCGGCCTTCCTAAGATGGCATGGTATGCCGTCTCGAAATCAGCCACCTCGAAGATGAGGTATTCTGTTTGGTAATTGTCCTTGGTCCTGAACGTGACTGGTAAAGTGATCTGCCCGAGTGGTACCGTCGAGGTCCTAGGGATTACCCCGTGGAACGGCGACGATCCATGCTTCAGCTCGGAGCGGGGGATCTTCATATCATCGAAGGTCTTGGAGAAAAGAACGTTGAGTCCACTCCCTCCGTCAACCAGCACCCTCTTGAGCCTGATGCTACGAATGACAGGGTCTAGTACCAGACGATATCTACCTGGATAAGGAATATGATCGGGATGATCCGAGCGGTCAAATGTGATTGGGACCTTAGACCACCTCAGGTACTGGGGGGTTGCCATAGTGACCGTGTTGACCTCCTGAGCGGTAAGTTTCTGCTTTCGCTTGGACTCATACGCAGCCGAGCCCCCGAATATGTAGTTGAGCTCGCGCTTGGTCGCCTGGTATTCACCTCCATCGTCCTCAGGGGAGTCTTGCTTCTTGTTTGCCTCACCTTTATCTTAGCCTGCTCGCTTGTTGCTTTCTTTCGCTAACCTCTTTAGAGTGAAGCAATCTTTGGCTATGTGCTTCCCCTTTGGATGAAAAGGACAAATTGTGTCCATCACCTTGTCGTAGTCATCTGTCTTGTGGCCTCGAGGCGATCGTGTTTAGCTCTTGCGAATACTCCTCACTCTTCGCTACGTCCCTCTACTTGGAGGACTCGGCGTGATCTTTTTTCTCCTTCTGCCGTGGACGATCCTCTTGGCGGTCGACTAGGGCATCCGAGGCTGTGGCATAGCGATCCGCTAGAGCGAACATCTCTTTCACCGTGGATGGCGGCTTCCAGGACATCTTCTTAATCAAGTCGACATCGCAGACGCATATACGGAATTTCTTGACGATCGCTTACGAGACATCCCGAATTGTATTCTTTTTCTACATGAAGTGCCTGATGAACTTTTGAAGAGACTCACCCTTCTTCTGATGAAGCTGATATAAGTCCCACGGGGTTCTAGGCCCCTCATAAGTGCCCTAAAAATTAGCGATGAACTGCTCACAAAGATCTCCTCAGTAATCTATAGAATTTTCTAGAAGTCCCGTGAGCCAAGTTTGAGCCGATGGAGTGAGCGTGACTGGCAAATAGTTCGCCATTACATTGTGGTCACCTCCGGCTGCCTTGATTGTGAGAGAATAAACCTGTAGCCAAGCTTCTGGGTCCCTCTCCCAGTTGAATTTGGTGATGCCCTTAGAATTGAAACCTTCAGGCCAAACCACTTGACGGAGCCGAGCAGTGAAAGCGCGGACTCCATCAATGGGACTGTCATTACACTAGTGCGGGGATCGTCGTGGCGCCGTTCTGACTCGGCGGTCCTCATCACTGCTATGGCCACAGCGATGGCAATCCTTGCGGTCGTCCCGACCATCACGGTCGATGCTGAAACGCTCGTAGTCATCCTCGCGCTAACGTCGTTCATCATCTTCCTGCTCACGTCGCCTGGCGTTAAGGTCCAAGCGGAGGTCGCGGTTGGGGCTTCGGTGGGTGTCCTCACCACGATGAAATTCAGGCCGACTGCGAATAGACCGACTACAGGCAGTATTGCTGCTAGCAGTCTGAGTGGCCATGTGGGTGCGGTAGTACGCCTTCTCCGCTGGTTCTTCCTGGTTGTGTTGAATCGCTGCCGCCGTCACTATGGCCTTAACTTGGGCCACGATCGGGGCAGCTGGATTGTCGAGACTGAGCATTGGTCCTAGGATGTCAAGTAGAATCTTGGAGGCGATGATATTCTGCTGAGGTGTATGGAAAACCGATTGGTTACCCATCTTCGCCTGTAGAATGTCCTCGTTGACATTGCGGCCTCTGGCCTGAAGAGACTTCGCTTGCACTTCCTGGGCCTCACGGTGAAGGCGATCTACCTCCACGGTGTCTGCGGCATCCTTTTGGCTCTAGGACTCAGTCCGTTGTTCTTCGATCACGAAGATGCCACGGAAGCCCTAGCAACTTCCTACGCCGCTCTCTAAGTCAGAAGAATAAGGAGATAGATCAAGCTGATCTCTAAATCCGAATGGTTTGGCGCTAATGACGCCTACCACCCGAGACCCATCCTTGATTGGAGCCTTACCGTATCCGAGTCGAGGAGAAAGCCCCCAGTTACTACTCACAAGCAGATGGTCGTGGTGTTTCCCGACCCGAGCGGTCGTCCAGACGAAGGAGCAATGGCGTCTCTTCCAGATTGGATTTGGTCTGAGTCCGAAAGAGCGAGCTTGCCGAGATTGTCGCCCATGAAGTCGAGCTCGAAAGCGGATGGTTTGGCTGGTATGAGCGACTCCACTGGTGATTGCCATCGAGCTTGTCGAGATTGATCTTAACGCAGCCCCGACCTGGCGCGCCAATTGTCAACGTTTATTGTCGGTAATAATGAAAACAAGGCTAGGCGCTGGATCCAAACTCGCTGGTAGCACAAGACGCAGGAATTATCAGTTCGGGCTCGCGAGGAGATAATACCCTAGTTACGTGCTTTGAAATTATGAGTATCTAGCCTATTGATGATGATCCGATGATAATGTTACCCTACCCCTCCCCTTTATATAGTAGAGGAGTGCGGTTACAAAGGAGAGTCCCGTCGATTACAAGATGGAATTCTATCTCTATCATTATCCATTGAACATGGTAGCGGCCAGATTACAATCGTATCCTACCCTATCAAGGTCGGTTGCTACCTTCAGAGTTTCCTTGTTGCGCACGTTGGAAGCAGCCTAGGTGGTATCTGCTTTATGCAGTTAAACTCAAATCGTGCATTGAAACAAGTCTCTTCATGTTGGATGAGTAACTGGACGAAACTTTCACACCATGCAAGCACTAGCACAGTTCAGTTCTCTCGGCCTTGTATAGAGTGTAACAAGCAGGCTCGTAGTATGTTCGGCCTTTATTAGTCTCTTTCTGTGCTAACTCAGGTCTGATGGCCATATCGACTAAGTTAAGCCGTGCATTCATACCGTTCTTTGTTTTACCCTTAATGTTCAGTAAGAGACCAATCAAGCTATCACAGACATTCTTCTCTACGTGCATCACGTGGATGCAATGCCGAACTTCTAGGTGCTCCCAATAAGGTAGGTCCCAAAATATTGATCTCTTCTTCCACATGCTCTCCTCACGGGTCCTCGATTTACGTCCCTTCTCTAGCGCAACATCCAACTTCTTAACCATATCATGAATGTCTATCCCGCTTAAAGGCTTTGGAGCTAAAGCATCTTCGGTGGTGCCGTCGAATTGTTTTTTCATCTTGCGGTATGGGTGATTTCTCCGAAGGAACCTATGGTGACGCATGTACACGATTTATGTAAGTGATTGACCCGGATACTCTCGGTGTCATCCAAGCGGTGAGTAGATGCTTTGGCTCCTTTTGTACTCTACCCCGACAGGTTAGCAAGGGAAAGATAATCATTTATGGTGCAAAACAAAACAGACAGCGCAAAGTGAAGTACTCTCATTTGTGAGCATCCCATACCTGCACCACAGGAGCCCACAATGTGTTGAGATCTTCCACCAATGGTGCTAGGTACACATCAATATCGTTCCCAGGTTGCTTCGAGCCTTCGATGAGTATAGACATCAATATGTACTTTCGCTTTACACACAACCAAGGAGGAAGGTTGTACACAGAGATTTACAGGCCAAGTGCTATGACGACAGCTCATGTTACCGAAAAGATTCATTCCATCTATACTCAATCCGAACCTTACATTCCTCGGATCTGCTGCAAATTCTTCAAACCTCCTATCGATGTTTCTCCACTGCGTTGAATCAGCAGGGTGCCTAGTCATTCCATCGTTCTTACGCTCATCCGAGTGCCATCGAAACAATTTTGCCTCTTTTGGGTTCGCAAATAAATGCTTCAAATAGGGAATTATAGGCATATACCACGCCACCTCAGTGGGAGGTCCTTTGTTCACCTCCATGCCCTCGTCATCATCATCCGATCTATCTTTACGCTTGTACTTGGATGCGTTGCACACCGGACATACATGCAAGTTTGTGTACTATTTGCGGTACAGGATACAGTCATTTGGATAGGCATGTATTCTTTCTATTTCCATTCCCAAGGGATAAAGAACATTTTTGGCTTTGTATGTGGTTGTCAGTAACTCATTTCCCTTTGGAAGCATATCCGCTAATAGACCTAACAACGCCGTGAAACTCTTGTCGAACCAACTATTGCTTGCCTTTAATTTCAGCAGTTCTAGCATGGACGACAACCTTGTGTATTTAGACTTAAAACCTGGGAACAAAGGTTTCTCCAAGTAATCCATCAAGCCCTGGAATTTTACATACTCTCGCTCATCACGGTTCCCTTCTGCATCCCATAGTATCTAATCCAGATTGTCATCGAAAGTACAATCGATATCATCCGGAGTATCATTGACTTCGTTGACGATATCCGGAGTATCGTTGACTTCATCCACGATGATATTGCTACTTGGTCCCTAATTTGCTCTTCACCGTGACTGGTCCAATATGTATACCTTGATGAGGACATCGTTCCTTCGGATATACACACTATAACACAAGGGCCAATAACACGAGCACGTGCACGCCAACTAAACCATGAGGTGAATACGTTTCTCGTTGTTCCTAATTATCTTGTCAAGGATGAGATGCTCCTAAATAATTGTGATGTGTTATTGCTTAGAAATATGGGAAGAGACACCAGCCAAGACCAGCCACAAGTAGATTGGATGTTGCACAAGTCGGTTCGGCCATCGAGACCAGTCCAGCCTCAAATGGACGCCCAGGCCACATACGAACTCCGATTGGGACATTCCACCACTCCACTGAAAGCTGAGGAGATAAGCTTTCCAATGGATCTGGTCCCACTGCCAAATTCCTTGTGAATTGTTAGGAATCATCAAAACAATCCAGCAGACAGAATCTATCGGGTGCTATGCCACCCCAGTTTTGGGCCCAAGGCCCTGTACTAGGGTTTCGTGGGGATGGCTCCCCCTCTGGCCAGCCCTCACCCCTTGGCATCATGCTTATGTTATTTATAGCGCTATTCCCTTCTTCTTCATGGGGTTTTGCTTAGATTAACTGTTTAGATAGTTTAGCCGTACATCGGTTTGTAGAACCCCAACTTTGTGCTTAATCATTCATGCAAGCAATTGATTCGTTCTTACGTGTTCTTGCTTGTGTTCTTGATTAACAAGCAGGAAAAGCCTTCTTAGCGAGGTCAATCATGTTTGTCTTGTGATTGATAACCAACGGAGTAGAGGTGTAGCGATTGCAGGATTCAGATCAGTTCTGATTGGAAGTCGGATCGTTAACGTCGAGTTCTCTACCAATCGAAGTTCATACCTTTCGGAAGATCGGGCACCCCCGTGCGCATCAAGTGGTATCAGAGCCTCGGTTTCCTGTCAGGTATCATTGTATCCCCTTTAGTTTTGTTTTGCTATCGTCCTAGAGTCTAGAAAAATTATCCCACAAAAAGTTCATCATCAATTCTGCTGTCCTACAACCCTTTGAGCCTTGCAATTTTGTTTTCAGTATCGTATTGTTGAGTATTGATCCATAGTCATCGTCTTGTTGCTGGTTTGAGGTCGTGATCCTAGTTGCTAGTTGTCCCTGTCCGTTGCCCTAGTTCTTGTTTTGCATCAATTATCATTCCATCATCGCCAACCCTAGAACCGAACTGAATTCTTCTCGGTTGGTCCTTGCCGCCGCACTGCATTATATAACCCATTCCGCAAACCCTAGATAGGTCGCGAGCCGCCTTGTGTCAATTGCCCTACACCGCTAGACATCCTTTTTCACCCCGTCGCATCATACCCCTTTTGAAACCCGTATAATCAAGTGTGCTTCAATCTGCACTAGGTTTCGAAATATCGAGAGATTCTCACAGTCAATGCATGGACAAGGCATAAATTCCACTCTCTTGTTCAACATATCTTCCTCTGCAGCTCTTCTAAGCGAGAGACACCATTAATGTACTCGGCTTCGCATGGTTCTCGGCATACATCCACCGGTCCATCTCGCTACATATGTAACAATAGGTGTTAAATGATGAATTAAGTACTCTAGGAGTGCTCATGCGCACATGTGCTACATATAGGCTACATTTCTACTTGCTGATTAACCTATATAGCTCCTAATATAAAAAAAAAGAATGAATGGATATGCATATAAGAACCAACTACTAATTTAGATCAAAAAGTATAAATGTATCTGCATAAAGTTATAATAAATGTATCTACTTTACATCACATAGAACAAATTAACGACTTCATTTCCTCTTCACCAAGGTAGATATTAAATATAATGCAAATTTGAACTAATTACTACTTTACATCAAAGAGAACAAATGGATCTACAACAAGCTAGATGTAGAACACAACTTCATTTCCCCCAAGCTAGATCTAAAATGTAATCCAAATTTGAAGCAATTACTAACTTTAGATGACCTAGAGCACAAGGATCTACAATTACTGCTCCAAATCTAGGGTCTCTTTAACCAGAACGCCTCTTAATCGCAGCCACCTCGTAAATATCGAGAAAAACCTAAAAATCAGAGGCGGCGAGGCTCTCTCGTCTTTTACAGTAACGATATCATCATGACGATTTTATCTACAAACCGTGCGTGATGTGATGACATCATGAGACGGTTTGTAGATAAAACCATCTGCTCTGTGATGGAGTCATCGCAAACGGTTTTATCCACAGATCGTCCATGATGTCATGTGACATCACGTACGGTCTGTGGATAAAACCGTCTGTGATTACTCTATCATAGATGGTTTTATCTACAAACCGTCCGTGATATTCCTTCGTCTTCCCAATGCAGACGCGCGTAGTCTTTCTAGTGATTGTTTCATCTTCCCAATGTAGACGTGCATAGTCAGTGATCATTTCGTCTTCCCAATGCAGATCATTAATTCCAGGCGGCGTTTCCTCTTCCCAATGCAATTCCGCGCCTATAAGAACAACTCCTCCTCCACCGCCTCTATAGCAGAAAATCTCCCCTCCGACGACGCTGCCATGAGCAACCCAAATAGCTCCTCCTCCTCCTCCTCTGATGGCTCCACCCCCTCCCCCCCGACGCCGCCTACAAACACTCCACCACCGCCACCTCCGACCAGACCCGTCGGCATGCCCATGCGCCAATGGCTACGACACTACATCGGCGCCATCTCCACGATCGCCTCCTCCGACCGCCTCCGCCTCCACTTGCGCCCCTCCGGCCGCCTCCACTCGCGCCCCTCCACCTCCGCCTCCACCAAGGCGAGCTTCCGGCCTCCTCCTCCAACTCTGACTTCGACTCGGAGGAGGACTTTTGGGACTCCGCCGACGAGGAGGCATATCACGACGGCTGGGAGTTGGAGGATGACATAGACCGAGCCGGCTCGAGTGAGGACCCAGACGGCCGCAGCGAGGACTCCGCCAACTCTGCCGACTCCAACGCCCCTCCAGCCTCCTCCTCCGATGACGATGATGAGTAGTCTTTTTTAGTTAAAGTAGTACTTTGTAGTAGTCTTTTGTAATGCTTCTTCATATATATAATGCAATCTAGTTCTCAAAATCATCAAAGACTTTTGTAATGATCTTCTTATATGTATAATGCAATCTAGTTCTCAATCCAGTAGTTGTAAGGTGCGCATTTTCTATTTTCAATTGATAATCATAGACGGTTCATGAATAAACACAACTATGATGAGGGCAATGTCACGGACTATTTTATACACAACCGTCTATGAAGTTATACCTAACATCACAGTCGGTTTGTCGATAAAACCATCTATGATATTTCCCTCATCATAGCCGGTTTTATCCATAAACCAATTGTGAACTTCTTCCTTTCATCACAGACGGTTCGTTTGTGAAACCGTTTGTGATAATCAGACATCGCAGACGGTTTCATCCACAAACCGTCTGCGATGTGCCCGAAACACATCATAAATGGTTTGATCCTAAAACCGTCTATGATGATGTGTCTAATATAGCCCCTTTTGTAGTAGTGTTGGTTCTTGTAATGAAGTCACACCAAGTTGAGGGAAGAGGAGGAAGACTGACGTCAGGTGGCCAAGCAAGGGCTGCAAGAACGAGGAACAGCCAGCAAGGATAGGCTTAAGGGTGGTGGAGGAGGTTATGGTTAAGAGTAGCAGTGGTTGCTGACCTCAACAAGAGGAGAGAAGGCCAGGGAAGTCGATGAGGTCACCGACCACACTTCGTCCATGCGCTGCCCATGCTCGAGCTCTACCAGCACCCAAAATTAGAGAAATGAGTGAAGGGGTATGCAAGAGGTGTGGGCAGATAAGGGTATATGGATGGCAAAATGCGGGTAATTTTTTAGTGTTTGAGGGCACCTGGCTATTTTAGGTGGTGCGGCTCCACCGTAATCCACCTTTGTGTCACTCACGTCCTAGTTCACTTTGTGTTCGGATTCTCGTAAATTCTGCTTTGAGTTTGGCTGAGAAAAAAATGTTTGGCATATCTCCTCCAGCTCCCGATGAGAATCCAGGAGTAGGACCTGTACCAAATAGGTCCTAAGTATACTGTTATAAAAATAGATTTAAAAGCTATAGTTACAAAGGAACTTTGGATGAGATGCAAGAAATATCCTTACAAAGCCCGATGTGAGACAACAAGAGGCTCATTATGCTTTATAAATCATTTGAGAAACAAGCATTCTATAACTCCAGGACAATAAACAATCAAGTAGAAAAGGGTGAAGATAGCATTGCCAATGTTCGGACATACAAGTTCGATATTGAAACTAGCCTTAATAAGAGGCATTTAGCATTTGTTATGCATGAACATCCCTTTAATATAATTGAACATGAGTTCTTTGTTGACTTCATCAAGTCTTTACGTCCTAATTTTTCATTTAAGTGTCACACAACTACAAGAAATGCTATAATGAAAATGTTCAGGAGGAAATAAAGAAGTTGTATGATCATTCCAAATATCTTTCATGCCACATTTCGCAACCATGGATATGTGGACCTCAAATCAAAATAAAGGTTATATGTGTGTCACCATGCATTGGATAGATGATAACCGGTAGATTCAGAAAAGAATTATTAAATTCATGCATGTTAAAAGTAGCCACATTGGAACTAATCTAGCCATTAAGTTTGTCAAGAGCGTGTTGCATTGGAACCTTGAAAAGAAGTTATTTGCTCTTACTATGGACAATGCATCATCTAATGATAAGTGTGTTACCAAAGTTATTGTAAAACTTAACAAGAAAGCTCTCTTAGTTCGTGATGGCGTTTTTTTTCATATGAAATGCTTATGTCACATTTTAAACCTTGTTGCATAAGATGGCTTAAAAGCAGTTGTATCTTCAATGCAGAATATTAGATCTTCTTGCAATTATGAAAAATCCACCGTTGCAATGGAAACATTTTTAGAAGTGTGCATTGGAATGTAACTTTGATATCAATAAGGATCTTCCATTGGATGTTTCAACCGGTGGAATGTAAAACACTTTTACTCACAACATGGAGTGCTAATATCATAGCATATGCTTGTCGGCACCATAACAGAGATACTTTTACGGTGAATATGCTTAATAAGGAATCTTGAGCTTTTGAGTCACATCTAGTTTCATAGTGTAAGGAGTAAGTGTAGAAAAAAAAAAGATACATTATGTTCTTTATTAGCGAAAAATGGATGGTTTAATGCAAACTTTGGAACATGATATGACCAAACAGAGTGAATGATTTTATGGCAAAGACCAGCTCACAAACAACACGTCATAGGAAACCTTCAAACTGAGAGTACTCTTAGCCTTCATGTTTCTGTACAAGATTAATAAAGCTGAAACTCACCTCCCCACTTTTAGCCTTAATGTTTCTGCACAATATACCTCATTTGGTTTTCCAAGAACTTGTAATGGATGATTTTAACAATGTATTACAAACAAGTATCTCCAGGAATGGATTGTGTTGCTAGATTTGCTATTATTCCCAAGGCTTATTTCATCTATGCTCATTTCTCACATCGTCATGTCCTTGACTGCCTCTTATTTCACATCTTTTTATTAGTGTTAAATATATCATGCATTCTTGTTCTTAAAACATCAACGCGTACCTTTTGTTTTGTTGGATGAGACTATAGCTAAGGCTGACAATTGCTGAGTGTTTGTGTGTTAAGGATAGGTAACCATCGTCAAGCACTTGTGATCTGATTAAGATATTGGCGGCTTGCCTTGGCCACTTTGGTCTTCAAACTCTTCTATAAGATTGTATACATTTTTGAGTCTTGTGTCTATATATCTATATAATGTAATCTTAATATTAACTATTTGTTCTATTGCCTCTTTTATGGAGACATAGATACATGATCATGTTATTGTGATACTACTTATGTATCGTTTTATATTCTATAACTTTTCGCTATGTATACCATTGAAATCAAATATACTTTTGCTACCTTATTGGACAACCTGATAAAATGACTTGTTAAATTGCTATTATTATGTTGCATTCGAATTCATATGATTGAGATTGATTAATAGTTGTTATAGGTTTGTTATATGTGGTATCTATTTTCGCATGATATTTGAGAAAAAAATATTCAACACCTTATCAATTCCACTCCATATTTGTTTCAAATCTGTGACTGATATTATCCACGTTGTACTCGTATCCAATTCTGAATTCGGTAAAAAATATGGTTTAGGATACAGAAAGAGTGATATCCAACTAAATCCGAACCAATTGCACCCCTATTACAAGAAAAAACAACGTATATTTGGAGAAACAAAGAGAGAGGCAATTATAAGTGAACAATAGCTTTTTTTTGAAGGAAATGGCAGGAGCTCTGCCTTGCATTAAAGGAGATAGAAAAAGGTACAGCAGAGAGTTTGTATATTACACTCCAAAAACCACTTAAGCATTTGAAAAAAACCCCCTAAGTATATAGTCACAGGATTAGCAGAAGACCGAACGCAACTTTTGCCTATTCCGAATCCTCAAACAACTTTTGAGCTTTCAACCTCGAGAGCCTATGACGGGATGGGAAACACCCCCACCAGGACTATGGAGTTGTAGAGAGCGTTGCTATCCCTCGACTGCGGATGTCATCCATCACGGCGCTAACAACGGTATCAATAGTTCTGTATTGGTTGTTGAAGATCCTACTATTCCTTTCCTTCTAGAGATTCCAGGCTACATACATGAAAGTGCCACCTGCCCGTTTACGATGCTGCCGCTGTATGGTGGAGCGAACCGATCGCCACCAAGCATCAGTGTTAGGCTAAACCAATGCAGGTTGGATGGCAATAAAGCTTATGTTCATGAACAGCAGTACCTTTCTCCAAACCTGCTTTGCAAACGGTCACAACAGGATGAGGTGCCTGGATGACTCTGCCTCTAGTCCACACATTGCGCAAAGATAGTATCCTGTAAGAATACTATGAGCCAGTTTGTCAGCTTGTCAGCTGTGAGAATCCTATCCTATAAGAATAACCAGGTGAAGAATCTACATTTTGCTTCGGCGTCGGCACGCCAAATCATCGTGCAATTTGGATCTATCGTGGCGCCAATAAACGCGTGCCTGTAAGTCGCCCCCGCCGAGTATTCTCCTTCTCGTGTCCATTTCGTGAAATCCCATCCTCGCACATTCGTGCAATTTGAACACGCTCGAGCCTGCCATAACCGCATGAACTCCAGGATCTGGGCGCTAGAGGAAATCCTCCTCAATGGCTGCAACTAATTCCCCGAATGAAGTTCATCCTTGACCGATCCACCTGTTTCTCTGACTAGACGATAACAGTTTGGCGCGATTTCCCGCGGCGACCTCCCATGGAGCCAATTGGAGTTCCAAAAATTTGCTGTTTCGCCATTCCCTAAGGTGATATGTGTGCTTGCGCGGAAGATGCTGCAATCAGTGTCATCGCAAGGAACTGCCATCCCTGCCCATGGCCTATTGCGATCTGTCTAGGCATACCACAGCCATCTTAGGCGGAGAGCTCTCCCAAAGGAGGTTAAATCCTTAACGCCGAGTCCTCCCAGAGCATTCCTGTTCACCTCTCCAAATGAAACTTTTGCGAATTCTGTCAATTTTCTTTGCGGCCCATGCAGGTAGCGAAAACACGGTGAGGTGGTATACCGCTAAAGACGTGAGCACGGAGTTCGTCAAAATCAACCTGCCCACCCTAGAGAGTAGACTACCTTTCCATCCCGCCAGCCGCTTTCTTACTCTGTCAATGAGAGGCTGTAGATCCAAGTGCTTAAGCTTGGTAGGTCGCAGCGGTAGACCTAAGTACCTGCAAGGGAAGGGTTTGGATAAAGCTGGGAAATCCTGCAGGACGGCCGCCATGTCTATAGAGTCGCACCTGATGGCGTACACCTCACTCTTGCGAATGTTGGTGTGTAAACCTGTAGCCCCTTCGAAGGTGTTTAGCAACCCCTGCATTAACACTAACTCCTCCCGAATTGGCCTGACGAAGATGACGACATCATCGGCATAAAGGGAGATCCTCATCTTTTTTCTTTATCTTTTTTCTTATTATATTCGGATTCCTTTTCAGATATGATTTCTATTTTTTTCTCCTTGTATAGATTGAATTTACGTACAAATTGATTTTGATTCAATGTTGCCAATTTTTTTAAAAAAATCATTTTGTGCTGTATTTCGAAGAAATGATCACTTGTATCGTATTTTGAAAATTGCACAGAAGTGCACCAAAAAGTGAGATGTACTTGAAAGAGTGGAAGAATTGGGAGAAGCACAACAAAAGCGAAACAAGCCAGGCCGGTTCAATATATATGTTGCAGGATGAGCAACAGGATCATACAATACGAATAATCGGGAAGTTACTAAAACCAAATCTCTATACAATGGAAACATAATATTGATATCTCTACATACAGACTGTACAGGAAGAGAGCAATGCGCTAACAGTTCTACCCCTACTTTCGTATCCATTTATCAGATATCTCATCTTGCACTCTTCCATTCCCCCAATAGCCAAGGATCAGCACGCCATGCGGAGGTGTGTGACGTAACTTGAAGCGCAACACGACTCGGGAAATATCTCTACATTCTTGTTTTTTTTTTTTTTGAATACACATAGCTACCGCTCCCTATTGCTGTTCCTCAGCCAGTCACCAGAGCTCAGCGCTTTTTTGTCTTCTTTAATACGCATAGCTACCACTCCCGAATTTTTTTATTTAATATTTATTTTAAATCGTTTTTTCAGAACTAGTCGCCCGTGGGAGAAATTTTCAAAAATACCCGGCCGTCGCCCCCGCCAGGGGCGATCGCCCCCTGTACGGGCGAAACGCTGGTCCCACTAACGTGATCGGAACGGCGCTGCTTGGAGCTACGGGCCAAGACGGGACACGCGGGCGTCGCCAGTCATCGCCCATGCAGGCGATCGCCCATGCCCTAGGCGGCAGGGGTATTTTATACCCAGCGCATCGCGTGCCCATTTACTTGCTGCCGACCGAGAACGAGAGCGAGAGCGAGGAGAAGAAAAGGAGAGGAAGGAGAGGAAAAAAAGAGAGGGAAGAAAAAAGAGGGGAAAAATATTCATCGTTTTTTGAAGGTAAGTCCGTTAAATTTATATGTAATTTTTTTTGAAATTTTAGTATTTTGTAATATTTAGAAATATTAGGATTGGTAGTAGAAATATTAGGCAATGTTTAGAGATTTAATATAGTATTTAGACATATTAGGATTGTAGTATTTAGAAATGTTGAGAATCAATATAATATTTGGAAATTTAATTTAGTTAGGATTGGTAGTAGAAATATTAGGCAATGTTTAGAGATTTAATATAGTATTTAGACATATTAGGATTATAGTATTTAGAAATGTTGAGAATCAATATAATATTTGGAAATTTAATTTAGTTAGGATTGGATAGTACAAATATTAGGCAATGTTTACTGATTTAATATTTAGTATTTGCGATATGTAATATTTTAGAGATTTAATATTTAGTATTTGTGGTATTTAATATTTTAGAGATTTAATATTTAGTATTTGCGGTATTTAATATTTTAGAGATTTAATATTTAGTATTTGCGTATGTAATATAGGTAATCAATTACTTATTTATAGTCAATGACCGTATTACGTTAAAAATTAGTATATTTAAAAACATGGCGGTAGCCAGTACAAATCAATGAGGGTAAAATTTGACGACAATATATTGTGACAATTATATAGCGGTTAGGTGGAGAAATGATGATTTTTTGGTTCGACGTTGTAGGGTATGTCGGAGACATTGTATTTTCAGATATTCTATGGAGATGGGGAGATAGCACAGGGCTAATGGAGTCGATTTGTCGGGAATTTCAGCGTACACATCAGGCATATCTAGGCCGAGAGATAGAACATACTGAGGGTTTGATGGAGTTTATATTTGGATGTTCATTTGGATACCGAGTGTTAATTTGCGGGTTAGAGCGATGAGTGTCGCGTCTGTGAGGACTTTTTTATGGAGAGTCGATTCCTATTAACGACCTCGGCATGGAGGAGCTATGTTGGATATGTTGTAGAGCGGGGTTGGCGCTCATGTTCTCGGTAGATTGGTACGTGTACCTCCATCGGTGTCGGAGGTGCGTCATGTCGGGGTAGATATTACGGAGGAGGAATCTGATATGCAACAACGCGATGATGAAGGTGGTGGCGAGGTTGGCGGTGGCGGCGGATCGAGGGGGGCGAGGAGCCAGCCGTGGAGGCGCGGGGTGGCCGACGAGGGGAGGAGGTGGAGCACATAGTTGAGTTGATGGAGGAGGAGGACCGTGCGGATGAAGAAGTCCCTGATGGCGAACGCTCGGACGAGGAGGACAATACTCTGAGGTGCCTGCCCCGGTCGTGGACTAAATATAATTTCAAGACTCGACAATGAATGAAGGAACAGAGATGCATGGGAGTATCATGAGAACGAGGTCGTGCGAGGGCCATATATAAAGACAAGGAGGCCGTGATGGATGCGGTGAAGCATCTTGGTCAATGTCTCTTCTAGTCCAATTCGAGGTAGTGAAGTCCGAAGAAAAAGACTACGACGTGAAGTGCGTAGTTGATTCGTGCCCATGGCGGGTGCATGCATACAAGGGGAAGTGGAGGGACTCATCGAAATGTTCCATAGTGACGAGCATAATCGCTAATCGGAGGAAGCGGAGCAGAACACATAATCTGCCGCCCACTTGGGTGGCAAATGTGTTTTATGGTCGGATCGTCGACAATCCGCTTTCTGCAATTCGATCCATTATCGAGCCGTGGAGGAGAGGTTTCAAGACAAGATTAGCTACGGAAAGGCTTGGAGAGCAAAAAGAACAGCTTTGGAAATACGGTTCGGGACATACGAGGCTTCTTACGAGAATATTCCATACTTGCTCAGTGGCAATATCAAGTAGGAATCCTTGACGGTCATCGATCTTATGGAGTTTCCGCGGATGGTGCGTCTTGGCGGGTAAGTGGGTCTTCTGGCCTTCTTCGCCCTTGGCGCATGCATTAATGCCTTCCAAGACTATCGCCTGACCATTTGCATGGACGGCACATTCCTCACGAGGAAATACAAGGGCGATTCTAATCAATCATGGTGGACGCCAACAACTGTGTTCTATCGGTCGCATTGGCCTTCGTGGAGGGGAAAACACCGAGAGCGGTAATCGGTTTCTTGAAAGAGTCAAGATGGCGGTTGTGCAAGACCGCCCGATGTATGTGTCATCCATGACCGACATGCAGGTTGCTTGAGGGTGATCGTGGATATGCAACAAGGGTCCGACGTCGTGGGAGCAAAGAAAGTGGCGGAACTTGAAGAGCGGTGGTGCATGAGGCACATGGGTGCCAATTTTTTCCGTCGTTCCAGAACAAGGAACTTATGAACATGTTCAGCGGTACCAGGCAAACAGAACCAGCGGAGGAAGTTCGAGTCAGTTGTGGAGGACGTTGGATGAACTAACTAAGAAGCAATCATCAATCCAAGGGATGGCGCTTAGTTCGTCAAGGAACCCTATGGTGTACCACGAGCAAGGAGATGACCCTACACCTTGGTGTGCGCCCCGACCGACGCACCGCAAACATCCGCGAGGCGAGGGCAAGCATAAAGAGTTTCACGGACCGGATCACGACACGAGCCGTTGGAGAAATGGTCCATTCTCAGATGACGAGGGCGGTTCCGCTTATGGAATAATGACAATCAACTCAAGCGGAGATTTACAACTGGGTAATGAAAGGCGCGAGATGCCTCTCGTTGGTGGGCATTGTTGAGGGTGTGTTACTAGGCACCCAAAGATATTTCGTTTAGCGGTACAAGGCCTCCGTTGCATGTATATCGGACAATCGCTCGTCAGATACTCGGCGGTTGTCTCTCGTGCACATGGCAAACAAGACACGGAAGGCACAGACACATCGCTTGACACCGAGAGTGGCGTGGAACGGAGGTACCACGTGCATCGCGGTGACCGAGGTCGAAGAGGTGCCCACCGAGAGGACTTCCCATCTGTGCATACTCGAGTGCCGATCGCGAGTGCTCTGCCGAAGCCACGCTTCTTTGCGACTTGCCGTGCTTCATGACGTGATTGCCGCGAAGAAAGTAGACACACCGATCTTGTCGTCCGTACATCTCCCACTACTACTACAAGCAAAGTGTTCTCAACACGTGGCATAACGAGGTGTCTGGTGCGGGTCGATGGATCGTTCACGGCCCCCCTCCGAGGCATCGGCGGAGTACCGACATCCGAATGTTGAAGCGAAGGTCGGGCGTCGAAGGACACGGCGTATTAGGAACGATATGGACGAGTCTGGATAGCGTCGTAATTGTGGATAATGCAATTCTATGTACCAGTTATTTGTTGTCCCTGTCAATGTATTTTCGATTCCATGTACGAGTTAATTTTTGTCCCCGCCAATGTATGTTCGATTCTATGTACCAGCTTAATTGTTGTCCCCACAATGTATTTTCGATTGTATGTACTAGTTATTTGTTATCCCCTTAATGTAATATTTGAATATGGAACATTGCATTACTTTTCATTTACTTTTTTGTAGTTGCGGCGTGTACCATGAATTTGCTTTTTAACCATGAATTTGCTTTGTAACCACTTGCAGTCTAAAGCGACGATGGCGAGAGTTAGGCGTCTTTTGACGCCTACTCCGAGCCGCTAGACCAAGATGTGGACTTGACCCACCGGTCTAGGTTGTCCGCAGATTGAGCGGTCAAGGACAACGGGGACATCATGGTCTTAAAGCTTAACGAGTTTCTTGGATCGACCATCAGCTGGTTCCACATAAGCCGTAGAAGTTTTCGCACTCTTTTACTTACCCGCTAATGGAATTTTAACGACGCCACACACCACGCGGTGTGTTACGAGCTGCCGACTTACTTCCGTCACGGATGGTGGAGCAGACGACTGTGGAGGGCCCGCCGTCACACGGTTCTCAGTCTGACCGGTCCTGGCCCGCCGCTCGTGGACCGGTGGAGACCGGAGACACACACGTTCCACTGCCGGGCGGAGAGATGGCTCCCACGTTGCGGGGCGTGTCGTACCTCCTCGGCCTCCCCTAGGGGTTGTGCGGTTGTCGCGCCGCGCCCCCCTCGATTGGTGTGAGCGATTGGAGGCACGCTTCGCCTAGGTGGACCGACACCCGCGCACCAAACCCAGACGTGCCCCTACAAGGCGAGATGAGAAGCACGGAGTCGGAATGGCGTGGTCGCTCCGGTTACGCAGCTAGTACCTCGCTCATTGCAACTTAATCTGATCACGCGGCCGAGCTGCCGACAATCTTGTCCGCAATCTGCAGGTGAGCATCTCCACCGGAGGCGGCGAGAGGACACGGCATGCCACACAGGCGTACGCTAGTCCTGTTCGGTTGGTACATGTTCCCGCCCTCCTGCACGGGACACGGTGGACCGCACCGATCGAGTTCGCCGGTTTATCGCCGACACCGGCGAACCGGTAACACATTTCGTTAAAATCTCTTCTGACAGGACATGTCTAACTTTGCTGCCAGTTGTACCAGAGATGGTGCGATGGTCGTGGGGCTCTGCTGCGCTTCGCGATGCACGCATCGGGTCTGCAGGCTGAGGTCAGTCTCAAAGGTAGGCAAAGAGGCGCTGCTGACGGGCTGCGTTCTACTATCGCAGCTCTGTGGGTCTGGGAGCACTTCTCCTTCCTAGAGCCTGCGGTTGACCAGCGCCAGTACTCACTCGACCAGTACCACGCCCGGCCCAGATCGACCGCCCACTATGGGCCTCTCTTGGGTTCAAGCAGTATGCCCCCTTGTATCTAACCCCTAATTTGGACACTTTAATAAGACGCACTACTTTTTGTTCATAGCGGGTGTACGCCCACCGCACCAAGAAGTCGTACCTGAGTTCGTTAAGGAGTTTGATAGGTGCACAATGAGGACGTGAGGTGGACACCGCATGGCCTTGGCTACGCCTGTCAGTCCGAGCACCTCATGGGCTGCGGGAGCTTTTGTCAGCGTGACCATCAGCTCTCACTCAGTAAGGTCCTCCTCTTTGACTTTGTCGTCGAGGAGTACTTCGCCAGACCGTCAGGTGCTTCTCGCGATTCTGCCTCTTCGGACTTTCCCCGCGGACTACTCACACATCGTCTCACGTGCGCCACGGTAAGTGTCTGAGCACAATACTTACCATTCCAAATGGAATGAATGTTGTATGTAAATTGCGCTTTTGCTTTGCGCAGATGACCGGTCGGGCATGCACTAGGCACTCCGCTCTTTGAGCACATGATACCGTGGTCGATGCAATGGGACAAGGCGGCAGATGTGGGACGAGACCCGGCTGCACGACCATGCCACGACTTTACGATTACATGGATCGGTTGGCGCCAATGACTTCGGCTTAGGGTTGGGTACACACCAGCAGTATGTCCCAACTCCAAAGCATTGGTGTCGAGACGTACCCTTCACGAGATGTCCGGAGGAGAACGCTATGCGGAGGGTCACCCCAAAACCCTACACGTATGTTTTTATGTAAATTAACTCATATCAAGTCGCATTACTTGCGTGCACGTCTTGCAGACGACGGATGTGCGGGAGTTCGAGTCCGTGTTGGCGGGCCTCGACGGACGTCGTGTTCACCCCCTTCAAGAAACGGAAACAATTAGTCGGTGGCGCGCCGCACGATGGGGCTGATGTGCGGCCTACTCACTGCCGAGACGTGGTGCCCGCCAACCAAGACTCTCCCCGCTTAGTGGAGGCGTGCCCACCTCGCCCAATGAAGTCGGCCCACACCGCCGACGTCACCCAAGACGTGCCCTCGTGTCCTCCACGAGACGCAGTAGCTACGGTGGGGACGCCTTAGCCGATCTTCGTCTCTCGCCACACCGCGGTGTCCAGGTGGGGTGACGCGGGCGATCTTCGCCTCTCGCCTGACACCGCAGCGGTCTCGTGGGTGGGTGTGACGGCGTGTCCGCGACGGCGGTCTTTGCCGACTACTCGAGGTATGCACGACATTGAGCGAGGATGCAGGGTTTCGACGTGGACGAGTTCATGTCCACCGAGGAGCACGAGCCACCACCGCAGCGAACACCGAGCCGCCGACATACTACGCTACCCTCGTGAGCGGTAAGGCTAGGAGGGTCGTCCGTCATTGCCGTCGCCACTCACGCACCACCGAAAGCGGATCGAGGCGCCGCCGTGGATCGACTTGTTATGCAGCTTGTACTTTTGTCATGTATTTATCTTCAGCACCATGTTGTGTAACTATCTGAACTAAGTGCTTGCATTTGCGTAGGTTATGTTTTCTTAGCCATGTCGTTTCACATTTATTTTTCCGATTTTACGCAACTTCAGACGAAGCAACGTCTGCATAGCTCGACGATACATAATTGGCTATTAATAAACGATGAACAAATAGCTTGCTCGTGAAAATGTAAGGAGGCACACTACAGAAGGTAAATTTAGCATACTGAAATGGGGCGATAGCCCTGATATGTCGAGAGCACATCGCTTGAAGGTAATTTCATACTCAAATGGGGCGATAGCCTGATATGTCGAGGCACCTCGCTTAGAAGGTAAATATCGCCCGAAATGGGCCGACGCCCCATACCCAGCGATATCTACCCTTTATAATATTCGCTCTGCCGACGCCTCGCATACCCAAATAGAATGAGAGAACAAGAAAGAACAAGAGAGAAGGGAAGGAGAGAGAACAATGTCGTTTCTACTGTAGCCTCTTGACAAGCAAGCAAAGTCATCGACCCGAATATCCGGATGAGAGTTGTGTCGATGCAGTTCTCCGGAGTTGCCCTAACCGAAATGTGATCTGCAACCTACCGCCAAGATGATGCAATCTACCCATGGAGACACGGCCACCACACTACTCACCTCTTGCGTGTGCGCACTCTACAAGGTAAACCTCTTGGTGTCCACACAATACATGGTAACACTACCATCTCATGCTTCATTCTTTCTTTTCTTAGCACAAGGACGGTGTTGCTTCTTCCAATGGATCGACGGGCGGAACGACGCGACTATTTAATTTCTCAACAACGCGCCACGACAACTACCCCGCTTCGCCGAGAACTTCACCCTGGGAGAGGCCGCCAGATATGTCCCTTTTCTAGATCGACCAGAGCGACGCGGTCGGTGTGCAAGCTGACCAACCGATCGGTGATTTTCATGCGACATACTCATGTTAAACTCACAAAGTAGTAGTAGTAGTTCTAAACCACCATCGCCGCACACAGAGTTCAACAGACACTTTCGAACATCAACAAGTCAAAGGAGGAACCTCCTCCAGGCCACCAAAAGCCCCGACGCTTATGTACATAGCCTCGGCGATGGTTGATACACGCCACGGTTGATCTAGCGGACCGGAGATTCTACCGCGTGCCCTTGGCGAGAATGAATGGTGCTTGGTATTTCAACCGGGTGGACCCGAGACGCACCACCCACATCTCGAGCAACTTTGCATGGGATAACTGGGGAGCAACCCTCTCCGTGGTGTCACTACCGCCGAAAAGCCTGACCAGTACGTTCACGGTTGTTATGCAACCACCAAAGCGGGCATCTTGCATGGATGGCAGCAGGCACACTTCCGGTTGTCCAAGCATAAGCCCAACACACACCTCCTGCACCATATAGTGGAGTCACGAGCGAACAGAGCAGCGTCTCCGCATGTCTCATAGCAACGCCAACACAAAGAGAGGTGCCGAGGTTCCTCCTCAAGAAGAAGGGACAAGGGGAAGGCCGGCGAGGTCCGCACCACATAACAAATCTTCGACGTTGTTGCGAACCATCCGGGAACCCGGGTGGTATTAACATAGGGCCGCCGAATCGGGATGACATGCCCATATGGGAGGCGTAAATCCACATAAACAACAACCAAAATTTAAGTCTTATACACCCGAGACGACGCAAGCATAGGCCACCCAATGGGCGGTAATTTGAGAATCATGGAACCCCATGGAGTTCTTTCATAGTAGGGATTGAGCGGTGTCCGATGACACGTCGCAATATTAGAACGGGTCGGGGTAATATCACGAAAATGTCTTACATCATTCTCGTCAGACGCAGAATAGGCGAACGATCATTTGTTCCACCACGACAGTGCTTTCCTTATTAACCTCGTCCTTTGTTGTAATGCCATGTAATATAATATAATATAATCTATTGCTTATTTTATCATCCGAACTTTGATGTATGTGCCCTTATATATGTATTGTTTGAATTTTAAAAATTCCTCATATATTAAGATCATTTGAAATTTATATGGTAATATCACCGATTTATCAGGAACCTCCATAAAAAGTTTCAAAATTTTCGACCTCGTAAAAGTTTTCATGGTTTCAGAGTCAGCATGAGTGCCTTTTTCCGATTTTCGCAACAAAATGCCGGCAACGCGTCCCACCATCTCGCCCAGACGTAAGTGGTAGCCCGCATTGCGTAGGCGCCCTTGATTTTTCTCGTAATTTTTGACCATGTCCGGCCGTCATCTGGGGACTACGAAACCCCTAAGTGGCCACGATTTCCGCGGTTTCGTGGGTGAAAGTGCTTTTCCGATTTTCGCAACAAAATCTTGGGGCAACGTCCGCCATCTCACGCATACGTAAGTCATAGCTCGATTGCGAGGGCCGCCCTTGATTTTTTCAGTATTTTTTGACCGTGTCCCTTTGTCGTTCGTGGAGCTCGAAAACACCCAAGTGGCCACGATTTACGTGGTTTCGTGGTCATGAGCGCCTTTTTTCGATTTTGGTAACAAAATACCGAGGCAACGTCCGGCCATCTCGCCCGTGAAGTGGTATCCCACGCGTATGAGCCTGCCCGTGCTTTTTCCGTCAGATTTTTGGTACCAGATTCGCGGACCCTTCGAGGCTACGAAAATACCTAAGTGAGATGCGACATTACTAACGAACTAAAACAATTTTTCGGTTCATTACATGACAATAAGTTTTTTTCTAATTCGTCCGATTCAATACAACAATTCTACAAACAATTTACAACAAAATTTTCAAAAAAAAATATCTACAGACCGATCGGTACATTTTAAATTTTTTTGTTCCGCCATTACGCTCATGAGTTTTGCGTTAGTGGGACCCGCCGCTCGCATTCAGAGCGACATGCCCAGCGGAGGCGACGGCGGTATTTTTGAAATTTTTTCCTTGCGACTACTTCTGAAAAACGATTAAAATAAATATTAAATAAAAAAAATTCTACCACTCCCTATTGCTGTTCCTCAACCAGTCGCCAGAGCTCAGCCAAACAGGCTGGAAAAACCAGAGCCCAATCTGAAATGCATCCACCGACCCAGCGACCCAAAACCTGACAAGGATTTCTCTACTATAGCTCGCCTTTCATTGTTCCCTTTCCAATCAGCTGGGTACAACGCGAGACCAAGAAGAGAAGGTGGTTTCTCTTTTCCTTCTGCCTTCCACAGCCGCATCGCAGGATGCTCACGCAACATTCTTTCTTCGTCGTCTTTATCCACCGAAGGCTAGATTTTTTTTTTCTTTTAAGCTCGTTGATTCGTTGGGTAATCAGAATCTTGATTCTTTGCAGGTGTTTGATTTCAATTACTTACTTCCCTGTCATCTTTCTAAAGTATTGTTTGCAGCAATCGGTTCTTCTGCTCGTATTCTTGGATTTGGATTAGGAATAGTGGTGGACACAGAACTTTACCGATAGGGGTTCGAAATAAAACAATATAATATCTTGTGAATATAGCTAAATATTCTTTTCGTCCTTTTTAAGTGTAATTTTAGAATATGTGCAATCAACATTTCTAACATTAGACAATTAGTGAGTGTATTTACATAGATCTAGATTCATAATTCTTATCAAAATTATTTTCATAAAATTATTATTTTACCATGAAAAGTCCATGGTGTCATTTAAAATAGAACTTAGAGGATTAACACACTAACCATTTAGATAACTCAACTAACATTTTGTGATTAAAAATAATATACTTTATTTTAGTACAACTCTATTACAAGTCACGCTTTTTTTAAACTGATATATAGAAATTACACACTTCTCTTTTCTTATTCCCTATCTTAGTGTATCCGCATACAAGAAATGAAATCCTTTGCTTGTATATATAGACTAGATTCATCACAATATACATAATCTAGTTTGTTCAAAGAAAATATTTGAAACACTTAGACATTTCTAAGAATTTATAAATTTTAAAGTTGGATGATCTAGAACCTTCTCATGAAATTATCTCTGTTGATTCCTGAGAAACTAGTTGGGTGGATGCACCTTGTAGGGTATATCACTACTTTTTTCGTTCTACAATATAAGTCTAAATCTCATCATACACACAGAACGAAGATACTTAAATCTATAAAAGTTACTAAGCTATGCATGTCCCAATCAAGTGGCGTGTTACCACTAGTTATCCACTTTTATCATTAAATCAGTGGTACAAATTGAAAATATTGTAATAACTACACATTTTAATCTCTTCAATAAACTTACATTGTGAAACAATGCTTTTCATGAAAACATATGTATATTGCGAGATGAAGGGAGTAACATGGTATGGTAGATGTTACATTTCCATATAAAAATGACATAAAAATAAAAATGCACTATTCTATTGTTTAAAATAAATTATGTAATGGAACTAATTAAACACAAATAGAGCTAAGAAGAGAAATTAGCGCACACTATGAACATAAAAATTTGGAAAATGTTGTTTATCTTAATTAATGGTC
Organism: Guadua angustifolia; assembly: GCA_036346375.1. Lineage (NCBI taxonomy): Eukaryota > Viridiplantae > Streptophyta > Magnoliopsida > Poales > Poaceae > Guadua > Guadua angustifolia. The sequence goes on from CM070514.1 coordinate 13,979,180, forward strand.
AAGACCTTATTAATGCAATTTTTGGAAAGAATGCACATACAAGATATATAAGATGTGTATTCCTTTCTAAATCTCTTCATGTGATGGTACAAGAGTTTTTGCTATTGCTATATCCAAATGTGTGCATATATGTGTCTCCATAAACTTATGCGCTAGACCCTAATATATATAGTAAAACAAGATTAGAGACCTAGTTATCTAGCTAAATTAACTATAGGATGTTTGTTTACCTCTACAGAGTAGTGAGGAGAATTATTCAATCTCCATAGTTTTAACAACTTTTTTGACATGGTCCATAGTTTTAACAATTGTTGTGTAAATAAGTATATAGATAAAATTGTAGGGTTAAATGTTACTCTATTTGATAAAAATATTACTCTATAATTTAAACATAATTGTTAATAATATTGAACTAAAAATCTTAGAAAAAGTCAAATTCCTTACCATTGCATTTGCAACACAATTCATACTTGATACGACGAGGTATTTGACTTGTCGATGGTGCGATAGGGTTAGGGTTCAAGTTTACCCAATTTAGTGTTTGAGTTCACTAGAATCCCGAATAATAGAGGAGGAGGGTAGAGATGGTGGCATTAGGCAACAAAGCGGCAATGGCGCTCTTGGCTATGGGTAGGAGGACAACACAAGGTGTTAAGGGACATGAGGCAATTATGAGTAGCATGTTAGGTCTTGGGAAATCAGCGGATATTGAGGCGATGGATCTAGTAAAGAAGAATAGAGATAGCAATTTCCTCCATGGGATCGGACTCTGTGAGGCCCCATAGTGACTAGTAAAAATCATAAATATATTATTTTGTTTATAAATCTGTTCTTTTCTTATATGTTGGGACTAAAACACGAATCTATAAGTTTGGATATAATTTTTGAAGCTTTTTTTATATATATATATATATATATATATATATATATATATATATATATATATATATATATATATATATATATATATATATATATATATATATATACTGAAATTAATAAATACTAGATCAATGCCCGTGCGTTGCTATGAAAAATAAAATTGGTAATCTAAACATAAAGGTCAAGCAATAAAAGAAAATTATGCTACAAGATCAAACATCTATTTCTCCCGATTATAAAAGTTTTTATTGTTTCTTCTCCGTATGAATGAAACCAAATATATTGTAATCGAGGCATGAAGTGTCATCGACTAGAGTCAAAATAAAGCAATGAGAAGGACTGGTGGCATTTTAGGAATGGCATCTCATCTAATAAGCGTTTACGAAGAAAAGAAAAAGCAAGCCTAGAGGGCAACCTTGAAATAAATCCATCTTTCTTCGCTCTCTACAATGTAATTTTATTGTTAGCCCAAACCTCTATGGGAAAGACCTCGTAGCTCCACTTGTTGTAGACTTAAGAGAAGAGAAAGTAGGCGGAAGCCTAGGAGGGCCAACCAAGGCGATATATTACCATTCGTGTTCCTCTTCCTCTCTTCATGCCCACAAGTGCGCCTCCTCGGTGCCGTCGACCTCGTCTTCCTCGTCGTCTCGCTCATCCTCGTCATCCAACACTTTTGGCGAGGCGACGGGGCTTCCTCCGAGCACGAGGTCTTGCCGCCAAAGCCACGCCATTCGGACCATTGGCGCTCTGGCAGTCGCGCTCAAGCGTCCGTAGTCCTCCTCGTGACTCGCGTTCTTCCTCCTCTTGAGCACGCCATGGCGCTATAAAATCCGCCTTCCTCGCCGCCCGCCGTCACACGCCTTGACCGTGGTGGGCCGCTTGGAGAAGGGCCACCGCCACCACCCAACCTTTGCACCTCCACATCTTCGGATCACCGCCGCCTTCGTCACGCTCTTCCCGCTTCGGTGATGGTCCATATCGCGCGATGGTTCACTTGCTTTCTTCCGGATGACCTCTCTTGCTTTTGCTTGCCTACTCGTCTCCATGCCTCTAGCGTACCTAGCCATCATCGGCTTCACCGGTCATGACGGCAAACCTATAAGGTGAACGAGAAACACCGGTGGAGGCGCCCATATCTTGCGTCGTCATGCGTCGTTTCTCTCTTTCTCACGATGTTCAACTGGATCAATCCGTTTATCTCCAAGGGGTATGCCAATAACTCTCTCACCGTCAACACCGTCCCACTGTTGTCGTCGGGCAACCATGCCGAAGCGTCGTACGTTTTGTTCACGTCCAATTGGCCACAGGGTCGAATACACCGGTGGGTGTTGCGCTGGCGTCGCCGACCATTGATTACTCTTGACGCATGGCGCTCGGCTTACTGCGTCTCGCAAGTATGTACGTCGGTCCGTCACTTATTGATCAATTCATCGAGTTTATTAGCGTTGCCACAAGCGACATGGGAGATCTTGAATGAATTCCTTAATTGATTCTGTGAAAAGCGTACAACATATATAAAGTACAAAAGGAATGATTGGCGGTTATTAATTACCAGCAATAATCGTGGATTTTGCTATAATAATCGACCATATTTAGAGAGATATGGTGGTTGCTGGTAGAATCGAGAAGAATAATTAGCTATAATGACCCACCATTATTGGAGATATGGCGAGGGGATAGGGGCTAAGAAGAACGGACTACGCCACCAAGCGCAAATTTATATTGGTAGAAAAGTCACATTATTTTAAAAATATAATTTAATATATTGGTTAATCCATGTAGGTTGGGCCCCATGGGAGACGGGGGATAGAGTGTCGCCCCAGGAGGCCTAAGCGGGAGCTAGGGCGTGAAGCTTCTCCTACCACAGTTGTGCCCTATTGCCATTGGTAGCGGTAGTGGGGGTGGCACCAGTAGTGTGGGTGGGGATGGCATTTTGTGGGATGGGGGTAGAGGTGGTGGTGGCTGGTTAGGATTGATATTGTTTTTAGTTATAATAAGAACAAGTTGGAGCAATTAAAATGGTTTAATATAAATTCAATGATAGAATTTTGAATAGCTAATGACTAGTTATTCTCTTTGTTTTGTTTAAGTAGAGAAGTATTTTTGTATGAAGAAATATTCCATATTTCTAATGTTTCTAGCCCTAGTTTCCTCACACCCAAGCCTAGATATTGGGGAAGCACATCATCTCCTTTGGTGATCTAAAGGCAAGCTTTGCCATTACTCTATCCACGCTGTTCGTTTCATACGAGTGGTTAGATTTGTAGGCCAACTAAGGAGTGATGGCCAGTAGCCAAGTAAATTAGTCCCTATCATTTATTTCTTCCCATTATGTTCTTTGAGTCCATGGTTGCAAGAGCTCTCTCCACTCTTGCTTGGTAACAATCAAGTGCCTTCTATTCCCAACTTGACCATCCTGTTTTGATAGTTTGCTCGGTTTTGCTGCACATATCGCGACCACTTGCTAGTCCTTTGTCTTGAAGAGGTTGAAGCAAGGAAGCCAGATTGCTCCACCAAATCTAAAATTCACCATCGAGACCGGGGACAACATGTGCTTGTAATTGATTCTAGTTGACCGTAGCTTGGGCACATCGTTTCTAGTATTAGTTTATTTCATTTAGTTCTTTTAGGTACCTAGGTAATCAATAATGTTTTGCTTTCTCTAAGATTGATTGAACATAATTTTTGGGTTCAAGATGTGATCATGTTTACTCAATATATGCTTCAATCATAATTTCTTAATGGAATATCTTATATCTAGAGAAGGGAACAATTAAATAGTCTAAAAGTGGATTTTCTATCAGTTATGTGCTCTCTCTCTTTCTTTGAAGAATAACATTTCCTATTTTACGTTAACCGATGATAGTTTGAGGCATTAACCGCTGTGGAGCTCCGATGCTCAGTGGGAGGTGGTGAAGTGGTGGTCAGCCATGGTCGTGAAGAATACAAGTTATAATAAATTCTTAAACTGTTGTTCGTTTGTAAAGATTCCGCTGCTAATTTGAAATGAAGGGTGTAGATTGAGTAAATGAAAAGTTTGCCTTCATAACAGCCGAGCTATTAGCTTGTTTGGTTAGTGCCAGCGTCGCTCACCCAAGTTATTCACATTCGAGCACAGCTCGACACGGGCACGCGTGGGAGAATTTGCAGCGCACGCATGTGTGTGCGTACGTGTAGGTGTGAGTATGTACTTGTAGCTTAGATGGTGTTCTTTCTGTTTGACCAACGCGAGAGCTTCCGATAAAAAAAAAAAGAAGAAAGAAGATGTTTGCCTTCATGACACACGTTTAGACGATAATCTCCGGACATCGCTTCGTCGCCCCACCCGAAAGAGCGACCGAGACGTTGTCCGCCTCTCTCTTCGTTTCCACCGTTCGCGTCCCCTTTCTCCGGCGGCCGGCGCGGTGAGTTCTTCTCCTCCCCTTTCTTCGTTTCCATTCTTCCCTCCCCTTCTCCGGCGGCTGGCGAGGTGAACTCCAGCCGGAGATCCCCGTCAACATCCTCGTGGGGATCATTTCTTTCCTCTGAGCAACCTCATCGAAATCTTTCTTTCTGGGATGGATACTCCAATTCATGCAAGTTTGTTGCGTGGTGGAGTACTAATAGCAATTTATTTTCCAAAATTTTTGGGGGTTCAACCCATGCCCCACGTTAGGTCCGCCCCTGATTAGGAGGAGATGATGCGGCGTTACGTCTCGGAGCTGGCCCGCCGGTGGCAGCCGGATCGCACGGTGAGTTTCCTTTTGTGTCATGGGCTTCTTGATCGAACCTGCTGCTTGGCTGCTATGCTCGTTAATCTCAGTCTCAAGAATGTTCTGATTACACTACTCTACAGTCTATTCCTTTCATTCTTTTTTTTTTCTTTTGGTGACACTATGTATAAATTTCATGTGTGTCATTATACTCCTGTGCGGGAAAAGGGTGTCCGCTAAGTTTGTGTTGGATGTAGTGATGGGTTTCCATGCGCCGATAAATTTTCCTTGTTGCTGCAGTATTGCATAATTCCTTTCATTTCTTTGTTACTGTTGGTTCGGTAGTGCTGGACTTAGTGTCCGAATTTGTTCTACATACAGGTTCTCCTAAACTTATCTAGAATTATTCGTGTGCATTGATATATCTGTGTGAGGTTCATGCTGGACATGTAAATTTGAGTTCTGTTTTATTCCCCTGCTTCAAGAAAAGGATGCTGTAATAGTAAATATGTTTCTTTAGAACTCAGATTTTGTGAAAGCTGATGTTGTTTTCACCAAAAAAATGGTCTTATGGGAAGACTCTGGTACTGTCATACCTGTGCAAAAGAGCCATTTTTGTGTGCTATTGTTCTCTTTTGGCATCAAATATTACTGGTTGTTGGTGCAGATGCCTTTAACAAATATAATGCTTCAGAATGTTGTTGGTGCAGATGCCTTTAACAAATATAATACTTCAGAATGTTGTTGGTGCTGATGCCTTTGGGAAATGCATTTTCGGCTATTTGTACTTCTTTCTCTATCTTAGGCACATGTTACTACAGCACTCGCACAAAACTATAAGTTTAAAGTGTGTGGCTCACGTTCTTGAAGTACATTTCAATGTTAGTCAGTTTCCTTTTCAAGTTTCAAGCATTGGCTTTGAATAACTTCTATGATTTCTGAGCCTTGGTATCGAGGTTTGCATCAAGAGCTAAGATAGTCAAAGGCTTATGGCATACTAGTATAAAGGAGCTAAACTACTTGTTAGCGATCTCACCTGATCTGTTCACCTAGGATTGTAATCTCCTTTATTTGAGTGATCTAGGTTTCCTTGTTGGGATTCTATCTCTTGTTTCTATTCTTGAGATAACCTCCATGTATAGCCCATGTACTTGTATAAATACAAGGGTAAGCACATGCTCTAGAGCTGCGGTTTTCCGATACTTCCTCTTTTCATGGTATCACAGTCCGGGTTTCTTAACCTAATCCACCGTGGTCGGTCCTTCCCCGCCATGTCCACCATCTCTCGACTCTTCCCCATCTCAATCCCCGATCCATTGCTGCCCTCTTTGTTTCTAATCCGCTTCGCTATTCTCGCTCGGTGCCATCTCGCTTCGCCCTTCCATGGTCTCCAGCAGGTGACTTTCCATCACCGCCTCTCGCAAGGAGCGTATACCGCCGATGCCCTTTGCGATCTTGACTCTCCGGTTGAGGCGTGCCCTTGTCCTCAATGTTCTGCGGGGCTGAACAAGACCATTGCAAGTCTGCCACTTATCCATCGCTATGATGTCGCCGTTTTCGAACCGTCAACACTCAGCGCCGCTCTTCTCAAAGAAGAATACGTCTTGGTCTTCTTGCTCAACAGCAGAGGCGTGGCCGCCTCACCATAACACCACCAAGTCATCCACATGTTCCGGTGGCTCCTGCCGCAATGAGGGTTCCTCCTCCACCTCTTCCATTCCCACCAAACCTAAGAACAAGTGGAAGAAGAAGGTCAACAAGTCTGCTGCTCCTCCGGCCACCTACACCTTTGCTGCATGTGGCCCTTTTCCTCCAGGTCCCTGGTATTGCTTCAACCCTAAGCCAAGGGTAGTGGTCTATGCCACCTCGCCCTCCGACGATGGGGCGTAATGGCTGGCATCCTCGGCGCTTCGTCCTCGGGCTTCGTCCTGCCAAGCACCTCCATATCCCCAGTGAGACTACTCAAGGCGCTTTTACTTGGGAGGGCAGACCTGACAATTTACGCAATGAACAAGCTCCGGTGGGAATGGCAACGGGTTGTTGATTCGGTGCTTACCTTTCATATGACTCGATGACGGTATCATTCACAACCCTACTCCCTATTCCGCTCATCACGGTTGGTAATGGAAATTCAATTCCTATTCTTTGTTACGGCCGTGCCATTCTTACTTCCCCTCGGTTCTTCTTTCAAGCTAATGAATGTTCTTCATGTTCCTTCACTTATCGTAATCACATCTCACGTTACGCCGGTTTACCGCGACAATTAAGTGCTCTATTGAATTTGATCCGTTGGTTTTTCCGTGAAGGACCTCTGAACGGCTATCCTCCATCATTGCAATAGTGAGGTTGATTTGTACACCTTCGCCTCCACCACCTCCGCCACAATCGCCTTCGTGTCTTCCTCTGTGTCTTAGGCGTCCGCATCGCCGTCTTGGTCATCTGGTCGGGACACCACATTGTCGCTTCAACGCCTCCCATTCCGCGCCATTAAGCCTGTAGCTCCTTATGCCATGCATGTCGACAGCAAGCAAGTTCGATTGTCATTTAGTCGTCTAGTTCATTGTCAAATGCTCCTTTTGATTTAATTTATTGTGATGTGTGGACTTCTCCAGTTCCTAGTATTTCCGGATATCAATATTACCTTGTCATTATTGACGATTTTTCTCACTTCTCCTGGACCTTCTCCACACAAAGTCTGAAGTCTTTTCCAAACTTGAGCAATTCTTCTCATTTGTTCTAACTCAGTTTGGCGTTCACATTCGTTCTATCTAAACCAACAATGGCAAAGAATTTGTTAACCACACCTCCACCTCCTTCTTCAATCGCCTTGGTGTCCTCTTTAGACGTTCCTGCCCCTACACATCTCAACAAAATGGCAAAGTTGAGCGCGCCATTCGCACCATTAATGACATTATGCGCACTCTCTTGTTTCAAGCCCAACTCCCCTCGTGTTTTTGGCTGAAGCTCTCGCTGTTGCCACCTATCTCCTCAACAGGCGTCCTTCTAAGGCTCTGTCTTTCATCACTCCCTATTACAAGCTCCACAAAATCCATCCCACCTATGATCACTTGCGAGTTTTTGGCTGCCTTTGTTACCCTAACACAAGTGCCACGGCCTCCAATAAATTGCAGCCTCGCTCCCTCCCGTGTATCTTCCTTGGATATCCTCCGAATCATCGTGGCTATCGCTGTTTCAATCCTCAAAATCGTCACATCATTATTTCTCGTCATGTTACATTTGACGAATCCTCCTTTCCATATGCTTCTCTTACCTCGTAGTCGTCGCCACTTCTGTTGGCTCGAGATTTGGATTTTTTGTAGGCATTTGACGATCTTCCTTATCGCTGTCCTGCAACAGCTCCCATGCCATCCTCTAGTCCGGCCATTGGTCGATTTTCCTAAATTCCGGTTAAATCGGTCTACACACCGACCTCGTTCAGGTATTTTTGCTCTTGTGCGTAAATGTCTTGCTTTGCCACAGCCAGACGATTCTGTCACAACATTTCCACCACCAACCACAGCTCTACCGATCACCCATTGGGTCATTGTTCCTTCCAATGTATTTGTTGTTTCATCTTCTCCACCGGCCGTGCGATTACCCTTAGCAGCTGCTCGGTCCACCTCTCCTAGCATTGTTAAGTAGTCTCGCTTGCTACTTTCGGCACAGTCGGGGCCGCCCATGCTATGCGCATCAGGCCAAAGATGGTATTGTGACTCTCTCGGCGGCTATGGCTTCAGCTACTACTACTGGCTGCGTATGGTATTACAACTACTAACTACTGGGCCTTTCTCCAATTCAACCTCCTATCTTCTGCTGCCTTAAAGATTCAAATTGGCGGCAGCTATATTCACAATTCGGGCTCTTGTTGACAATGGTACTTGGACTCTTGTTCCTCGGCCTCCTGGTGCAAATGTTGTTACTGACAAATGGGTGTTCCGGCACAAATTTAATTCCAATGGTTCGCTGGCTCACTATAAGGCTCTCTGGGTTGTTCGTGGTTATTCTCAACAACCGGGCATTGACTATGATGAAACATTTAGCCCCGTTGTCAAACCAACAACCATTCGGATTATTCTCAGCATTGCTGTCTCTCGAGGTTGGTCTATTCGGCAAATGGACATCAAGAATGCTTTCCTCAATGGCACACTTGATGAAATCGTGTACTGTGAGCAGCCGTCTGGTTTTCTTGATCCTGCGCATCCGCGTCACGTGTGTCGCTTGATCAAATCTCTTTATGGTCTCAAACAAGCACCTCGCGCTTGGTACGAACGGTTTGCTACTTACATTACCTCTCGGGATTTTACTGCTGCGTATGCGATACATCATTATTTGTTTTTTCGCTCAGAGGCGAGATCGCATATATCTTACTCTATGTGGATGATATAATCATCACTGCTTCCTCGATGCTCTCGTAGCTTGGTGACCGCATTGCACTGCAGTGAATTCTCTATTCGAGACCTTTGTCATCTTCATTACTTTCTTGGAATATCCGTTCGGTGATGCGCTTTTGTTATGGACCTCTCTCGCGTCATTATGCTATTGATCTCCTTGACGAGCTAGCATGAGTGATTGTCACCCTACTACTCGGTTGATACTCGGTCCAAGCTTTCGCAAAAGCCGGGGCGCATCCCTAAAGAGGTGCTTCAACACTTTCCCTCGTTTTGGGAAGAAAAAAGAGGGAAAAATATTCATCGTTTTTGAAGGTAAGTCCGTTAAATTTATATGTAATTTTTTTTGAAATTTTAGTATTTTGTAATATTTAGAAATATTAGGATTGGTAGTAGAAATATTAGGCAATGTTTAGAGATTTAATATAGTATTTAGACATATTAGGATTGTAGTATTTAGAAATGTTGAGAATCAATATAATATTTGGAAATTTAATTTAGTTAGGATTGGTAGTAGAAATATTAGGCAATGTTTAGAGATTTAATATAGTATTTAGACATATTAGGATTATAGTATTTAGAAATGTTGAGAATCAATATAATATTTGGAAATTTAATTTAGTTAGGATTGGATAGTACAAATATTAGGCAATGTTTACAGATTTAATATTTAGTATTTAAGTGATGTAATATTTTAGAGATTTAATATTTAGTATTTATGTATTTAATATTTTAGAGATTTAATATTTAGTATTTATGTATTTAATATTTTAGAGATTTAATATTTAGTATTTATGTATGTAATATAGGTAATCTAATTACTTATTTATAGTCAATGACCGTGTTACGTTAAAAATTAGTATATTTAAAAACATGGCAGCGCCACTACAAATCAAGAGAGGGTAAAATTTGACGACAATATATTGTGACAATTATATAGCGGTTAGGTGGAGAAATGATGATTTTTTCTGCTCGACGTTGAAGGTGATGTCGGAGACATTGTATTTTCAGATATTCTATGGAGATGGGGAGATAGCACAGGGTCGAATGGAGTCGATTTGTCGGGAATTTCAAAGAATTACACAGGCATATCTAGGCCGAGAGATAGAACATACAGGGTTTGATGGAGTTTATATTTTGGATGTTCAGTTTGGATACCCAGAGTGTTCGGGTCAGGGTTAGAGCAGAGTGTGTCGCCAGGACTTTTTTATGGAGAGTCGATTCCTATTAACGCGACCTCGGCATGGAGGAGCTATGTTGGATACTGTCAGAGAGCGGGTTGGCGCTCATGTTGTCGGTAGATTGGTACTGTACTCCATCCTGCCGAGGTGGCCATGTCGGGTAGATATTACGGAGGAGGAATACAGATATGCAACAACGCGATGATGAAGGTGGTGGCGAGGTTGGCGTGGCGGCACGGATCGAGGGGGCGAGGAGCCACCGTGGAGGCGCTGGGGTGGCCGACGAGGGGAGGAGGTGGAGCACATAGTTCAGCTTGATGGAGGAGGAGGACCGTGCGGATGAAGAAGTCCCCGATGGCTAACGCCGACGAGGAGGACAATACTGAGGTGCCTGCCCCTATGCGTGGACTAAATATAATTTCAAGACCGACAATGAATGAAGGAACAGAGATGCATGGGAGTATCATGAGAACGAGGTCGTGCAGGGGCCATATATAAAGACAAGGAGGCCGTGATGGATGCGTGAAGCATGGTCAATGTCTCTTCGGCCAATTGAGGTAGTGAAGTCTGAAGAAAAGACTACGACGTGAAGTGCGAGTTGATTCGTGCCCATGGCGGTGCATGCATACAAGGGGAAGTGGAGGGACTATCGAAATGTTCCATAGTGACGAGCATAATCGCTAATCGAGGAAGCGAGCAGAACACCGTGAATCTGCCGTCCCACTTGGGTGGCAAATGTGTTTTATGGTCGATCGTCGACAATCCGCACCGCAGCCTCGATCCATTATCGAGCCGTGGAGGAGAGGTTTCAAGACAAGATTAGCTACGAAAGGCTTGGAGAGCAAAAAGAACAGCTTTGGAAATACGGTTCGACATACGAGGCTTCTCACGAATATTCCATACTTGCTCGGGGCAATATCAAGTAGGAATCCTTGCGACGGTCATCGATCTTATGGAGTTTCCGCGGATGGTGCGTGGCTGGTAAGTGGGTCTTGCAGCGGCCTCTTCGCCTTGGCGATGCATTAATGCCTTCCCAAGACTATCGCCTATCATTTGCATGGACGGCACATTCTCACAGGAAATATAAGGGCGATTCTAATCGCAATCGCGGTGGACGCCAACAACTGTGTTCTATTTGTCGCATTGGCCTTCGTGGAGGGAAAAACACCGAGAGTCGGTAATCGTTTCTTGAAAGAGTCAAGATGGCAACAGTAAGACCGCCCGATGTATGTGTCATCCATGACCGATATGCAGGTTGCCGAGGGTGATCGTGGATATGCAACAAGGGTCCGACGTCGTGGGGAGCAAAGAAAGTGGCTGACTTGAAGAGCAGGTGGTGTATGAGGCACATGGGTGCCAATTTTTTCCGTCGGGCCAGAACAAGGAACTTATGAACATGTTCAAGCGGCCAGGCAAACAGAACCACGGAGGAAGTTCGAAGTCACCAGTGGAGGACGTTGGATGAACTAACTAAGAAGCAATCATCAATCCAAGGGATGGCGCTTAGTTCGCAAGGAACCCTATGGTGTACCACGAGCAAGGAGATGACCCTACGCTTAGGTGCGCCCCGACCGACGCACCAAACATCCGGCGAGGCTGGGGCAAGCATAAAGAGTTTCACGGACCGATACTTACACGAGCCGCTGGAGAAATGGTCCATTCTCGATGACGAGGGCGGTTCGCTATGGAATAATGACAATCAACCCGGCGGAGATTTACAACGGGTAATGAAAGGCGCGAGATGCCTCTCGTTGGTGGGCATTGTTGAGGGTGTGTTACTAGGCACCCAAAGATATTTCGCTTAGCGGCACAAGGCCTCCGCTGCATGTATATCGGACAATCGCCGTCAGATTTCGACGGCTTGTCTCTCTACGCGACATGGCAAACAAGACACGGAAGGCACAGACACATCGCTGACACCGAGAGTGGCGTGAACGGAGGTACCACGTGCATCGCGGTGACCGAGGTCGAAGAGGTGCCCACCGAGAGGACTTCCCATCCGTGCATACTCCGAAAGCCGATCGCGAAGTGCTCGCCAGGCCACGCTGTGACTTGCCGTGTTCTCGTGACGTGATTGTCGCAGAAAGTAGACACACCGCCTTTGTCGTCCGTGACATCTCCCACTACTACTACAAGCAAAGTGTTCTCAACACGCGGCATAACGAGGTGTACGGCACGGGTCGATGGATCGCTCACGGCACCCCTCCAGTCCAGCATCGATGGGTACCGACATCCGAATGTTGAAGGTATATTCAAGGCCAAGGACACGCCAGATAGGGAACGATATGGACGAGTCTCGAGGCGCATGAATTGTGGATAATGCAATTCTATGTACCAGCTTATTTGTTGTCCCTGCAATGTATTTTCGATTCCATGTACGAAGTTAATTTTTGTCCCCGCCAATGTATGTTCGATTCTATGTACCAGCTTAATTGTTGTCCCGCCAATGTATTTTCGATTGTATGTACTAGTTATTTGTTATCCCTGCTAATGTAATATTTGAATATGGAACATTGCATTACTTTTCATTTACTTTTTGTAGTTGCAAGGCTGTACCATGAATTTGCTTTTTAACCATGAATTTGCTTTGTAACCACGCAGTCTGGCAAGTGACGATGGCGAGAGTTGGGCAGTGGCCGACGCTACTCCCGAGCCGCTAGACCAAAGATGTGGACTTGACCCACCGGTCTAGGTTGTCCGCAGCTGAGGGTCGGCTACCGGGGACACCGCGGTCTCGGTGCTTAACGAGTTTCTTCTGGATCGACCACGCTGGGTTCCACAAGAAGTCGCCGAAGCGACTCTTTACTTACTCGCTAATGGAATTTTAACGACGCTACACACTACGCGTGCAGGTTACGAGTCAGCCGACTTACTTCCGCTTCACGGATGGTGGAGCAGACGACTGTGGAGGGCCCGACGCCACACGGTGCTCAGACGACCGGTCCTCGCTGACCGCTCTCGTGGACGGTGGAGACCGGAGACACACACGCTCCACCCGCCGTAGCGGAGAGATGGCTCCCACGCAGCAGACGGTCGCACTTCTCGCCTCCCCTCAGGGTTAGCAAGCAGCCGCACGACGCCTCGACAGGAGTGAGCTGAGGCACGCCATTTAGGTGGACCGACACCCCCGCAGCGAACCAGATGCGTTCCACAAGACAGATGAGAAGCACGAGTCCGTATGGCGCTGCTCCAGTTACTTGCTAGTACCTCGCTCATTGCAACTTAACGGACACGCGACCGAAGCCGCCGACAATATCAGCATCGAATGCGCAGTGCGTGAGCATCTCCACCGAGGCCGACGAGGAGGACTCGCATGCCACCGAGGCGCACTGCTAGTCCTGTTCGGTTGGTACATGTTCCCGCCCTCACACGGGACACGGTGGACCGACTGATCGAAGTTCGCCAGCTTTATCGCCGACACCCCGGCCAACTGTAACACATTTCGTTAAAATCTCTTACGACAGACATGTCTAACTTTGCTGCCAGGCCACGATGGTGCAAAGGGTCGTGGGTCACCGGTTTTCGCGGCACGCACGGGTCTGTGGCGAGGTCAGTCTCAAAGGTAGGCAAAGAGGCGCTGCTGACGGTCTGCGTTCTACTACTGCACTGTGGTCCCGGGAGCACTTCTCCTTCGTAGGCCTGCTGTTGACCAGCGCCAGACCACTCGACCAGACCACGCCCAAATTCCCAGATCGACCGCCCACTATGGGCCTCACTGGTTCAATGATGTATGCCCCCTTGTATCTAACCCCTAATTTGGACACTTTAATAAGACGACTACTTTTTGTTCCAGCACGGGTGTACGCCCACCGCACTAAGAAGTCGCACTTTAGTTCGTTTCGGAGTTTGATAGGTCGTGACAATGAGGACGTGAGGTGGACACCGCATACCGCTACAAGACGCCCGTGTCCGAAAGCACCTCATGGGCTGCCGGAGCTTTGTCATGCGTGACCATCACCTCCGCTCACCAGAAGGTCCTCCTCTTTGACCCAGGCGTCGAGGGAGTACTCGCCGACCGGTGCAAGCGTAGCTCGCCTCTTCCGCATTTTCCCGCAGACTACTCACACACTGCCTCACGGCCGCCACTGTAAGTGTCCCGAGCATTAATACTTACCATTCCAAATGAATGAATGTTGTATGTAAATTGCGCTTTTGCTTTGCAGATGACCCGGCTGGCATGCACTAGGCACTCCGCTTCTTTGAGCACATGATACCGTGGGTCGATGCAAGGGGACAAGGCGGGCAGATGTGGTGGACGAGACCCCGCCGCATTTACCATGCCACGCACGACGATTACATGGATCGGTTCGCGCCACGACTTCGGCTTAGGGTTGGGTACACACACAAGAGTATGTCCCAACTCCAAAGATTGGTGTCGAGACGCACTCTTCACAGATGTCCCAGGAGGGAGAACGCTATGGTAAGGGTCACCCCAAAACCCTACACGATGTTTTTATGTAAATTAACTCATATCAAGTCGGCATTACTTGCGCACGCCTTGCGAGACAGATGTACGGGAGTTCGAGTCCGGTTGGCGTGCCCTCGACGCGGACGTCGTGTTCACCCCCTTCAAAGAAATGGAAACAATTAGTCGGTGGCGGCCACGATGGGGGCGGATGTGCGGCCACTCACCGCCGGGGCCGAGACGTGGTGCCCCGCCAACCGCACTCTCCCCGCTTAGTGGAGGCGTGCCCACACTCGCCCAATGAAGTCGGCCCACACCGCCCGACGTCACCCAAGACGTGCCTCGTGTCCTCCACGACGCAGCAGGTACGGTGGGTGACGCTTAGCCGCCTTCGCTCTCGCACACCAGCGGTGTCCGGTGGGTGACGCGGGCCGCTCGCTTCTCGCAACCGCAGGTCTCAGTAGGGGTGACGCGGCAGTCCGCGACGGCGGTTGCGCGACTACCGAGGTACGCACGACATCGACGAGGATGCAGGTTTCGACGTGGACCACCTTCATGTCCACCGAGGAGCACGAGCCACCACCGCAGCGTACACCGAGCCGCCGACATACTACGCTACCCTCGTGAGCAGGTCAGCTAGGAGGGTCGTCCGTCTCGCCGTCGCCACTCACGCATTCTACCGAAAGCGATCGGAGGCGCGCCGCGGATCGACTTGTTGTATAGCTTGTACTTTTGTCATGTATTTATCTTCAGCACCATGTTGTGTAACTATCTGAACTAAGTGCTTGCATTTGCGTAGGTTATGTTTTCTTAGCCATGTCGTTTCAAATTTTTTTTTTCGATTTTCGCACTTCAGACGAGCAACGTCGCGATAGCTCGACGATACATAATTGGCTATTAATAAACGATGAACAAATAGCTTGCTGTGAAAATGTAAGGAGGCACACTACCCGAAGGTAAATTTCATTTCAAATGGGGCGATAGCCTCGATATGTCGAGGCACATCGCTCAAGGTAAATTTCACTCAAATGGGGCGATAGCCCTGATATGTCGAGGCACACCGCCTGAAGGTAAATATCGCCTGAATGGGCCGATCGCCCATACCCAGCGATATCTACCCTTTATAATATTCGCTCAAGACCTCGATACCCAAAGAATGAGAGAACAAGAAAGAACAAGAGAGAAGGGAAGGAGAGAGAACAATGTCGTTCTACCGTCGCCTCTTCAAAGAAGCAAAGTCATCCAGCCCCGAATATCCGGATGAGAGTTGTGTCGATGCCCCAGCTCTCCCGGAGTTGCCCCAACCGAATGTGACCGCAACCTCACCGCCAAGATGATGCAATCTACCCATGGAGACACGGCCGCCACCATCACTATCGCAGGTTCGCACCTACAAGGTAAACCTACTGGTGTCCACACAATACATGGTAACACTACCATCTCATGCTTCATTCTTTCTTTTCTTAGCACAAGGACCGGTGTTGCTTCTTCCAATGGATCGACGGGCGGAACGACGCGACTCATTTAATTTCTCAACAACCGCCACGACAACTACCCCGCTTCGCCGAGAACTTCACCCGGGGAGAGGCCGCCAGATATGTCCTTTTCTAGATCGACCAGAGCGACGAATTGCGGTGTGCAAGCGCCAACCGATCGGTGATTTTCATGCGACATACTCATGTTAAACTCACAAAGTAGTAGTAGTAGTTCTAAACCACCATCGCATTACGAGTTCAACAGACACTTTCAACATCAACAAGTCAAAGGAGGAACCTCCTCTGTGCACCCAAAGCCCCGACGCTTATGTGACATAGCCTCGAGGCGATGGTTGATACCGCCACGGTGATCTAGCGGACCGGAGATTCTACCGGTGCCCTTGGCCGAGAATGAATGGTGTTGGTATTTCAACCGGTGGACCCGAGACGTACCACCCACATCTCAGTAACTCAGATGGGATAACTGGGGAGCAACCTCTCCGTGGTGTCACTACCGCCTGTAAAAGCGTGACCGAAAGTACGTTCACGGTGTTATGCAACCACCAAAGCGGCATACCGCATGGATCGCAGGCACACTTCCGGTTGTCCAAGCATAAGCCCAACACACACCTCCGCGCACCATATAGTGGAGTGCGAGCCGAACAGAGCAGCGCTCTCCGCATGTCTCCGCCAACGCCAACACAAAGAGAGGTGCCGGAGGTTCCTCCTCAAGAAGAAGGGACAAGGGAAGTAGCGGCCGAGGTCCGCACCACGCAACAAATCCTTGACGCGTCACGCGAACCATCCGGAACCCGGTGGTATTAACATAGGGACGCCGAATCGGGATGACATGCCCATATGGGAGGCGAAATCCACATAAACAACAACCAAAATTTAAGTCTTATACACCCGAGACGACGCAAGATAGGCCACCCAATGGGCGCATACCGGAGAACTCACGGAACCCCATGGAGTTCTTTCATAGTAGGGATTGAGCGGTGTCCGATGACACGCCGCAATATTAGAACGGGTCGTAATATGCGAAAATGTCTTACATCATTCTCTTCAGACGCAGATAGCGAACGATCATTTGTTCCACCACGACGAGCAAGTGCTTTCCTTATTAACCTCGCCTACTGTTGTAATGCCATGTAATATAATATAATATAATCTATTGCTTATTTTATCATCCGAACTTTCTTGTATGTGCCCTTATATATGTATTGTTTGAATTTTAAAAATTCCTCATATATTAAGATCATTTGAAATTTATATGGTAATATCACCGATTTATCAGAACCTCCATAAAAGTTTCAAAATTTTCTCGACCTCGTAAAAGTTTTCATGGTTTCAGAGTCAGCGAGTGCCTTTTTCCGATTTTCGAACAAAATGCCGGGCAACGTCCGGCCATCTCGCCCAGACGTAAGTGGTAGCCCGCATTGCGAGGGCCGCCCTTGATTTTTCTCGTAATTTTTGACCATGTCCGCCTGTCCGTGGGGCTACGAAAACCCTAAGTGGCCACGATTTCCGCTGGTTTCGTGGTCATGAAAGTGCCTTTTTCCGATTTTCAACAAAATGTGGGCAACGTCCGCCATCTCGCCCATACGTAAGTCATAGCTCGCATTGCGAGGGCCGCCTTGATTTTTTTTCAGATTTTTTGACCGTGTCCTACCGTCCGTGGGCTACGAAACACCCAAGTGGCCACGATTGTGGTTTCGTGGTCATGAGCGCCTTTTTCGATTTTGGTAACAAAATACCGAGGCAACGTCCCGCCATCTCGCCTGCTGAAGTGGTATCCCACGCTATGAGCCCGCCTGCTTTTTCCTCAGATTTTTCGCCAGATTCGCGGACCCTTCGAGGCTACGAAAATACCTAAGTGAGATGTGATTATTAACTAACTAAAACAATTTTTCCGGTTCATTACATGACAATAAGTTTTTTCTAATTCGTTCCGATTCAATACAACAATTCTACAAACAATTTACAACAAAATTTTCAAAAAAAATATCTACAAGACCGACGGTACATTTTAAATTTTTTGTTGTTCGCCATTACGTCATGAGTTTTGTCGTTAGTGGGACCGCTGCTCGCCTCACAGGGGCGACGCCCGGCGGAGGCGACGGGGGGTATTTTTGAAATTTTTTCCGGGCGACTACTTCGAAAAAACGATTAAAATAAATATTAAATAAAAAATTCTACCACTCCCTATTGCTGTTCCTCAACCAGTCGCCAGAGCTCAGCCAAACAGGCTGGAAAAACCAGAGCCCAATCTGAAATGCATCCACCGACCCAGCGACCCAAAACCTGACAAGGATTTTCTACTATAGCTCGCCTTTCATTGTTCCTTTCCAATCAGCTGGGTACAACGCGAGACCAAGAAGAGAAGGTGGTTTCTCTTTTCCTTCTGCCTTCCACAGCCGCATCGCAGGATGCTCACGCAACATTCTTTCTTCGTCGTCTTTATCCACCGAAGGCTAGATTTTTTTTCTTTTAAGCTCGTTGATTCGTTGGGTAATCAGAATCTTGATTCTTTGCAGGTGTTTGATTTCAATTACTTACTTCCCTGTCATCTTTCTAAAGTATTGTTTGCAGCAATCGGTTCTTCTGCTCGTATTCTTGGATTTGGATTAGGAATAGTGGTGGACACAGAACTTTACCGATAGGGGTTCGAAATAAAACAATATAATATCTTGTGAATATAGCTAAATATTCTTTTCGTCTTTTTAAGTGTAATTTTAGAATATGTGCAATCAACATTTCTAACATTAGACAATTAGTGAGTGTATTTACATAGATCTAGATTCATAATTCTTATCAAAATTATTTTCATAAAATTATTATTTTACCATGAAAAGTCCATGGTGTCATTTAAAATAGAACTTAGAGGATTAACACACTAACCATTTAGATAACTCAACTAACATTTTGTGATTAAAAATAATATACTTTATTTTAGTACAACTCTATTACAAGTCACGCTTTTTTAAACTGATATATAGAAATTACACACTTTCTTTTCTTATTCCCTATCTTAGTGTATCCGCATACAAGAAATGAAATCCTTTGCTTGTATATATAGACTAGATTCATCACAATATACATAATCTAGTTTGTTCAAAGAAAATATTTGAAACACTTAGACATTTCTAAGAATTTATAAATTTTAAAGTTGGATGATCTAGAACCTTCTCATGAAATTATCTCTGTTGATTCCTGAGAAACTAGTTGGGTGGATGCACCTTGTAGGGTATATCACTACTTTTTTTCCGTTCTACAATATAAGTCTAAATCTCATCATACACACAGAACACGAAGATACTTAAATCTATAAAAGTTACTAAGCTATGCATGTCCCAATCAAGTGGCGTGTTACCACTAGTTATCCACTTTTTATCATTAAATCAGTGGTACAAATTGAAAATATTGTAATAACTACACATTTTAATCTCTTCAATAAACTTACATTGTGAAACAATGCTTTTCATGAAAACATATGTATATTGCGAGATGAAGGGAGTAACATGGTATGGTAGATGTTACATTTCCATATAAAAAATGACATAAAAATAAAAATGCACTATTCTATTGTTTAAAATAAATTATGTAATGGAACTAATTAAACACAAATAGAGCTAAGAAGAGAAATTAGCGCACACTATGAACATAAAAATTTGGAAAATGTTGTTTATCTTAATTAATGGTCAAGACCTTATTAATGCAATTTTTGGAAAGAATGCACATACAAGATATATAAGATGTGTATTCCTTTCTAAATCTCTTCATGTGATGGTACAAGAGTTTTTGCTATTGCTATATCCAAATGTGTGCATATATGTGTCTCCATAAACTTATGCGCTAGACCCTAATATATATAGTAAAACAAGATTAGAGACCTAGTTATCTAGCTAAATTAACTATAGGATGTTTGTTTACCTCACAGAGTAGTGAGGAGAATTATTCAATCTCCATAGTTTTAACAACTTTTTTTGACATGGTCCATAGTTTTAACAATTGTTGTGTAAATAAGTATATAGATAAAATTGTAGGGTTAAATGTTACTCTATTTGATAAAAAATATTACTCTATAATTTAAACATAATTGTTAATAATATTGAACTAAAAATCTTAGAAAAAGTCAAATTCCTTACCATTGCATTTGCAACACAATTCATACTTCGGCTGACGAGGTATTTGACTTGTCCAGTGGTCTGATAGGGTTAGGGTTCAAGTTTACCCAATTTAGTGTTTGAGTTCACTAGAATCCCGAATAATAGAGGGAGGAGGGTAGAGACGGACTGGCATTAGGCAACAAAGCGGCAATGGCGCTACGGCTATGGGTAGGAGGACAACACAAGGTGTTAAGGGGACATGAGGCAATTATGAGTAGCATGTTAGGTCTTGGGAAATCACGGATAGCTGAGACGATGGATCTAGTAAAGAAGAATAGAGATAGCAATTTCTCCATGGGACGGGCCCTGTGAGGCCCCATAGTGACTAGTAAAAATCATAAATATATTATTTTGTTTATAAATCTGTTCTTTTCTTATATGTTGGGACTAAAACCTGAATCTATAAGTTTGGATATAATTTTGAAGCTGTTTTTTAATATATATATATATATATATATATATATATATATATATATATATATATATATATATATATATATATATATATATATATATATATATATACTTAGAAATTAATAAATACTAGATCAATGCCCGTATGTTGCTATGAAAAATAAAATTGGTAATCTAAACATAAAGGTCAAGCAATAAAAGAAAATTATGCTACAAGATCAAACATCTATTTCTCCCGATTATAAAAGTTTTTATTGTTTCTTCTCCAGTATGAATGAAACCAAATATATTGTAATCGAGGCATGAAGTGTCACCGACTAGAGTCAAAATAAAGCAATGAGAAGGATCGTGGCATTTTCGGAATGGCATCTCATCTAATAAGCGTTTACGAGAAAAGAAAAAGCAAGCCTAGAGGGGGCAACCTTGAAATAAATCCATCTTTCTTCGCTCTACAATGTAATTTTATTGTTAGCCCAAACCTCTATGGGAAAGACCTACGTAGCTCCCACTTGTTGTAGACTTAAGAGAAGAGAAAGTAGGCGGAAGCCTAGGAGGGCCAACCGAGCGATATATTACCAGCTCGTGTTCCTCTTCCTCTCTTCATGCCCACAGCGCGCACTCCTCGGTGCCGTCGACCTCGTCTTCCTCGCTGTCTCGCTCATCCTCGTCATCCAACACTTTTGCAGGGGCGACACGGGGCTTCCTCCGAGCACGAGGTGCTGCTGCCAAAGCCACTGCCATTCTGGACCATTGGCCGCTACGCGGTCGCGCTCAAGGCGTCCGCCGTCCTCCTCGCACTCGCGTTCTTCCTCCTACTGAGCACGCCATGGCGCGCTATAAAGTCCGCCTTCCTCGCCGCCCACTTCGTCACACACGCCTTGACCGCGTGGTCAGTCGCCTTGGAGAAAGGGGCCACCGCCACCACCCAACCTTTGCACCTCCACATCTTCTGGATCACCGCCGCCTTCGGCGTCACGCTCTTCCCCGCTTCGGTGATGGTCCATCATACCGATGGTTCATCGCTTTTCCCGATGACCTCTTGCTTTTGCCGCTTACTCGTCTCCATGCCTCTAGCGCATTTAGCTATCATCGCTTCACCGGTCATGACGCCGAAACCTATAAGGTGAACCAGAAACACCACCGAGGCGCCCGCCATGCCGCGGCGCCGCGTCGTTCTTTCTTTCTCACGATGTTCAATCGATCAATCCGTTTATCTCCAAGGGTATGCCAATAACTCTCTCACCGTCAACACCGCCCCATTGTCGTCGGGCAACCATGCCGGCGCCGACGCTTTTGTTCACGCCCAATTGGCTTACCGGGTCGTAACACCCGTGGGTGTTGCGCTCGCGGTCATTCTTCCGACCGCGAAGCACACCGATCAAGGCGCCGGCTTATCAAGGTCTCGCAAGTATGTACGCCGGTCCGTCACTTATTGATCAATTCATCGAGTTTATTTGCCACGGCACGACATGGGAGATCTTGAATGAATTCCCTTAATTGATTCTGTGGAAACTGTACAACATATATAAAGTACAAAAGGAATGATTGGTCGGTTATTAATTACCAGCAATAATCGTGATTTTGCTATAATAATCACCATATTTAGAGAGATATGGTGGTTGCTTCGTCAGAATCAGAAAGAATAATTAGCTATAATGACCGACCATTATTGGAGATATGGCGGGGATAGGGGCTAAGAAGAACGGATCACGCCACCAACCTGCAAATTTATATTGGTAGAGAAAGTCACATTATTTTAAAAATATAATTTAATATATTGGTTAATCCATGTAGGTTGGGCCCCATGGGGACAGGGTAGGCGCTTCTCGAGAGGCCTAGAAGGAGCTAGGCGTGGAAGCTTCTCTAGTACCGCTGTGCCCTATTGCCATTGGTAGCGGTAGTGGGGTGGCACCAGAGTGTGGGTGGGGATGGCATTTTGTGGGATGGGGGTAGAGGTGGTGGTGGTTTAGGATTGATATTGTTTTTAGTTATAATAAGAACAAGTTGGAGCAATTAAAATGGTTTAATATAAATTCAATGATAGAATTTTGAATAGCTAATGACTAGTTATTCTCTTTGTTTTGTTTAAGTAGAGAATATTTTGTATGAAGAAATATTCCATATTTCTAATGTTTCTAGCCCTAGTTTCTCACACCCAAGCCTAGATATTGGGAAGCACATCATCTCCTTTGGTGATCTAAAGGCAAGCTTTGCCATTACTCTATCCACGCTTGTTCGCTTCATACGAGTGGTTAGATTTGTAGGCCAACTAAGGAGTGATGGCCAAGAGCAAGTAAATTAGTCCTATCATTTATTTCTTCCCATTATGTTCTTTGAGTCCATGGTTGCAAGAGCTCTCTCCACTCTTGCTTGGTAACAATCAAGTGCCTTCTATTCCCAACTTGACCATCCTGCTTTGATAGTTTGCTCGGCTTTTGCTCGCACATATCGCACTCACTCTGCTAGTCACTGCCTTGAAGAGGTTCAAGCAAGGGAAGCCATTGCTCCACCAAATCTAAAATTCACCATCGGAGCTTCGGGGACAACATGTGCTTGTAATTGATTCTAGTTGACCGTAGCTTGGGCACATCGTTTCTAGTATTAGTTTATTTCATTTAGTTCTTTTAGGTACCTAGGTAATCAATAATGTTTTGCTTTCTCTAAGATTGATTGAACATAATTTTTTGGGTTCAAGATGTGATCATGTTTACTCCAATATGCTTCAATCATAATTTCTTAATGGAATATCTTATATCTAGAGAAGGGAACAATTAAATAGTCTAAAAGTGGATTTTCTATCAGTTATGTGCTCTCTCTCTTTCTTTGAAGAATAACATTTCCTATTTTACGTTAACCGATGATAGTTTGAGGCATTAACCGCTGTGGAGCTCCGATGCTCAGTGGGAGGTGGTGAAGTGGTGGTCAGCCATGGTCGTGAAGAATACAAGTTATAATAAATTCTTAAACTGTTGTTCGTTTGTAAAGATTCCGCTGCTAATTTGAAATGAAGGGTGTAGATTGAGTAAATGAAAAGTTTGCCTTCATAACAGCCGAGCTATTAGCTTGTTTGGTTAGTGCCAGCGTCGCTCACCCAAGTTATTCACATTCGAGCACAGCTCGACACGGGCACGCGTGGGAGAAATTTGCAGCGCACGCATGTGTGTGCGTACGTGTAGGTGTGAGTATGTACTTGTAGCTTAGATGGTGTTCTTTCTGTTTGACCAACGCGAGAGCTTCCGATAAAAAAAAAGGAAGAAAAGAAGATGTTTGCCTTCATGACACACGTTTAGACGATAATCTCCCGGACATCGCTTCGTCGCCCCACCCGAAAGAGCGACCGAGACGTTGTCCGCCTCCTCTCTTCGTTTCCACCGTTCGCGTCCCCTTTCTCCGGCGGCCGGCGCGGTGAGTTCTTCTCCTCCCCTTTCTTCGTTTCCATTCTTCCCACTCCCCCTTCTCCGGCGGCTGGCGAGGTGAACTCCAGCCGGAGATCCCCCGTCAACATCCTCGTGGGGGATCATTTCTTTCCTCTGAGCAACCTCATCGAAATCTTTCTTTCTGGGATGGATACTCCAATTCATGCAAGTTTGTTGCGTGGTGGAGTACTAATAGCAATTTATTTTCCAAAATTTTTGGGGGTTCAACCCATGCCCCACGTTAGGTCCGCCCCTGATTAGGAGGAGATGATGCGGCGTTACGTCTCGGAGCTGGCCCGCCGGTGGCAGCCGGATCGCACGGTGAGTTTCCTTTGTGTCATGGGCTTCTTGATCGAACCTGCTGCTTGGCTGCTATGCTCGTTAATCTCAGTCTCAAGAATGTTCTGATTACACTACTCTACAGTCTATTCCTTTCATTCTTTTTTTTTTTCTTTTGGTGACACTATGTATAAATTTCATGTGTGTCATTATACTCCTGTGCGGAAAAAGGGTGTCCGCTAAGTTTGTGTTGGATGTAGTGATGGGTTTCCATGCGCCGATAAATTTTCCTTGTTGCTGCAGTATTGCATAATTCCTTTCATTTCTTTGTTACTGTTGGTTCGGTAGTGCTGGACTTAGTGTCCGAATTTGTTCTACATACAGGTTCTCCTAAACTTATCTAGAATTATTCGTGTGCATTGATATATCTGTGTGAGGTTCATGCTGGACATGTAAATTTGAGTTCTGTTTTATTCCCCTGCTTCAAGAAAAGGATGCTGTAATAGTAAATATGTTTCTTTAGAACTCAGATTTTGTGAAAGCTGATGTTGTTTTCACCAAAAAAATGGTCTTATGGGAAGACTCTGGTACTGTCATACCTGTGCAAAAGAGCCATTTTTGTGTGCTATTGTTCTCTTTTTGGCATCAAATATTACTGGTTGTTGGTGCAGATGCCTTTAACAAATATAATGCTTCAGAATGTTGTTGGTGCAGATGCCTTTAACAAATATAATACTTCAGAATGTTGTTGGTGCTGATGCCTTTGGGAAATGCATTTTCGGCTATTTGTACTTCTTTCTCTATCTTAGGCACATGTTACTACAGCACTCGCACAAAACTATAAGTTTAAAGTGTGTGGCTCACGTTCTTGAAGTACATTTCAATGTTAGTCAGTTTCTTTTCAAGTTTCAAGCATTGGCTTTGAATAACTTCTATGATTTCTGAGCCTTGGTATCGAGGTTTGCATCAAGAGCTAAGATAGTCAAAGGCTTATGGCATACTAGTATAAAGGAGCTAAACTACTTGTTAGCGATCTCACCTGATCTGTTCACCTAGGATTGTAATCTCCTTTATTTGAGTGATCTAGGTTTCCTTGTTGGGATTCTATCTCTTGTTTCTATTCTTGAGATAACCTCCATGTATAGCCCATGTACTTGTATAAATACAAGGGTAAGCACATGCTCTAGAGCTGCTGCGGTTTTCCGATACTTCCTCTCTTTCATGGTATCACGAGTCCGGGTTTCTTAACCTAATCCAAATTGGCCGGTCCTTCCTCCGCCGCCATGTCCACCATCTCCTCGACTCTTCCCCACCTCTCAATCCTCGATCCCATTGCCGCCCTCATTGCTTTCTAATCCCGCCGCTATTCTCGCTCCGGTGCCATCTCGCTTCGCCTTCCATGGTCTCCAAAGGGTGACTTTCCATCACCGCCATCGCAAGGAAATGAAGCGCCGTCCGATGCCGCTTTGCGATGTCCGACTTCCGGTTGAGGAGCTGCACTTTGTCCTCAATGTTCTCGGGGCTGAACAAGACCATTGCAAGCGCCGCCATCGTCATCGCTATGATGTCGCTGCTGAACTTCGTCAACACCCGCTACCTCTTCTCAAAGAAGAGATACGCTTGGTCTTGTTTGCCAAACAGAGGTGGGCTGCCTCCTCACCAACACCACCAAGTCATCCACATGTTCCGGCTCCTCGCCAGAATGAGGGTTCCTCCTCCACTCTTCCATTCCCACCAAACCTAAGAACAAGTGGAAGAAGAAGGTCAACAAGTCTCTTTCTCCTCCCGCCACCTACACCTTTGTCAGCATGTGGCCCTTTTCCTCCGTGTCCTGGTATTGCTTCAACCCTAAGCCAAGGGTAGTGGTCTATGCCACCTCGCCCGACGATGGGGACGTAATGGCCTGGCATCCTCGGGCGCCCTCAAGCCGAGCTTACCACGCCAAGACCTCCATATCCCCAAAGAGACTACTCAAGGCCACCTACTTGGGACAAAGACTAAATTTTAATTTCTGCAATGAACAAGCTCCAGCTGGGGAATGGCAACTGGGTTGTTGATTCCGGTGCTTCTGCTCATATGACTCCTGATGACGGTATCATTCACAACCCTACTCCCTATTCCGCCTCTGTCACGGTTGGTAATGGAAATTCAATTCCTATTCTTTGTTCTGGCCGTGCCATTCTTACTTCCCCCTCTGGTTCTTCTTTCAAGCTAATGAATGTTCTTCATGTTCCTTCACTTATCCGTAATCATTATCTGTTCGCCAGTTTACACGCGACAATTCGTGCTCTATTGAATTTGATCCCGTTGGTTTTTCTGTGAAGGACCTACGAACGAAGGCTATCCTCCATCGCTGCAATAGTGAGGGTGATTTGTACACCTTCGCCTCCACCACTCTCCGCCACATCGCCGCCGTGTCTTCCTCCGTGTCTTCCGGCGCCGGCATCGCCGTCTTGGTCATCCTGGTGGGACACCACATTGTCGCTTCAACGCCTCCCATTCCCCGCCATTAAGCCCTCAGAGCTCCTTATGCCATGCATGTCACTTGGCAAGCAAGTTCGGTTGTCATTTAGTCACCTAGTTCATTGTCAAATGCTCCTTTTGATTTAATTTATTGTGATGTGTGGACTTCTCCGGTTCCTAGTATTTCCGGATATCAATATTACCTTGTCATTATTGACGATTTTTCTCACTTCTCCTGGACCTTCTCCACACAAAGTCTGAAGTCTTTTCCAAACTTGAGCAATTCTTCTCATTTGTTCTAACTCGGTTTACGCTCACATTCGTTCTATCTAAACCAACAATGGCAAAGAATTTGTTAACCACACCTCCACCTCCTTCTTCAATCGCCTTGGTGTCCTCTTTAGACGCTCCTCGCCTACACATCTCAACAAAATGGCAAAGTTGAGCGCCATTCGCACCATTAATGACATTATCGCTCTCTTGTTTCAAGCCCAACTCCTCGTGTTTTTGGTCGAAGCTCTCATTGCCCACCTATCTCCTCAACAGCGTCCTTCTAAGGCTCTGTCTTTCATCACTCCCTATTACAAGCTCCACAAAATCCATCCCACCTATGATCACTTGCGAGTTTTTGGCTGCCTTTGTTACCCTAACACAAGTGCCACGGCCTCCAATAAATTGCGCCTCGCTCCTCCCGTATCTTCCTTGGATATCCTCCGAATCATCGTGGCTATCATTGTTTCAATCCTCAAAATCGCCACATCATTATTTCTCGTCATGTTACATTTGACGAATCCTCCTTTCCATATGCTTCTCTTACTCGTAGTCGCCGCCACTTCATTGGCTCGAGATTTGGATTTTTGTAGGCATTTGACGATCTTCCTTATCACGCCCCTGCATGCCTCCCATGCCATCCTCTAGTCCAAAGATCGGTCGATTTTCCTAAACCGCCGGTTCGTCGGTCTACACACACCGGCCTCGCTTCAGGCTCGCTTCAGGTAATTGTCAGCCGCCGCCACTGAAGAAGCTTCTGCGCAAGATTTCCACCACCAACCACAGCTCCTACCGATCACCCATTGGTCATTGCTCCACAAATTTGTTGTTTCATCTTCTCCACCGGCAGAAGATTACCCTTAGCAACCGCTTGGTCCACCTCTCTCGTTATTCGCCGCTCACGCTGTTACTTCTCCAGTGCTGGCCCATGCTATGCGCACCAGGGCCAAAGATGGTATTGTGACTCCTCTCCAGCGCTATGGCTTCACAACTACTACGCTGGGCCGCTATGGCTTCACAACTACTACGCTGGGCCTTTCTCCAATTCCAACCTCCTATGCTGCTGCCCTTAAAGATTCAAATTGGCGAGCAGCTATGACTGACGAATTCCAGGCTCTTGTTGACAATGGTACTTGGACTCTTGTTCCTCGGCCTCCTGGTGCAAATGTTGTTACTGACAAATGGGTGTTCCGGCACAAATTTAATTCCAATGGTTCGCTGGCTCACTATAAGGCTCTCTGGGTTGTTCGTGGTTATTCTCAACAACCGGGCATTGACTATGATGAAACATTTAGCCCCGTTGTCAAACCAACAACCATTCGGATTATTCTCAAAGATTCTTTGTCTCTCGAGGTTGGTCTATTCGCAAATGGACATCAAGAATGCTTTCCTCAATGGCACACTTGATGAAATCGTGTACTGTGAGCAGCCGTCGGTTTTCTTGATCTCGCGATCCGCGCCACGTGTGTCGCTTGATCAAATCTCTTTATGGTCTCAAACAAGCACCTCGCGCTTGGTAATTTAACGGTTTGCTACTTACATTACCTCTCGGGATTTTCTCACGCAGGTATCGATACATCATTATTTGTTTTTCGCTCGAGACGAGATCGCATATATCTTACTCTATGTGGATGATATAATCATCATCGCTTCCTCCAAAGGTTTCCGTAAACGGCCGATTGCATTGCACCGTGAATTCTCTATTACGCACCTTTGTCATCTTCATTACTTTCTTGGAATATCCGTTCGCCGGTTCCGCTTTTGTTATGGACCTCTCTCAGCGTCAGTATGCTATTGATCTCCTTCGACGAGCTAGCATGAGTGATTGTCACCCCACTACTACTCCGGTTGATACTCAGTCCAAGCTTTCCGCACTAGATAGTCCGCCCGCTTGTCGATCCTTCGCGTGCATCAAGTCTCACGGTGCATTGCAAGATCTTACTTTAACCCGTCTGGATATCTCTTATGCGGTTTAGCAGGCTTGCCTTTTTATACATGACCCACGGGAGTCTCATCTGGCCCTTGTTAAACATATTCTTCGATATGTCAAGGGCACTCTCGATTTTGGTCTGCATTTCTCCGTCTGTTCGTCGTCCACCTTAACAGCCATTCGGATGCTGATTGGGCTGGTTGTCCCGATTCTCGACGCTCTACTTCCGGCTATTGCGTCTATCTGGGGGACAACCTGGTCTCTTGGTCCTCAAAAAGGCAGCCCACCTTTTCTCGTTCCAGCGCTGAGGCAGAATATCGGGCTGTTGCTAATGCTATGGCTAAATGTTGTTGGATTCGCTAGCTTCTTCAGGAGTTACATCTTCCTTTGCAACAGGCCACGGTGGTTTTCTGTGACAATGTCAGTACTATTTATATGGCAGCTAATCCTGTTCAACACAAACGTACAAAGCACATTGAAATTGATATTCACTTTGTTTGAGAAAAAGTCTCTCTTGGCCATATTCGGGTACTGCATATGCCGTCCAGCTCGCAGTTTGCCGATATTATGGCCAAAGGGCTGCCGTCCAAGCTGTTCTTCGATTTTCGATCCGATCTTTATGCTCGGGAACCTCCCGCTTGATCATAGGGGGGTGTTAGCGATCTCACCTGATTTGTTCACCTAGGATTGTAATCTCCTTTATTTGATTGATCTAGGTTTCCTTCTTGTTGGGATTCTATCTCTTGTTTCTATTCTTGAGATAACCTCCCATGTATAGCCCATGTACTTGTATAAATACAAGGGTAAGCACAGGCCCTAGAGCTGCGCGGTTTTCCCGATACTTCCTCTCTTTCACTATTTTCCTGAGTAACCTGAGTCACTCTCTATCACCCTCTAGAACATATGTATCTTCGTACCAAACTCATATTGAATTTTACCTTTTCTTTCACAGCACATCAGTTTTCCACTATGATTTTGGACTGGCTAGGTTAACCCTATGACATATTTTTCTTTGGTCATAAAATAGTGAAAATGTTAGTTTCTTTCTGTATCATTCTTCATGTTTCATCCTTGTTGAACCATTACATTCCCAAGTTGCTTTTACATGATAAATATGGAGGGATGAGGTGCCTTTTTGATACTATAATTGGGGTCCTAAATAATGTACTTCCCTCCTACTAGCAGGGTTTGGCTTGTTATTTCCTGGCAATGCTTAAAGATATGTTTTACTGACATGTCCTCAACCTGAGTCCTTGAATTTTAAAGCTTCGTTATTTACTCCATGCATCTTGTGATGCCAATATCAATATCCATGTTCTATATACTCTAATTTTCTATGCCACTAGAATAACTATACACTTCTTCATAAGGTACTCTAATTATTTGTTTTCAAAATTTGAGGGTTATCCTATATTCCTATGCAACATATTTTAAGATCATATCACATGAAAAGGAAATGCTCTTTCCGTTCACTTATCTTTTTTTCACTAAAAACAAATTGCTGCTCTGTTTGTGTATAACAGTTCAGGATTCACAAATTTGCAGGTTAATACTATGAGGGTAGGACTCCAATGTTTGACCAACACTTCCTCTTCAACCGAAGTCACTGATCATAGCCACATTTGCTCCAATACATATGCAACATCTTGTGCTACTGTGCCAGAAGTTCTACTAAGGGAAACACCGTCGCCAAATATGCTTGTTGATTCATTTGGCAGGTTTCACAATTACTTAAGGATCTCCTTGACTGAGCGTTGTAATCTGAGATGCCAATACTGTATGCCTGCTGAAGGAGTTGAACTCACACCAAACTCAGAGCTTCTATCACGTGATGAGATAATTAGAATCGCCAACCTTTTTGTTACTTCTGGTGTGGATAAGATCCGATTAACTGGTGGAGAACCAACCATTAGAAAAGATATTGAAGATATTTGTTTTCATCTCTCTGGCCTGAAGGGACTGAAAACTCTTGCAATGACCACGAATGGGATCGTTCTTTCTAAGAAACTCCCAAGATTGAAAAAATGTGGACTCAACGCTTTAAATATTAGCTTAGACACGTTGGTCCCTGCAAAGTTTGAGTTCATGACAAGGCGTAAAGGACACTCAAAGGTCATGGAATCAATAGATGCTGCTATAGAACTTGGATATAACCCTGTAAAGGTGTGCGGATCTTTGCATACTAAAATTTCTGTAGGCCTTTCCCTTTCAAGTATATAAGTGTAAATATATTCACTTCATAATGAACTTCTATTCCTTAGTTTTGTTGATTTATTTCTCTTCATCGTTTTCTGTTCCCAGGTCAACTGTGTTGTGATGCGTGGAATAAATGATGATGAAATCTGTGATTTTGTTGAACTGACGAAACAAAAGCCTATTAATGTTAGATTTATCGAGTTTATGCCATTTGATGGTAATGTTTGGAATGTCAAGAAACTGGTTCCTTATGCAGAGGTGCTGGATAAAGTGGTAAGGTACATCTCTGAAAAGTTCACTTTCTTTGTTTATGACACTGTTATATTCACTTCAAGCATCTAGCTGTTATACACTGAAACTTTGATGTTCCCGTGTTATATTTGTTATTATTATAAGCTACAAGTATTTTTTTTTTCATTTGTGTCCATGTGGATCAGCATCAACGTTTCAAAGGCGTACAGAGACTTCAAGATCACCCTTCAGAGACTGCAAAGAATTTCAAGATTGATGGACATGTTGGGACAATTTCATTTATTACATCAATGACACAGCATTTTTGTGCTGGTTGCAATAGATTGCGATTGTTGGCTGATGGCAACTTCAAAGTGTGCTTATTTGGCCCCTCAGAGGTATGCTGACCTGCTTGCTTTTGCTAATGGTTCTCTTTGGGCTTGGATTGTCTTCGAATTTCCACTCAGGAAATTTGCTAATAGTATTACTATCTAGGGGTTTGATATACAAGTACCAGAGAACAATCCAACCATTAATTTAAGAGCTTGATATGCCAAATAGCTCCTGATAATACCATTTTCCCCTGAAACTGTACTGGTTGCACTATCAAACTAGTATTACAGCAATCCAAATTTCAGTAAGTTAAGATGAAAACTCCAATTTCGAACTTTGGACACATCTGTAATTTTATGATAAACCATTGAATTAAGAGTTAAAGTTATTTTCTACTTTGGATTTCACCGGAAACCAATTTTGAACTGTCTAGTGTTGTGATCATTGGTTTAGAATAAATAAGGATAACTAAATCAGTGTTAATGTGTCATGCATGATCATGCAATTTCAAACAGTTAATATTATTTTCCTTTTTATGCAATTGTTTATCTATTATAACCTAGATATTTGTTCATGTGATGATATTCATGTGATTTGTTTCCTTTTCTTGCTTTCGAAGTTTCTTTTCTCAAAGATAAGGAGCGCTGTGTCTTAAGGTCTGAAAATGAAAAATAAGTGTGCAGCCAGGTTTTGTGATATATAAAGCTGTGCTATAAAAATTAAGGTTAATTGAGTTTCTTCAAGTCTCATTAGTTCCGTATTTAACTTCGCTGGCTATTTCAGAAGTCTATTGCTTAATTCCATGTGTTTTTTTAAGAAGTTTTATCACCGACTGCAGTTCTATTTTCTTGTATGAATTAATTATACCAGACAATAATGGATCAAAAAGATTAAGGTTAATTGAGTTCCTTCAAGTCTCATTAGTTCCGTATTTAACTTCGCTGGCTATTTCAGAAGTCTATTGCTTAATTCCATGTGTTTCTTTAAGAAGTTTTATCACCGACTGCAGTTCTATTTTCTTGTATGAATTAATTATACGGACAATAATGGATCAAAAGAGAAGTGGATCTTCTGTGCAGTTTTTTTTTTCTTAAATGAATGCAAGTATCCTGACTTCCGCAGGTAAGCTTGAGAGAGCCCATCCGTGCTGGTGTTGATGATGCTGGACTAAAGGAAATAATTAGTGCTGCGGTATGTGGAGGAATTTACCTGTTTGCCATCTTTTATACAAAAGAACGGTCTATTTTCCTTTGCTCCTTTTTGTCAAATATTAACTTGCAATTGAATAGCCATGTCTGGTCACTCCTATACTCTTTTAAAGCATAATTCCAAAAAGTTTCGTGCTGTGTTTTTTCTTTCTTACAGGCACAGTTCCTACATATCAATTTAATTGGATGCTAGAAGTTTTCTTTTCTTAGAGAACATGTAATCAGCATCAACCAAAAGCACAGCAGTACTAAAAGCTCAGTTTCATTACATATAAATTTTATTGGAAGTTACAAGTTTGCTTTTATTAGTTAATATATAATTGGCATCGTCAAAAAGCACCAGAGCAGTGCAGGTTTCTTGTTTTAAGGTTCTTGAAGGTTTTCTGGGGTAGTTCTTCCAAGGATTGGCCGATGATTAGGGATCGCCTGTATTATTTTTTGCTTACCAACGAAAGATGTGGTATTTAATAGCCACCTCCCTGTGCTCAGGTTAAAGGAAGAAAGCTAAACATGCTGGGATGTTTGATATTGCGAGGACAGCAAATAGACCTATGATACATATTGGTGGCTGAGGTATCTTCTTAGCACCTTTTCTACCTTTTCTTTGATGAATGAAAGGATTGATTGATAATAACTTAGATTGTTAATCTTTTTCTTGTTGTCCAAACAAGAATAAATCACAGCTGATCTTGTTATTCTCAAAATTTTCAGACCACTGGTGTCTTTTCAGTTCCATGTATGTTTTGTAATCTTCAATACAGAACTAGAGTGATTTTGTTATTGTCAAAACTTTCATACTACTGGGATCTTTTCAATTCCTTTATGCTTCTTAATATTAAATACAGAACTGGAGATGAAAACTTGTGCATTCCTACACAACCTATATCCTGTTTCCCTGTTATACATTAGAAAGAATATTGTCATGAAATACAGTAGTTGTATTTTTTTTGGCTGTGTCAGGAATCTAGTGCAGGACACATAAATTCTTTAAATCCATTGGTTTGAACTATGATACATGGACACGGATATGTTGACATGATACGACACGACACCGACACGGAATTCATCAATTTTCAAAAAATGCCGACACGGAATTCATCAATTTTCAAAAAATGCCGACACGGCGACATGGCTTATATATTTAAATAATAATAATATACATATGTATTATTCTCTATTTTTCTACATGCTGATCAAAATGAAATAATGTAAAACATAAACTAGATGTACCTTAGCCTTTGCAATTTTACTTCTAAACTGAGCAAGAATAGGTACCATCACTTTAGGATATATGTTTCAATCATCATTAGTAATTTTCAACAAGTGCACTTTGACTCTAGAGTAGCTACTAGTGCCAACATATTTGCGATACTTGCATCTCCACTTCACATTTCCACTAGATGGACCACCATTACCTAGCAGTCAACATGGTACCACAATGGAGCCTTGATGTTGGTGTTTTGCTACTCATGGGTGGCTCAGATTACCCTTTAGGTTGCTAAGCTGGGCCAAGCTGTGTCGGATACATGTCGAACATTAAAATTATCTATTTTGGCTATCTAATTGTCCAATACGTGACTGATACGTGTCGAGTGATGTGTTGGTGTCGTATCCGCATCGGACACGCCGCCGGACATCGATCTGCACCAAACCGACATGTCGGTGCTACAGAGGTTTTGAATTCTTGCTAGCTCGATTATTCTCAATGCTTTTATAAAGTATGGACTTGGAATCTTGCAATTGTTCCTATTTGGTACATATTACTTATAAACGTTAGATGCAATATGCAGAATTTGAGAATTGTGGCTATAGACCTATAGTGTAACCGTGTAAGGAACAAATGGTGTTCATCCTCATCTTTCACGTGTTTCAGATCAGGATCACTGCTGAATTCCTTCTCTCCTTGCATGACAACTAAGCTGAATCATCAATTGGCTGTTGTTTCCTGATAAAGATTACACGATTTAGTTCCTTGACGGTAAGGTGTAACTCAAAAGGCAGCACAGTTGTTGAAATATCTCTATACTTCTGAAACAGAATTTCAGAACCTCATACTGTTCAACCTTCACGTTTCTGTACTTTTCGCTACATACGGAGACCAAACTGTTTCTGTTCTATGTTGTATGCTCCTCATAATGCCAATATGTGTAACTGTACTTTTGTAATCTCTTATGATTTCCAAATAAAAGAACTTTCTTTGTTTTCAGTAGGGCTTCTTCTTAACTCATACTTCTTCCATCCAGCTTCACTGAAACCGTTTCTTTCGTCTAAGTAGTAGCTTAGGAAAGCGGCTGGAGATGTGACCTTGGGTTTGGTATTTAGGTGAAATTTTTCTTACAATTGTTTTGTCGGATCTCGGAGATTGCCAATAACAAGCTTCATAGTTTCAGTTTCGCTGTGGCTAACAGGCCTTGTTTGGTTTCTCTGTAGCTAAAATCTGTAGTTTTATGCAACTGCTTTTTGTTACTCCCTCCATTCACAAAAAACAAGTTGTTTTGGATTACATACAGCCAAATATTACAGATTTTGTCTATCAGTGTGTTTTTAATATTCATATTGGATACATAAAAATAATATAGGCAGATTTGTCCTGAAAAGTACTTTTATGGTATTATAATTTTATTAGATTTTTGGATACATATATTATGATATAAATTAATGATCCAAATTGCATTTTGAAGACCTGTGTCCATGTCCCAAATAACTTGTTTTTGTGATAACCTTATCTTTAAAGCTATAATATAATTATTTCTAATCAACAAATATTCTATTAACTAATTACAGCATGCCGCATGGTACACTGCAACATAGTACAGTTTACACACGACTCTATAATCTTGTATAATGGTTTTGTAACCTCACAAATAACATGTATATTTAAAATATGCTAAAAGTGCAATACAAACAGTTCTAAAATCTTATTCAAGTAATGATCTTTCTAGGGTTTTTAAAATTTTTGGGTGTCCATGCCGCAACGCCAAATTGGTCCGATGAATTTGCTAATCCACGTGCACATGTTGCATGTGGTCGGAACGCGCAGACGAGAGCTGGTCGAGACGAGTGGCTGCAGCGGGCACGGAGGCACGCGTCATGTTTCCTTCCTAGTCCTTTTAAATGGGGTATTTTCTATGGCGAATTGAAAAGATAGTATTGAACTTTTTGGACAGAAAATTCCACTACCCAATAGAAAAGTATTTTAGGATGAAAAAGCAAAGTTGCGTGGGGCATGTGAGGCTCTTGCTCTCCTCCTTTCCCATATGCGGAGAATTCAAGCCTGGAATTTTTTGAAGAAATATGTAGAAAGCGCTAGTGTATATGTTGAAGGTTGGCATTAACCTTTGTAGGACCCTCGATTGCACATGTAAAAGGTGTATATTTTTAAATTTGTTTGGTTAAAAGCTGCCATGTTGAAACACATCTAGTTGGAAGTTGTCCAAATATGTTAGTTAAAAGTTGTTAAATTGAAAGGTGTATAGTTAAAAGTTGTTTAGTTTGCCAAAATATGTAAGTTTAGTCTTGCTTTAAAGATCTCATTGTAAGAAACATGATGGTTCAAACAGATCGCTAGTAGCATACTTGCTTTAATTACTAGGTGAACTTTACCTCACACTAAAAAAAATAAAAAAATGTTAGTAGGGGCCACAACCGTTAATGAATCGAAACATTTGCTCTGGCAGGATCTTCTACACCGATAAACAGCCTTTTGGTTTGCTAGCTGGTCATAGAAGATCATGTTGTAGGTGTGGACACATCACGACCATTAAGATCCAAATAGTGGCCCCACTTTGTCTGGATTTTTTTGTCAAATTATGAAGCTACCTCTATCACCAACAATAATCCATGTCGAGAGGTCCACACTCTTTTCTTCGACTATGTAGATAGATCATCTATAGGCTATACCTTATGACTCTTTAGGGTTAGGATAGTGAACCATGGATTTTGGAAGAAATTTGAAGTTGATTATGATAAAAGCATAGGGAATGTCGGGTTGCAGCATTTTCGCTTTTTGTTTTAGGCAATTTTAGATTTTTTTTCTCAAAATCCATAGTTCACTATCCTAGCCTCTGAAGTCATAAGTTGTAGTCTACAAGTGGACCTATCTACATGATCTAAGAAAAAGGGACAACCTCTCTACATAGATTATTGTTGTGGTAGAATTGGCTTTATATTTTGACAAAACAAAATGTCGTGACAAAGTGGGGCACTATTTGGATCTTTTTAAGTGATGTGGCTATCACATCATCAATTTTGTCATGTCATCTATCACATTATCAACTTGATCCCACATGTGAGCAACTTGCAGGGATAGAGCATGTGAGCTTTTACATGCTATGAAAATTTTTAAATAATACTTTTTATTAATTTTATAGAATTAATACATCAAAACAAATTACAAAAATAGATCTCTGTAGCCATTTTAAATAGTGACAAAGGCTTTGTTGCCAAATGAATGGAAGACTGTTTGCCAAATAGGCATCTATCGTCGAGTAAGCCAATTGCCATTTGAGATAATGATATGGGGTGCCCGATCTTCATGACGTAGGATCAATGATAACTTTGGATTCATGAACCCTGACGAACACGATAGTGCTAACCACTGTCTTAATATAGCAATCTGTGATAAATGAATTCACCCAAGAACATGCTCATGATCTACATCTGTTCAACCACTCAAGAAGTAGACGCATGGTTCTTGCAATCACACGATGAAATAGCAAGAACAACGAAGGTATTTCTAAGAAAATTGTGCAATTACCAAAAGGCAATACATAGCATAAACCCAAGAATAAGCTAATGCATAGCATAAACCAGAGAATAAGCAATATTAGCTATCTTAAAAATAACATGGTCTCCTTAGATAGACATGCAACATTGGCTTATATAGCCCTCCTAAGATATCTAAATATAGGGTTGCACTCAAGAGATAAAAAGAAATTACAACTTTAAACTAAATTCGGTCATTCAGAAAAACTGCATCTTGTCGGTCAAATTAAAGATAGAACGAAGCTGATTCTGGTCATCTCATAATGGAGTCAAAAAGAGAGCACATTCCAAGTTTTCAAATAAGTCCAAGAAAGCCACAATCTGAGCCTGTATGTGAGAATTATGGCCTTTTTATATTCGGTTGGTCT
The DNA here is from genome assembly GCA_036346375.1 of Guadua angustifolia. Taxonomy (NCBI): domain Eukaryota; kingdom Viridiplantae; phylum Streptophyta; class Magnoliopsida; order Poales; family Poaceae; genus Guadua; species Guadua angustifolia. The sequence continues at coordinate 14,017,244 of CM070514.1, forward strand.
AGTATTCCGAATTGCACTCTTTTGCTCTCTAAATCTAATTTGACCCTATCACTTTCTTTCCTTTCTTCTTTTGTCCTAATTATGCTTGGACCTTGCCTCCTTGTATCTTGGTAAAGTAGCTTTGCTTCCCACTTGAGCCCATGCATTTCCTCTCTCGGTCCAATTGCACGCAATAGGCCTCGTGGCCCATTAGTTGGTCCATGCTGCCTTGTAGTCCTTGCAAGTACCTCCTGTCTTTCCTCGTCTCTCGCTGGGTTCCACCATGGTACATTGGTGCAATTTAACTCCAATAAACATTTTTGCAATCGTCATACCTAACAACAAGCAACAACCTGTTATTAGGTAGTATATAATTCTCATGTAAATATAGAGATTGCTTAAGGAAAAGATTCATCTGTTGATATTTGATGTGACTTAGAAATTCTTTCCAGCTAATTAAGATATTGAATCGTAAAGTACTTGATATATGCATATCCGCATCATTCTCCCCTTCTTTAAGAAAAGCTGTCCTCAGCTTTTGCCTCAACTTTTGATAATTTGAAAATATACTAAACAAAGATGACAATGTGTATACATGGTATATGTATTCATCATTTTTCTTGACATTCCCTTTCAACATATGAGGATATGTAACACAATAATATCCATTGCATGCATATAGTAAATTAACAGTTGCAAACATAGGAAATAATGTATATGCATGATATATATAATTATCATCAATTGTCTTATTGTTCTCCATGTTACAATTTGTGTAATTAAACTAGCACATGTATATTCCAATTTATCCACAGCATTCCCCCCACGTCATTCATCTTTGACTTTTGAAAACTAGTGGGCAAGTGATTATCATGTAGTTTGAAAAAGGTTGTGACAAATAGCTTAATTTAGTCATATGAGCACATGTCATGTTCATAACATCAAACAGAAGTACTGTGGACAAAAAGATTGTAGATGCCTTCCATGCTTCAATTGCGATACTTTGATTATATATATGTGATTGCATGATGCGCACTAGGTCGGCCCGATCTTCTGATGAGAACGATACGTCGGTTTGATAGTGCACGAAGTAGATGGATCGGCTACTAGCCACGAGATCAGCAACCAAGCAATCGCAACGTCACCACACGAGGCGATCAACCGAATCAAAGACTCGATCGATCCTTGTACCTGCTGCAACCGAGAACAAGCAAGAACAAGGTGAGAGCAATTCCTATCCAATAATCTCAAAGATACAAAGGTGAGGTCCTGTTTCTCGTCACGGGTGGTCTAAGCGACACATGCGAAAACGAGGAGGGACGCACAAGGGTTCTACCAAAACACAACAAAATCTAAGCATAGAAGAACGGTGGCGGCCATATATATAGCGGTGGCCAGGAGGTGTAGGGCAGCCAAAACAGCGGTGGCCACCAAAGCCCTAAGATACATGGGCCATAGGCCCAAAAGTGAGGTGATGCAGCACCCTGAATTTCTGGCCCGTGACATTGTTCCGCATTTTTCTATTGTTTTGTACCGAATTTGGAAGTGGGGCTGGATCCATTGGAAAGCTTATCTCCTAGGCTTTCAAACGGGTGGTCGCACACTGAAAACAGAGTCCAGGAGCCCGAGTTATGCCCGTTTGAAGTTGGCATGCTGCTGGATGGCCAAACCGGGCTTTTTGGTATCTTGGGCTTCCATATGGGCCTTCCTTGATGAGTGAGCTATCCTCGGGGTGTGTGCTTGAGGCCCTTGTCTGTTGATGTGGGCTTGAATAGCTGAGTTTTTGGATTAAGGCCTCTCATGACGAAGATGCAGAAGGCCGATCGTATGTGACAAAGATGGAGCAAAGGTCAGAGTCGTTGGAGCTACTGGAGAGGAAGGAGGGCAGCGGTCACACTGATCGTATCCATGTTGGTGATGTCCTTATCATCCTCCCCTTCTTGAATTGGAGTCGCCCTCGACTCCTCATGATCCTGCAAAAGGTTAGTAACAATAGGAGACAAAGAAACATGTGTTTGCAATGCGATATCAGGGGAGGACACAACCTTATCTAAATGAACTACCTCCTTTATCTTTGTTTCAATCTTTTGTGCGTGGTTAACAATTTCATCACCCTCTTTGCCCTGACTTTTAACTCTGTTTGCAATAATTTTATTTATTTCAAAGCAGAGTCATTGGTTCCAAAATCATTTTCTTTGTATAATACATAAAGGAATATTGATTGGTTCTACTGCTGTGAATAGCTTCTACATCGATAACCATGGTCTTCCTAATAAAAGTGAGCATGTTTCCATGGGTACAACATAGCAATCAACAAAATCATAATATGAACCAATAGAGAAATTCACTTGCACAGTTTTGTGTTACCTGAATCTTACCACAGGAATTGAACCATTCGATCTCATAAGGTTGTTGAAGTGGAGTTGTGGTCAAGCCAAGCTTCTCAACCATGTTCTACTTGCGAGGTTGCTACAATTTCCTCCATCTATGATGACTTGTACCCCACGTTCTCGGACAAGAAACTTAGTATGGAATAAGTTGTTGCGTTGAGTTTGACTAGCATGTGCCAAATGAGCACTAAGTACACGCTACACCTTAGGCTCTTGTAGTCGTCGTCATTGCAAAGACTCAAGTGCACACCATCTTGATCATTCTTGCCTATAGGGTCATCAGTGAGGAATAGCAAGAACATTCAGATTGTTATATATTGAGATACACTTACTATCCTTCTTCTTGGGTGAGGTAGGCTTCAAATCTTTCTTCGGGTGTGTTCTCATTCTTGGTCGAAGGATAATCCCATGCTCGACCGTCCCACCCTTTGATTTCTGTAGGGACTCAAGTCAAGTTTTCGCCAGTATTTCTTTTCTCTTTCACAAGAATGGACAATCCTCAATATCATCCTCGTAAGTTGTCTTGCTATGTGAACCTGCCATTGTTAGGGGCAACAAACAGAGAACTCACAAGAGAATTAGTTCCTATGAACTACTAATATGTGGACAGTGGAGGATCTCACATGCTCAAGCTCACACCAAGTTCTTACCTATTCTTACCGTGCAGCTTTTCAAGTTTCAATTGGTGGATGATGGTAATGTGCACTCAGGGGTGATAAAGCGATTGCAAGGTGCTTCTCCTGTGGTTAATAGTAGGTGGAGCTTGGATAGGTATAATATGTAGCAAAGGATATACTAGAACCACACTAGCCAAACAAGTTGAAAGAACGCTTAACGGCGGTACTTTGCTGGTCCTAGGCTAGACCGTACTAGAGACGCGAGCCTAGACACTAATGAAGTCACAGAAATAGCAACCAGAACGACCTCACCACACAAGCAAATAGCTAGGGCTCCTTTTCCCACCTTTTAGTGCGGCTCTTTTATATGCACTTGCCTTTTCTTATTTTTCTTCCTTCTATATCAAAAGTGGCACATATGATGAATTACAACTCAAACTTTTTTTTCTCGCACGCCATTGGTCAGGTTCCCTCTTGAGCCTTCTGTGGTGACGCCCGTAAACTTCAGACCGGTCCGCCACACGGGATGTCCAAACCGAGAGTTTAGCAGGTACTAAGTCAAGGCTGGTCCCATACCCAGCACACGTGGTCGTACTGTAGTACTTAAGATTGACAACCACAAGGTTCGGTCCTTAAAGTTGGAATGGTTCCCACACTGGGCCCACGATGTGTAGAAACACCCGCCAAGCGAACCATCCATTCCAACTAAGCTTTTCAAAACAGCCCAAACCCAGCTGGTAGCCCCAGCTACACAGAAGTACCCCTTCTTTGAAAACAAGCACAGCACAAGTTGACCACTTGTAACAAAGCACAAGCTGACCACTTGTAGCAACAAACAGTGACCATAACAATAGATGGGTCACACAGATGAAGTAAAACCTATGCTAATAGCAAGGCTAAGCAACATTTGCAGTAGCTAACTAGCAGTGTATAAGGGTTGTATTACATAACAGAAATAAATAGTACCTACTGTTTACCAAGCAAGGATTAATCAACAAGAATTGAAATAGGAATTTACTAAGCCTATCAACTTAGCTTCTTAGATTTAAACATAGTAGGCAACTTCAAAATCTAACAATTCATGGGTTGTGACTTAGCGGTTAACATTGACTTGCCTTGACAGGCGCAAACTTGGCTTCCCTCTGCTGCGGCGTCGACGGCGTCAGACGGACCTAACGCACGAAGACCGAGAGTAAACACAATGCACACACAAATAATGAAAAATGCAATGATGCAGATGCACTTGGAAAAATCACAGTACTGGAGGTTAAGCTTTCATAAACTTTTAGAAATTGGTTTCACAATTTTCTGATAAGCAGATTAAAAGATATAAATAAACAAGGCTAACTGCTAAAAGAATTAATTTAAAGAAGTCTAGAAATAAATTTGCGGTTCTGGTATTTTAGAAAAATACAGAGAGGTACACTACAATTTTAGAATCCTAAAGAAATTTATTTCACAATTTTTCAACAAGTATATTTAATCCTGGAAAATAAACAAGGCTAACTAAGCATTTAACCTAATTAATTAAAACACAGATTAATATTTACCAAAAGCATTTTACAAAAATTCTAAACTGTAGATTACAATTTTACAAACATTTATAAATTTATTTCACAATTTTTGGATCAGTAGAAATAAATATACAAAAATAACAAGCTTTGCATATAAATAAGAGGAGTAAAAAGAAGAAAAAAGAAAAGGGCATCCTGCTCTCACTGGTCACGTCAACACATGAGTGGACCGAGCAAATGCTGGCGGAGCGGGCGGAGGCAGCCGACCAAAACTTGCTCGGCTCGGCCCGAGCAAAACTCGCTCGGCTCGAGCAAAAACTCGCTCGGCTCGAGCAAGTCGCTTCTACCGAAGCGAGACTTGCTTCGGCCGAGAAGCCGCCCCACGGGGAGGCCATGGGCCGAGGCGGGCATGGTGGGCTGGTCAAGGTGGCAGTTGGCAAGTGCGCCGGGGAGCAAGAGGAAGGCATGGCGAGAGGGGGATTGAGGGCGGCAGGCTCGGTGGGTTCCACGATGGGCACAAGCATGGCAAGGCACAGGCGGCACGGGCCAAGGCGTTAATCGGCGGGAAGTGCACAAGGGTGGGTCTGGAGCACCATGAGGGAGAGGAAGGAGGAGAGGCGGCAGGACAGAGCAGGGTCTCGAGCGGGCAGGGCGACGAGGAGGGCCGAGACGGCGGGTCGGCCAGAGCAGAGGGAAGAAGGGGGGCACGCAGGCCCCCGGCTTGGAGGGGGAAGGGGAAACGGGAGCTCACCTAGCTCAAGAAGGGGGCGCAGGAGGAGTTGAGCCGAGGAGGAGGAAGGAGGAAGTGGAGGAGGAAGGAGAGTCATGGTTGCTCTGCTTGCTGCCCGCTAAATGACAGGGAGAAGAGGGGGCAGGGAGCGGGGAGGGCATGGGGGGACAAGGGGTGGTTGGGGAACAAGGTAGGGGGATAGGGTGGTGCTAGGGGTGAGGGAGGAGGGCCAAGCGTGGGGAGGCGGCCACTCGCAGATGATTTAGGGATATGTCAAAGAAGAAGAAAAGGGAGGGAGGTGGCTATAGGGCATGGGGAAAAGTGGGTAGGGTAGTTGGGGGCTTTTAGGTATTAGGGAAATTCAAGGGGTAAAATGGGAAAGCTCAATTGGTCATGACCAGGTGGGACCCACATGTCATGCAAAGGGGAAAATGGAAGAAAGAGAGAGAGAAAGGATGGGCCCACACAAGGAAAGAGCGATTTTGAACCGGTTTAACCAAATTTAAAAATAAAGTTTGATAAAACGAAGATATTTTAACAAAAATATTTAATTATAATTTTAATACAAGAGCAATATTTCGAAATGGTTTGGAAAATTTAAAATAGGAGCAGACTCATTTTCAGATTTTAAAATGTCAAAAAACTTTTATGCAATGCAATGCATGCCATGATTTTTATTTTATGAAAATGAGGATGTGATGATCGACGCGTCCGTCGGTAGGCAAAAATCGTCAGAACCGCTACTCTACCGTTTTGTACTTGACCGGACAGCGTCCGGTGAATGATCCGACGGCATCCAGTGAAGGTAATTTTCGGCTGAATTTCACTATTTGGATTCACTTTGAGCTAAGTCTAATCCCGATCGAGGATCAGTTTGTTTCCATGTGTTTGTGGATGTTTTGTGGTGTTTGTGGACGCAGGTGATGGGCTCGGTGCAAGTGGCGCGGATAGTTTCTTGGCCAAAGTGGTCATGCCCAGCTTGGAGGCCAAAAGTGAGTTCGTGGTGAGGGGAGATATCACGACAAAGTACAAGATATCGCGGCGTCTACATATCGCGCTAGTGCTCTAGAAGTGTTGAGGCCATTGGAGGTGGTCAAGATGCGCTTGGAGATTAGTGCGTGAGTAAACCCGCATGTTTGTGGGCTTGGCGGGTGGCCCAGGGTAAGGCCCAAGTGTGGGCTGGTTGGTGGCTATAAAAGGACCCCCAAGGGGTTCAAGTGTGCTGCCCTTGAGAGTCTTTAGCCAGCCAAGTGTGTGTTGTGGATGAACCTCTCCTTGTGAGAGTGTTTTGTTTCCCTATTTGTATTTCTTTTGAAGAAATGAAATAGGCAGTTTGGAAACCTGTTTGGATCTATTGTGTGATGATTTATATCTTGTTTACATCCATTTTGTGACTGATTTTTGTGCAGCAACTTCTCTCTTCTCTCATCCTCTTCTTCCTCTCTAAGATGATCATAGTTTTGGGCTGATCTTGATTGGTTTGTTTCTCTGATTTGAGCTGCTATTTGGAGGATAAAAGTACATGGATTAGGGCTCTTTTGAACCTAAGAATCACCCCCTTTAAAGAAGCCAAATAGTCAGCAATCCTTGATCAAGTTTGAGGTGGATTTGGCTTGACTTTGCTTCAGTTCGTAGTTCTTGCTTGTGCTACTATTTGGGATGGATTCTTGATAGATTAGAGGTTCCTAGGATCCTCAAAATCACCCCCCAAAAGATCCCAAACAGACAGCATTGTTTTGATCATGTTTTGATCAAGTTTGAGGTTGTTCTTGGTGGTTTGTCACTTCTGTTTTATGCCACTATTAGAGGGTGTTTTCTTGATAGATTAGGGTATCTTGAGATCCCAAAATCACCCCCTTAAGACACTCTAACAATCTGCACCATTTTCTTCTTGTTTGACTTATTTCTTGACTGGATCTTAGGTTTTTGTTGCACAGTTTTGATTGCTGTTTAGGAGAGTTTTTCATGATGGATTAGGACCCTCTTGGATCCCAAATAAACCCCTCAAAATCTCCTAAACAGCCAGCTGTGGTTTTCCTCTTGGTTTAGTCAAGATCGGCTTGGTCTTCTCAAGTTTTAAGGAAGGGGTTGGTGGGTTGAATATTCGGAGCAACCATATTTCCCTGAGTGAAAAAGAATCGGCTCCCATTCATCCCCCCTTTGTTCGCCATGGTTGTTTTCACAGTGGTATCAGAGCATTGGTTGAGTTTCTAGTTGCTTTAACCGGCTGTAGAAACCTTTCCTGCCGTTCACCATGGCAGATGAGAAGTACTCTACCAAGCCGCCCATTTTCTCGGGTTTGGATTTTCCCTTCTGGAAGGCTCGCATGGAATCCTATATCATGGCACAGGGCTTTAACATCTGGCTTAAAGTCAAGAATCCTTATATTGTGCCTGCAGAGGATGCGATCAATGCCTTGAACCATGGGAACTTTGAGCTTAATGCAAAAGCTCGGAACATCTTGATTCAGGGTCTCTCAAGGAATGAGTATGAACATGTTGTTCACCTCAAGTTAGCCCACGAGATCTGGACTACCCTCTCTGCTTTCCATGAGGGGAGAGCTCAGATCAAGGTTGTGAGGCAGGACCAGCACAAGAGGGAATACAATCGTTTCACTCAAAAGTCGGATGAATCACTGGATGACTGTTTCAGTCGGTTCACCAAGATTTTGAGTAATTTGAGAGCTGTGGGTACTACCTTTGATGATTCTGACAATGCTCGTCACTTTCTCTCTTCACTTGATTTGCGAGTTTGGGGTGTCAAGGTGACCACGATCCGGCAAGCTGCGGATCTGACCAAGTTGACCATGGATGGGCTATATTCCAATCTCAAGACGTACGAGCTTGAGCATCTTTCAGTCCAGCCCGATCCGACTTCTGCTGCTCTTGTCACCGACCCTACCTTGTCTGCTACTTCTTGTGTGCTTGGTGGTGTTTCCTTGTCAGCACTTGTTAGGCTTTCTGATGAGTATTTTGATGGAGTTCCTGAGGAGAGTCTAGCCCTTCTAGCCAAGAAATTTTCCAGATCCTACAGGAGAGTGAGTGACCGGAGGAGAGCGTCACTGAGATGCTTCGAGTGTGGTGGCCTTAACCACATTTGAGCAGAATGTCTCAAGCTTGGCCGAGGTCCCGGTGGTGCTGCTGCGGAGAACAAGAAGAACCACTACATCAACAAGAACTGCAACCAGAAGACGGGTGCTGTCGAAGGCAAGAAGCCTCCACCACGTCGGAGCAGACTCCTCAAGAAGGTGCTGGCGGCTTTCGACACCGAGAGCCTGATCGATGAGGAGGAGCTGGCCGATCGTGACAAGAAGCCCGATGACGAGAACGACGACGACGGCTACGCGGGGATGTGTTTCATGGCCCGCGAGGATAGCAACTCCGACACCGACAGTGACTCTGTTCTTGAGGTACCTGATCCCGAGCCTACCTATGATGAACTTCTGGCTGCTTTCGACAAGTTGAGTGGTTTCTTCTATGAGCAAAGAAATAAGGCTAGGAATCTTAAGGAGGAAGTAGATTTTCTTACTAGAAAATTGGAACAAAATAAGAATACTCCCTGCTGTACTCCTTCTGATTCTGATGCTTGGAAGTTATGTGAAAAGACCCTCACTGAGCTGAATGATCTAAGGACCTCCCATGATAGTGTGCAAGATGAATTGAAAATGCTTAAGGACCAGCATGCTAGTGTGCTTAAGGAGCTTGAAGAGACTAAGGATGCTCTTGCTAGATCTGTTTCTGTTGAGTTGTTTGCCTGTCCTGATCCTGCTGCACATACTTCATCTGTCACACCTAAGGACCCACTTAGCCCAGATGAGGGCTGTAGAGATCTTGCAGCACTTCAGGACACCTCTAGCACAGATAGTTTTCACTCTGCTGTCTGTGAAGAATGCTTGTGCTGTAGGTTAGAGAACTTGAAGATAATTGATAAAATTAGTGAACTTGAGCGATCCCTGTCTAAGTGCTCTACTTGTTTGCGATGTGATGTGCTTGATGGGAACATGGGTAGAACCTTAGAGGATATGAGTCACAAGTTTCAAGGTAGATTAGCTGAAGTTCAAAACTCTGAGTGTCTTCCCTGCAAGTCTCTCAAAAAGGAGGTTGAGATGCTGAGTGATAAGGTCCGTAGGCTTCAGGGTAAGGACAAGGTTTCAGGTCAGGGTGGCATTTCTGAGTCCTCTTCCCTCTCGTGTTAGTTTTTCCCTCAGCTTCATCAGGAGTGTGAGTATCTCATGAGCACTCTTGAGAAGTTTGTTGGAGGCAAGAAGAAGCTGAACTTGATCTTGGATCAGTCCAAGATTTCTCAGGGTAGAGGGCTAGGTTTTGACTGGCTTGATCATATCAAGCGTCACCCCCCTAGAGTTGTCACAGCAGGAGAGGATGGAAGGTTGGTTGTTGCTTCAGCTGGAGTCCCAGAGAGGACAGTGTTTAGGTCTGCAGGAGTGGTTCAGGACACCACTGTTCAGGAGGTTGCTTCTACTGTAGCTTGTCCTCCTGACGAGAGATAGTCAGCCTACTCAGAAGGCTACACCCTCAGCAACACAGGGCACAGTCAGGCGTAGGTACTCTTGCACGTACTGTGGTAGAGATGGCCACATAGCTGCTTACTGCTACCAGTTGGTAGGGTTTCCCCCACATCAGAAGTCGAGGGGTATTCAGAGTCAGTCTTAGACTCTGGGTGCTCCTAAGGCTCGTACTGTTCAGAGACAGACAGCTAGGCAGGTTCCTACCACAGAGCACGTCAAACCAGGCTTAGGGTCACAGAGGGTTGCTTACACTGAGCTTGTTAGGTCAGGACTTGGATCACAAAGAGTTGGATCGACTAGAGCGTTTGACAGGTCTAGGTTTCAGTCGTTCCGTCGTTTTCAGGGTAGTCCTCCATTGCCCTTTGGAGGCACTCGCCCACGACGTGAGTTTCCATAGGGGAGACGCTGGTCTCTAGCAGGGTTTCACCCAGGTGTTAGTTCACATAGACAGTCTACTCACGTACCTGCAGAGTTTGTGCAGGTCGAGTCTGTTGGTCCTATCGGTAGGGTGTCTCAGTTCTGGGTTCCTAGGTCTGTTCTAGTGAGTCCTAGGACTGAGTCCCGTTTCCCTTCTACTTGACTCAGGTGCGTAGGGCAGGGAAGAAGGAAGTCTGGATCGTTGACTCCGGTTGTTGCCGTCACATGACCAGTGAGTCACGATGGTTTGCTTCCCTTGCCCGGGATCCCGATGGTGAGCAGATCACCTTTGGGGATGCGTCTTCTGGCCGTGTCCTAGCTCACGGTTCAGTTAAGGTTAGTGCTCAGTTTACACTTAAGGACGTAGCCCTAGTCAGTAAGCTGAAGTATAATTTGCTTTCAGTTTCTTAGCTTATTGATAAAGGCTACGAAGTTTGTTTCAAATCAGGTGGATCTTCAATCTTGAGCTCTTCAGGTGTTTTGGTTTGTGGGATTGTTCGTTTTGGCAGAGTTTTCCGTGCAGATTTTTCAGTTGCCTCTGTCGATTCACCCCACTGCTTGCTTGCCTCTGATTCTAGAGATCTTTACTTTTGGCACAGGCATCTTGGACACACTGGTTTTGACCACTTGGTTCGCTTGAGTTCACAGGACCTGATTTCTGATTTGCCAAAACTTTCTCCTGTTGAAAATTTGGTTTGTGTCCCTTGTCGTCATGGAAAAATGATTGCCGCTTCCCATCCTCGAGTTTCTCTTATGAAAACTGATGCACCAGGATAGCTGCTTCAAATGGACACTGTTGGTCCTGCTCGAGTGCAGTTAGTTGGAGGGAAGTGGTATGTGCTTGTTGTTGTTGACGATTTCTCTCGGTACTCTTGGGTATTCTTTATGGCTTCCAAAGATGAAATGTATGATTTGTTTCGAAAATTGAACAGAAAGCTTTCAAATGAGTTTCCAGGAGCACTTCGGGCCATTCAAACTGATAATGGCACGGAGTTCAAAAATCATAACTTTGAGAGGTTTTGCGATTTGTTTGGAGTTGAGCATGAGTTTTCCTCTCCACACGTGGCTCAACAAAATGGGGTGGTGGAAAGAAAGAATAGAACCTTGGTCGAAATGGCCAGGACGATGTTGGATGAATATTCCACCCCCAGGCATTTTTTGGGCAGAGGTAGTGGCCACAGCTTGCTATGTTTCAAATCGAGTGTTTCTTCATGCCAAGCTGTTCAAGACCTCTTATGAGCTTCGCTATGGGCGCAAGCCCACTGTTTCACACCTTCGGGTCATTGGCTGCAAGTGCTTCATTCTCAAATCTGAAAATCTGGATAAATTTGAGTCTCGTTCTTCTGATGGGATTTTCTTGGGGTACACTGCTTCTATTAGAAATTATTGGGTATGGGACTTGCAAAAGAGAAGAGTGGTAGAGACTTGTGAGGTGACTTTTAATGAGGCTAGGCCTGGCTCTAGGCCAGACATTTCTGAATCTGATCTGTCCTTTGAGCCTATCTTTGTAGAAGAGAAGGGGGTTCTTATAGATTGCTGTTCTGAACCGGAGTCAGCTCCTTCTCTTCCTGAGCCTCCTGAGCTTCCTGTTTTTGAGCCCTTAGAGCCTCCCATACCTTCAGTCTCCTCTGAGCTCTTACCTCGTGCTGTTTCTTCAGAGGTCTCACCCCTAGGTTCAGACTTGCCCATTGGCTCTGCTCCAAAAGTAGAAGCCATTTCTTGTGCTCCGAGGCATATTCAAAAAGCTCATCCCCCTGAACAGATTATAGGTGACATGTCTGAGAGAGTCACTACGTCTAAGGTCAATCCTTCTCATCTCGCGTGTCTGCCGCCTTTGTGTCCTCTCTAGAGCCTAAGGATGTGTCTCAGGCATTAAGTGATCCAGACCGGGTCAATGCGATGCATGAGGAGTTAGAAAATTTTGAGAGGAACAAGGTTTGTGTTTTGGTAGACTGCCCCGTGGGCGTGAATGTCATAGGAACAAAATGGGTTTTGAAAAATAAGCAGAGTGAGGACGGAGTAGTTGTGAGAAACAAGGCTAGACTTGTCGCGCAGGGTTTCACTCAAGTCGATGGGGTTGACTTTGATGAGACCTATGCGCCTATTGCTCGTCATGATTCCCTTCGGATTTTTCTTGCTTTCATGGCTTCGAATCACTTCAAAGTTTACCAAATGGATGTTCGAAGTGCCTTCTTAAATGGAGTCATTGAAGAAGAAGTTTTTGTTCGTCAACCCCCTAGTTTTGTAAGTCTTGAGTTTCCCGATCGTGTGTACAAGCTCTCAAAGGCACTATATGGTCTAAAGCAAGCCCCTCGGGCTTGGTATGAAAGGCTCAAGAGCTATCTGATTGGGAATGATTTTCTGATGGGGAGTGTTGACAAGACCTTGTTTATCAAGACAAAAGAGTCCAACTTTCTTTTGGTCCATATTTATGTGGATGACATTATTTTTTGTGGCTCTTCTGAAGGTCTAATTTCTGAGTTTTCTTCAGCCATGAGCTCTGAGTTCGAAATGAGTATGATGGGTGAGCTGAATTTCTTCTTGGGCTTTCAAATAAAGCAGGCCCCTGATGGAATTTTCTTGCATTAGTCGAAGTACACTCGTGATCTCGTGAAGCGTTTCGCCACGTCTGATGGCAAGCCCATATCTTCTCCTATGGCTTCCAATGCTGTTCTTGAACCTGATTTGAGTGGTGTTCCTGTAGATCAGAAGCTATATAGGAGTATGATAGGAGCTTTGCTTTACCTTACCTCTTCTCGGCCCGACATACAATTTGTTGTGTGTATACGTGGTGCTGTTTCGTGCCTCTCCCGTGCTTCTCACCTTCAGGCTGTCAAGCGAGTTCTTCGCTATCTAGTGGCCACTCCTGAGTTTGGGATTTGGTTTTCCTCAGCTTCCTGTCTTTCCCTCAGAGCCTTTTCTGATGCTGACTTTGCTGAGTGTCGAGTAGATAGGAAGAGTACCTCTGGCACTTGCCAATTCCTTGGCACTTCCCTTGTCTCTTGGTCATCTAGGAAGCAGACGAGTGTTGCCCAGTCCACAGCTGAGGCGGAGTATGTTGCTACAGCCAGTTGCTGTAGTCAAGTACTCTGGCTTCGTTCAATGCTCAAGGACTACAGGCTGGTTGTGGGTAGTGTTCCTCTTCTGTGCGATAACACTTCAGCCATTAATATTGCTAAAAACCCTGTGCAACACTCCCGCACCAAACACATAGACATAAGGTACCATTTCCTTAGAGACCATGTAGAGAAGGGAGATATTCAGCTAGAGTATGTAGAAGGAGACCAGCAGCTAGCAGATATCCTGACCAAGCCTTTAGATGGCCCTAGGTTTGCCACTCTCCGGGGGGAGCTTGGCATGGTTAGTTTAGCTGGAGTACCGTGAGGGGGAGTTTGGTTCTTTGTATATATGTTTATGTCCTGCATTTGCCTTCTTTGATCCTTGGGTTTAGGGTTAGCCTCCAGAGTAGTTTAGAGAGTCAGCTATTCTTAGTTCCTCTCTCACCCCATGGGTTGCTATCATGCGTGATTAGCAATGCTCTTTACTCTAGCTAGTGGAGTCTCTCATAGACTTATAGGTCTAGCAGGAGTTTTGAGGCCACCTGGGTAGACAGGGTTTGTGTTTGGTCTCTCTAGTAGTCGAGTCTAGACTTGCTTCCCTTCCCAGTGGCCTGGGGTGTTTGAGAGCTTGTTTCCAGTGGTCTGCTGCCCTCTCTTCTTTGCTCTGTTTGGTTCCCAGTTTTCTTTTCCTTCCTTTTCTCCTTCAATGCTTTTCAGAGTTCTTGTTTTGAGGGGAGGTTTAGAGTTTGTCTTCTACATTTGCATTTAGTCTTGTGTTTCATTTTTCGGACTTTGTCCTTAACCATTTTGGTAAGGCTAAAATGTTATTGTGGTTTACAAAATGAGCCTTGAGCAAACTTGTTTAGTTGGGAAAAAGGTTTAAGAAAGTTTGAAAAATTTTCTGAAAATTGTTGAAATCTGTTTCTTGCTCGAGGAGAACTTGTTTGCATTAGAGATGTTTGTGTTTCAAGAACAGGGTTGTTTGAGAGTCCTGTTGCCACGTTTTGAAATTCTTTCAAAAATTGCCCTTTGTGTGAGTTTAATACAAAAAAAAGAGAAAAATACAAACAAACACAAGGAGGAAAGCAATCTAGGGGTCGTTGCTTGATGGCCTCAGGGACGTGCTCTACTAGCGCTTTCTAAAATCGGACGCTTATGCTAAAAATATTTTTTATGTGACCTAGGAGGCCATTTCCAAAGTGACCCTGGATGTGCTTTTACTAGCAATCACTCTCTTTAGTCTAATTAAAAAAACTACAAAAGAGTGTGAAAAATAGGCATAAAATTTCTAATTTCTCCTCGTGGCCAATGTGACTTCTTGATCGATCTTTGACTTGGGCATGGGCATTTCCATGTGTCTTAAGTTTCTCCTTTGGCAAGATCCTTGATTTTGTTCAAGAAGGTTTTCTGTTTTGACCTCCAAGTTTGAGTAAACAATCTTTTCACTCCTAAATTTGTGAAGCTTTGGCAAAATTGGAGCTTCAGTTTCATTTTATCCTATATCATTTTGGTTAAGTTACAAAGCCCCTTCTAGGTTTTCATTTCTTTTGCATGAGCATGTTCGGGGTTTGTTGGTTTGTTGGCTGAGCTTCAAAGGGGAGATGTTTCCTTGCTGTTCATATTACCAAAAGGGGGAGATGTTTTGGAAGGTGAAATGAATTTGAATGCACTTTGACAGGGGGAGACAGGGGGAGCAAAATTTGAAAATTTTGAAAATTTTTGGGACTATTTGTTTTTCTTACACCTACCTCAAAACTTCACTTCTTGCATTTTCTGGGGTTTGACAATATGCTCATCAAGGAGGAGTGTTGAGTTTCGTTGTGATGAGCTATTGACAAAGTGAGGGGTTTGGTTTGTTTTGGGTGGATTTTCCCGCGTTTTATACCCCTCCTAGGTGTCACTTGGTATATTATGGCCAAGTCTAGTTTTGAGGTGTCCCTAGCTTTCCTCTAAGCCCTAGGATGTGTTGAGATGAGCGGCGAAAGCACTGGAAAATTGCCGTGCAAGTTTGAGCCTAGGGCCGCAGGTTTTCAGCCTCTCCGGACTGCGTCCGGAGGCATCGGACAGTGTCCGGAGGCTCACCGGACAGCGTCCGGTGGCCGACGGACGTGTCCGGTCAAGTTATATTTCTTCCATCTTGCGCTGAGCGGACCGTCCGCTGGAGCAGCCCCGTGTCCGGTGGAGTGTAGGTTTAGCTCCTCGCTTTGCTTGCCGAGCGCATGGCGTCCGGTGGGTTGTGGACGCGTCCCAAGGAGTGTTGTTGTCCAAGTGGACTGCCCGAGGGACGGACCGTGTCCGTGAGTTTTAGGCTCGAGCGATCAAGGCCCGGGTGAGCGGACGCGTCCGAGGAGGTGTGTTCAGCGCGATCGTGTCCGTGGGATCGACCGCGTCCGGTGAACTGAAGCGACAGCGTCCGAGGTGAGCGGACGCGACTAGTGAAGGTGTTTTTATAGCCAGAGCCGCCATTTCTTTCTCATTCTAATTCTGCGGACGAAGGTCCGGTGGTTTGCGGACGGCGTCCGTGGAGTTTCGGGTTTCTCCGGACGTGTCCGGTAGGTAGCTGGCGGCGTCCGGCCAGGCAAAATCGCTTTAGCCGCCACTCTACCGCTTTTGTACTTGATCGGACAAGTCCGTGAATGACCGACGGATCTGGTGAAGGCAATTTTGGTCAATTTCACTGCTTGGATTCACTTTGAGCTAACTCTAACCCTCGATCGAGGATCGGTTTGTTTCATGTGTTTGTGGATGTTTTGTGGTGTTTGTGGACGCAGTGATGGGCTCGGTGCAAGTGGCGCGATAGTTTTCCGGCACAAAGGGTTGGCGGCTCGGTTGGAGGCCAAAAGGAGTTCGTGGTGAGGGAGATATCGCGAAAAAGCACGAGATATCATGGCGTCACATATCGCTGGTGCTCTAGAAGTGCTGAGGCCATTGGAGGTGGTCAAGATGCGCTTGGAGATTAGTGCGTGAGTAAACCCGCATGTTTGTGGGCTTGGCGGTGGCCTGGTAAGGCCTAAGTGTGGGCTGGTTGGTGGCATTAAAAGGACACCCAAGGGTGCAAGTGTGCTGCCCTTGAGAGTCCTTAAACAGCCAAGTGGAGTCTCTCATAGACTTATAGGTCTAGCAGAGTTTTGAGGCCACCGGTAGACAGGTTTGTGTTTGGTCTCTCTAGTAGTCGAGTCTAGACTTGCTTCCTTCCCAAAGCTTCTGGGGTGTTTGAGAGCTTGTTTCCAGTGGTCTGCTGCCCTCTCTTCTTTGCTCTGTTTGGTTCCCGCTTTTCTTTCCTTCCTTTTCTCCTTCAATGCTTTTCAGGAGTTCTTGTTTTGAGGGGGAGGTTTAGAGTTTGTCTTCTACATTTGCATTTAGTCTTGTGTTTCATTTTTCGGACTTTGTCCTTTAACCATTTTGGTAAGGCTAAAATGTTATTGTGGTTTACAAAATGAGCCTTGAGCAAACTTGTTTAGTTGGGAAAAAGGTTTAAGAAAGTTTGAAAAATTTTCTGAAAATTGTTGAAATCTGTTTCTTGCTCGAGGAGAACTTGTTTGCATTAGAGATGTTTGTGTTTCAAGAACGGGGTTGTTTGAGAGTCTCATGCACGTTTTGAAATTCTTTCAAAATTGCCCTTTGTGTGAGTTTAATACAAAAAAAAGAGAAAATACAAACAAACACAAGGAGGAAAGCAATCTAGGGGGTCGTTGCTTGATGGCCTCAGGGACGTGCTCTACTAGCGTCTTTCTAAAATCTGACGTTTGCGCAAAAATATTTTTGCGGGTGACCTAGGAGGCCATTTCCAGTGACCCTCGGGATGTGCTTTACTAGCAATCACTCTCTTTTTAGTCTAATTAAAAAAAAACTACAAAAAGAGTGTGAAAAATAGGCATAAAATTTCTAATTTCTCCTCGTGGCCAATGTGACTTCTTGATCGATCTTTGACTTGGGCATGGGCATTTCCATGTGTCTTAAGTTTCTCCTTTGGCAAGATCCTTGATTTTGTTCAAGAAGGTTTTCTGTTTTGACCTCCAAGTTTGAGTAAACAATCTTTTCACTCCTAAATTTGTGAAGCTTTGGCAAAATTGGAGCTTCAGCCATTTTATCCTATATCATTTTGGTTGTTACAAAGCCCTTCTAGGTTTTCATTTCTTTTGCATGAGCATGTTCGGGTTTGTTGGTTTGTTGGCCGAGCTTCAAAGGGAGATGTTTCCTGCTTTGTTCATATTACCAAAAGGGGAGATGTTTTGGAAGGTGAAATGAATTTGAATGCACTTTGACAGGGGAGACAGGGGGAGCAAAATTTGAAAATTTTGAAAATTTTTGGGACTATTTGTTTTTCTTACACCTACCTCAAAACTTCACTTCTTGCATTTTACGGGGTTTGACAATATGCTCATCAAGGAGGAGTGTTGAGTTTCACAGTGATGAGCTATTGACAAAGTGAGGGGTTTGGTTTGTTTTGGGTGGATTTTCCGCTTTTATACCCCTCCTAGGTGTCACTTGGTATATTATGGCCAAGTCTAGTTTTGAGGTGTCCCTAGCTTTCCTCTAAGCCCTAGGATGTGTTGAGATGAGCGGCAGTTAACGGAAAATTGCCGCAAGTTTGAGCCTAGGGCATGAGTTTCAGCTCTCTCCTGATCTGCGTCCCGAGGCATCGACATGTTGTCCGGAGGCTCACGGACAGCGCTCCGTGGCCACGGACGTGTCGGTCAAGTTATATTTCTTCCATCTTGCGCTGAGCGGACCGTCCGCTGGAGCAGCCCCGTGTCCGGTGGAGTGTAGGTTTAGCTCCCTGCTTCGTTTGCGCTGAGCAGACAGCGTCCGGTGGGTTGTGGACGCGTCCGAAGGAGTGTTGTTGTTCTGCGGACTGTCCGAGGGACCGGATCAGGTCCGTGAGTTTTAGGCTGAAGCGGATCAAGGTCCGGTGGTGAGCGGACGCGTCCGGAGGAGTGTGTGTGTCCAGCGCGGACTGTGTCCGGTGGGATCGGACCGCGTCCGGTGAACTGAGCGGACAGCGTCCGTAGGTGAGCGGACGCGACTAGTGAAGGTGTTTTATATTTCAGAGCTGCCATTTCTTTCTCATTCTAATTTCGCGACAAGGTCCGGTGGTTTGCGATGCCGTCCGTGGAGTTCTGGGGTTTCTCCGGACGTGTCCGGTGGGTAGCCGGGCGGCGTCCGGTCAGGGCAAAAATCGTTTTCGTAGCCGCTACTCTACCGTTTTGTACTTGACCGGACAGCGTCCGGTGAATGACCGGACGGCATCTGGTGAAGGCAATTTTTGGCTGAATTTCACTGTTTGGATTCACTTTGAGCTAACTCTAACCCCGATCGAGGATCGGTTTGTTTCCATGTGTTTGTGGATGTTTTGTGGTGTTTGTGGACGCAGGTGATGGGCTCGGTGCAAGTGGCGCGGATAGTTTTCCGGTCAGGCGGGTTGGCGGCTCGGTTGGAGGCCAGGTGCGGAGTTCGTGGTGAGGGGAGATATCGCGAAAAAGCACGAGATATCGCGGCGTCTACATATCGCGCTGGTGCTCTAGAAGTGCTGAGGCCATTGGAGGTGGTCAAGATGCGCTTGGAGATTAGTGCGTGAGTAAACCCGCATGTTTGTGGGCTTGGCGGGTGGCCCAGGGTAAGGCCTAAGTGTGGGCTGGTTGGTGGCATTAAAAGGACACCCAAGGGGTGCAAGTGTGCTGCCCTTGAGAGTCCTTAAACAGCCAAGTGTGTGTTGTGGATGAACCTCTCCTTGTGAGAGTGTTTTATTTCTCTATTTGTATTTCTTTTGAAAAAATGAAATAGGAAGTTTGGAAACCTGTTTGGATCTGTTGTGTGATGATTTCTATCTTGTTTACATCCATTTTGTGACTGATTTTCGTGCAGCAACTTCTCTCTTCTCTCATCCTCTTCTCCCTCTCTAAAATGATCATAGTTTTGGGTTGATCTTGATTGGTTTGTTTCTCTGATTTGAGCTGCTGTTTGGGGGATAAAAATACATGGATTAGGGCTCTTTTGAACCCAAGAATCACCCCCTTTAAAGAACCCAAACAGTCAGCAATCCTTGATCAAGTTTGAGGTGGATTTGGCTTGACTTTGCTTCAGTTCGTAGTTCTTGCTTGTGCTACTATTTGGGATGGATTCTTGATAGATTAGAAGTTCCTAGGATCCTCAAAATCACCCTCCAAAAGATCCCAAATAGACAGCATTGTTTTGATCATGTTTTGATCAAGTTTGAGGTTGTTCTTGGTGGTTTGTCACTTCTGTTTTATGCCACTGTTAGAGGGTGTTTTCTTGATGGATTAGGGTCTCTTGAGATCCCAAAATCACCTCCTTAAGGCACTCTAACAGTCTGCACCATTTTCTCCTTGTTTGACTTATTTCTTGACTGGATCTTAGGTTTTTGTTGCACAGTTTTGATTGCTGTTTAGGAGAGTTTTTCATGATGGATTAGGACCCTCTTGGATCCCAAATCAACCCCTCAAAATCTCCTAAACAGCCAGCTATGGTTTTCCTCTTGGTTTAGTCAAGATCAGCTTGGTCTTCTCAAGTTTTAAGGAAGGGGTTGATCGGTTGAATATTCGGAGCAACCATATTTCCCTGAGTGAAAAAGAATCGGCTCCCATTCACCCCCCCCCTCTGTTCACTGTGGTTGTTTTCACAATGACGCTGTCAACCCCTGACACACCAAACTGAAGGATTGCGGAAGGGATTGGAATAGTACCATATAGAAGACGAAGCAAGAAAGAAAACATCCAGAAAAGAGAAGCTAAACTTCCTACAAGCACTATGGAATCTTCGAATCGCTTTGACTGAGCTGTTAAAGATCGAAGTAGACAAGAAGGAGGAGTGGCTAAAAAAGAAAAAAAGGGACCACAGTCACTCTGAGGGCAATAGTAGAGGAAAAGAGAGAAAGACTGCGAATGGAAACTGAAGCGATGGAAGCCGACTGCGAGACGGTCCTAGCCGGTGTGAAAAGCAAGAAGCAGAAGAGGCCCGACACCAGGAGCACTAGCTGCGCCAAAGCTAGCATAGTCCAGCAAGCTGATCAAGATTAAGATTAGGTTTAGTTGTTGGATTAATGCTAAGTTTCGATCGTAATTTTCATAAAAGTTGCTTGGAGTAGACCATATCAATGTTTGGTATTCTCATTGGGATACGGCTATTCAATACCTAAAGTGTTAAGGATAGCGAGTTATTTAGAAAATTGTTTGGTGTATTATTGTGCTATATTTTTCGCAACTACGAGAAGATCAGAAAACGGAGAGAAATCCACAACTACAAAAGATCGGAGAAAGATGGAGTGAGATCCGAAACCACGAAAAGACCAGAGGAACATGAACGTGAAGAACTGAGGTAAGCTGAAAAAGGTGTTTGCAAATAAATAAATAAATTTGAATTGGCTAGAACAAGCATTGTTTTCTATTTGTAGAACAACCTCTAATACTTTCTAAGTATGAAGATTAATTTAGCTGATAATGATAGCTCTATTATAACAACTAATTCGTTGATTGTGTCTGTAAACCATGTATGAGTTGGTTCTTGATTGCATCTTGTACCACCTTGTGTACACAAGATAAGCGTGTTGGATCTTAATCGTTGGATCTTTGTCTTGAGTGCTCAAAAACAGTTTCAAAAATTATTTTAAATTAAGTGGGATGTCACTTAGCGTTTATGTTCCTCATCTA
Source organism: Guadua angustifolia (assembly GCA_036346375.1). Lineage (NCBI taxonomy): Eukaryota > Viridiplantae > Streptophyta > Magnoliopsida > Poales > Poaceae > Guadua > Guadua angustifolia. Next base: position 14,038,142 of record CM070514.1, read on the forward strand.
TACTTTAGCCGGGAAGATGACAAGAGGACAAGGTCAAGATAACTAAGAATGCTTGTAAAATAACGAAGGTCACATCCCAAGATGGAGAAGAGATTTCGTAACAACCATGAAGATGCCGCGAGAATGGAAGAATTTGGAATGAGAAGTGGACCAACACTCAACCACATCAGAGTGGAGCAGCAGAAGCATGATGGCCCATAACACACAGGCCAGGATCGAAATCTAGCTCAATGGATAGCATCACCCCAATAAGACAGGACATTTAGAATCAGCAAATTGGAGGAACCTATGCAAGCTTGGAGTCATGGATTTACAATAGGATCTGACATATATGAAGAGAAAGGAATTTAAGCTTTAAGGGATCGAGGTCAAGCTTATGCACCGCTACTCATCTACACCGGAAGATGCAAGGTCTAATAGAGGAGATGGTTGGAACAGATGGAAGATTATGATCTCGGATACACTACCACCCAGGAGGAGTAAACACAGTTGCAAATGCGTTAAGTCAAAAACCAGGGTGCGATCAGATAATCACCAAGATGGAGAAGTTAAATTTGGAAGTGGCCCTACAGGGATATCTGTATAACGTGGAAGTACAACCCACTCTTGAAGAGAAGACCAAGTCAGTTTGACTCGATGACGAGGAGGTTATCGAGATTATTGCTAAAATAATTATGGAAGAAGCCCGAAGTGTAATATGGATGAAGTCGAAGCCGTCTAATTCAATGAAAGGATTGTGGTACCAAACAAAGGACTCAGAAAATTGATTATGAAGGAGGCTCTTCCATATGCAGAGTTCTTTTACAACAATAGCTGTTAGTCGAGTATACAGATGTCACAATTTGAAGCTGTGTATGGACGTGAGTGTGGCACACCGTTATACTGCAACGAGACAGAATGAAGAAAGGTGTTCGGTCCAGAAAACTTACAGAGAGCAGAAGAGTAGGTGAAGTTGATATAGGAAAGGTTAAAGGCAGCGTAGTCCAGACAGAAGAGCTATGCTGACACTCGACGGAGAGAACTGCAGTTGAAGTGGGAAATTACGTTCACCTGAAGGAGTCATCGATGTAAGGACTGAAAGGGTTTATTGTGTCCGAGAAGCTATCACCTAAGTACATTGGTCTGTTCCCGATCACCGCTCGAAGAGGAGAAGTTGTGTACCAGTTGAAATTGCCACCACCGCTGTCAGGAGTACACAATGTGTTCCACGTTTCTCAACGCAAGAAGTATCTGCATGTCCCTGAGGAATGAGTACCTATTAATAAAGTGGACTTACAGGAAGATCTAGATTAGAGAGTGAGGCCGATTAATATAATGGGAGGAGCTCAGCAATATGCTCATAATGGGACAATGAAGATTTGCAAGGTACTGTGGGTCAACCATTCAGATTCAGAAACCACAGGAGCGACAGGAGTACCTACAAGAAGAATTTCCAGAGTTGTTTGAGGATCTTTCCAAGCCTCGGGGATGAAATTCCTTTAAGGGGGATGGGCTTGTGACAACCGTCCCAATAGAACCCTACCCGTCTCCCAAAATCTCAAGGATGAGATTTCTTTAAGGGGGAAGGATTTGTGATATCCTAATAAATATTAGTATGCCACGAATTTATAAAAATTAAAAAGAAAAGAAAAATATTTATTTAATATTTATTTTTATTAATTAAAGGCTCTACTAGTTGTTTTACCCCTGTTTAGGCCCAAAACCAACCTTAGCATGGCCCCACTTGCCCTTGGATGACCACAGTCGCCCCAAGCCCCCCTAAGCCTCTTAGGAGCTCTAAATTCCGAATCCGGACCGAATTCTAGTCCGAAACGGACTCGGGCTCTCCCCGGACCCCTTTTCTACCCAAAATAGGATTTTAGCCCACTTCTGGCTGAACCAAGCCTTGCATGACCCTATATAAAACCCCCAGGACCCCCTTGCATGTCCTCTTCCCGAGCCACCCCCAGAAACCCTAGTCGTCACCGTGTTCCATAGTTCTCGAGACAAAAACCCTAGATTGGTTTTTACCCGAAGCCCGGCGCAAGGATCCAAGGAGAGGACATCCTAGGGCTCATCGAGACGGTTCCATAGGTACCAAGAACACCCCAATCCGAAACCTTTGTCTGAAATCTGTGGAGCTCATGGGAACAAGCTCATCGGAAGCGATGCAGCGCCCGGCGCCGTCATCGCCCTCTGACCCACCGGCGTGCCGCCGCCGGATTCGCGCCTGCCTAACCGACGAAGTGACATGTCACCACTGCCCACGCCACGCGCAAGCGCCGCGTCTCCGCCCACGCCACTCCGTCAATGAGCGGGTGTCTATGGTTTCACCTGCGCGTGCCTCGGCGACCGATCGCCACGTAGCGTCGTCCGTTGCCGACGAGCAAGCCCGGCCACACGGATGGGCCCCACCGATCTCTCACCGCCCGTGCCGCACCGCCGCTGCCTCGCCAGCAGCCACCTCGGCCGCCACGTCAGCGCCTTCTCAGCCCTCCTGCCACGTGTCACTGCCACATCCTCTGCCACGTCATCACCGACCCGTCTCCCGTAGCCACGTCAGCGCCACGTGGCAGTGCCACATCAGCGTTGACCGGCTGACCGTTGACCCGTTGACCATTGATCGGTCAACTGGGCCGAGTGGGCTGGCCCACCGTGAACAGTAGAATTTTCTAATTTCCTAGGAATTTCTGATTTTTTGAAACTTCTCGGAATTGTTTAGGGAGTTCCCGAACTCCGAATCTGGTGATTCCAGAGCCATTATTTTCCAAATAATCCCAGGAATTCTACAACCATTCATCCAAGAAAACATTCATTTAAACAAATTTTAGAACTGAACTTGGGGTATACCATTCATCACCTAAACTGAACATTGCATTATGAGTACCAATCAATAGAGTATCTTCCAAAGACAAACTAATCAGAGGCTATAACCTGAAGCTAAAAGCACTAACTAGACCATACATCACTTGGAGAAAGATGAAACGATCAATATTAATTTGTGAATGTGAATTAGAATTCTAGATTTGACAATACAATTGGAAACAATTAAGAGGTAATAACAACATGGACCCATCAGAAAAATTAGAAAGGTAATAACATTGAACGACATCAACAACCGAAGATGCAAACCATACATTCTACAGAAGAACAGGATAACATCGATCCACAATGTATCACAAGTCTCTTAGTTCAAACCTTACATACCAAATCTCACAAAATATCACAAACCCTCCATAGTGTTATCAGGACAGCACAAAACGATAAATTTAAAGATATTAATTCTAAAACAAGCATAATTCTTTTGCTCCTTCCAATATGATGGCCTAGACAATTAGATAATCTCGTTATTAATGCTAAAAAATGTTAATAAGCAATTTTTTTAGTAGACAACTAAGTGGTAAAAGACATTTGATCAAACGTCATTTACCTTTGCCTCAATTCATGAGCTGCTGCAATATCTGGATTGAAGTGAACCCTACTAAAGACCGTAGTATGAAAACTATGGTCTAAATTAAAAATACAAATGTCACATAACATTAATTACATCAAGTTTAACATGGCACATTAAGAAATAGTGACACAAGCACTTACCAATAGTATGCATTGCTCTAAGCATAGTAGCTACCAAAATAACACGCTCATCAGCGCTTGTCAACCATTTTGTTAAATAGTTTGTAACCATTTTGTCTCTGACAACTAACAACACTTGTTGAATCCAAAAAAAATAGAAATCATGTAACAGAATTAATATTTTGTATTAATAAAACTAGATAGCCAATTAAATATACAATGAAATATATTTTCAAAATCCACAACATATGCACCTAGCATCAATTATGGGAACATTTCGATAGGGAATCCTCCTATTGTAGATGTGTTCATCCATATATTGTATGGAGTTGACAAACATGACCATTCCAATAATATCTAACACATGTTACAAAGCAAGTCGTAAGAATTTTTATATTGCAAATCCCACACAACTATGGTTGTTCAAACAACTTACCAACACAAGTGTCGTTATGATAAGTGAACTCAAAACATGATTAAGTGGTATGAAGGTAGGGAAGAGTGGGATTGACCACTCTGTCATGTTCAATATCTCATGAACATTCGTGCCGGTTGTGAGATGACACACAAACGTATGCTTAGCAAACAAGTGATGTTGTTCTCTCTCAACATAATCAGCGAACATCCTTGTTATGTAATATGCTCGACCCTCTCGAATGAGGGTATCTAAACAATGCACCTCATCATTAAGAATTGTAGCAACCATCTTTGTACCCTATTCAAAATAGTGAATTTGGGATATATATATATATATATATATATATTAGTAATAGTAGTAGTTTAGTACCATGGCTATCTTTACACAAAAAATTATCTCCACTAATAAATTGTTACCAAAATTACCTACTCATCCAAAAATACTAAATCTAGCCTCTTTCTGCCAAAACCGATCCTCTCAATAAAAAAACTTGTGATAAACTTATGCACATAAATTCCATCGATTATGAGGATGCACATCATGAAAGGATGGAACTCGTGGGGCTTCAATTCTCTTACGCTTGAACGACCCCATGCTAAATTCAAAAAAAAAAACATTTTAAAAACATTTGCAGTTCGGAGATAATATGTGAAATCCAACCTTTTATCTCAAGTAGGTCATAAAGAGCAATTTGAATAACAACAACAATACCACAAAAAAGCACCAACAATAAGAGTACAAGTCACATGTTCTTGACTACCTGGTTTGCACTATTCATAATAGACAATACAAAATCAAAATTATATTTATTGTCGACTTGCAAAACTGCACTGCTTTCCTTAGTTTCATAACAACACAGATTTATTCACACATGCCATTTCACAAGAAACCAATAGTTTGTATGGATCACAATATATTTCACATATTATCAGCCTAGCTAGTAACATGACCTGAAGTGGTGCAGTGGTCATTGGTGAAAAAATAGTGACATGGTCCAGTTGTGAGTTGTGAGTTGCTAGTAACATTTAGTCTTTTCATTTTTTTTTACCTACTACCGGGCGTATCCACCATGAAAACCTAATCCAATGTGAAGTGAAAACCAAATAATCAAAGTTCACTTCTATAGACAAAAGTCTACATATCAACTAGACCTTTGCAGCAAAATTATAGTTCATCAAAAATGGTTACTAAATTTTTCTAGTTAGTATGGTACAGAAATACAAGGCAAAGGCTTTGTGGAATCACTAAACAAATTGATTTCCCCATCAATCAATGCATAGGAACATCTCTTATTCCAATCATGGAGTAACTTTCTGTTCCCACTTCCATTGATCTTGTTCACCATTTTCATTTCCTTTTACTAATCTGGAAGAGATACAATAGTGTTTATTTAAAAGTTATAAGTAAATGCACAACAACATCTTGCCGTAAGAAAATATTGTTAATGAGCAATAAGCATATAAAGCATTTGCTATCTCATGATACTATGGCACTTTACAAAAATAGTTCGCAATAGTTTTATTTTAGAAGATGAAAAACCAGAGCCCATCAAAATGCATGAAAATAGTACTAAATATATTACAGAGGCGTGTCTTAGTGAATTCACAATTTTTGTTTGCATATCCTTGAGTGAATCCTTCACTTTGTTTTCATTTTTGCATCTGAGAAGCTACTACCCAACCTATGGTAGTATCATTGTTTTTTTATGACAACAAGGGCCATGAAGAAGAGGTACATGCAAGAAAACAGGGGATGCTACTACTTGCCTTTTTGAATTGCAAAGTTGCTCCCTTCTTGCTATAAAGCACAACACCAATGCCCTACACCAACATGAAAAAATTTGTGAAATAAATGATAATTTCATATAGCTGAATACCTAACTCATATAGGGATATCATTCTATCTTAGGCATATAAATATATAGTCAAAAACAGAGATGATCCTCAATGCCTCCATTATAGTATCATCATCTATGCACCTTGTTCGATTTCTTATTCACAGATGCTGCAGTAGTTTATAGAACAAAAAACATAGTTTTGATGATGGGTCATTATATAACAAGCCCAACACAAATATTTAGCTTATTTAAGGATTTGCTTATTTGATGGGAAATTAAAATTTGAACACCTTTTATAAGTCTATAACACAATACTAAATAGAGGCATGTAGACCAAAAAATAAATAGAAATATTTAGTTGATTTCATTTAATTGCATTATGGATGATGACTTTTATGAGATGCCATTTAGTGGCTAGCTGAGCCTCACTATCCTAGGTGTCCCCAAGGTCGACCATAAACATTTGTCTATATACATACTACACAATTTCCTCTTCCTATCTATAATTGATCATGATGAACTTCCTCTTCCTATCTGTCGGCGTATTTCACCGACAGAATTTGTCCGTGGGATGTGTATGGAGTTCGGCAGGGGGGTCTTCGCGGCCGATTCACTCTTCTTTGCTTCACTACGGATGAACTCGATCAAGAACTCAAGAACACACCGAGTTTACCCAGGTTCAGGACCCCAGTGGAGTAATGACCCTCGTCTGCTTGAGCTCTTGTTACTGGTGGGTGTTTACAGTTTCTTGGCTTGGATCGGGAAAAATCCCCCCCCCCCTCATGCACGCGGTTCCCCATATATACTCGGTGGCATTTGCAAGTAGAGAGAGAATGTTACATTTATTACTCTCTATTGTAGCCGTCGCTTCTCCCGGCCTCTTTCTTCGTGCCGCCGACTGACGCCCTTCGCCCCCTGACATCGCCCCGGCTGGTCAGAGGGACAGCTTGGACGCGACAGAGCAGCCGCCTGCTACGCATGTCTCCCTACCTGACCCAGGCTAGTGCGGACGGAACAGCTGCTACAGTGGCAGCAATCATGACACCAGAGGAGCCATGCGCATTTAATGACTCTGATAGGCTGCGATCCTGCGGAAGACTTTGAGAGGAAGCCTCCCGACCTTCACGGGTTTGACCTGTCGATGGGCAGACCGTGGGCCTCGAGCGTGCCCTGCACTCCTCCAGCCTACCACGTGGCCCGCTCGTCGGTGCCCGCGTCTGCTCGCCCGGCGCAGGGGCGGTCGCCCTTTGTCTTGCGCCGGGAGGCACGTGCCTGCTCGCCCGGGCGTGGGGCACAGTTGCCCTTTGCCAGAGGAGCCACGTGCCTGCTGCGCCCAATGCAGGGCACGGTCGCCGCTTCTTGTTGGGGAGCCACGTGTCTGCTCGCCTAACGCGTCGGGCTGTGCGCCCACTTGCACGGGGAGGCACATGCCCTACTCACCCGTGGCGTGGGGCACATGCCACTTCGCCGGCAGAACCACGTGCCTCGCCGCCCGACGCATAGGCCTTGGTCGCCCGCCTGCACGCCGGGAAGCCTAGTCTTTTTGGCAGCATCCTCCTTTCTTAGGGCCCTCGATGTCCGCATAGGCCCACTTGGCAGCGGCGGAGGGTACACCCCGGTGTAGAATGCACCGACAATAACCCCCGGGCCTGCCCTGGAGCGCTGTCTTGTCCCTTTGCGCTTCCCGAGGCTCTAGAACTAGATGCATTCCAGGGTAGGGCCACGACCGTTCGCACACGCGACCGCACGGGTCCCCTGTGCCGCTGCCCTCCTTGGGAACCGCCGCCGTCGTGCTCCATTACTGCCCTTTTATCGTGAACCGCCAGCGCGCGTGGGCGCGTCCCTTCGAGAACCGCCACCATGCGCGCGGGCGCGTCTCTTCACGAACCGCCGCCATGCTCCACCTATAAATATGCGGAGGTCCACGTCCAGGACGCTTACTTCGATCGTTTTCACCATCTCCATCGCTTTTGCTCCCTTCGCCTCCCGCTGTAGCAGCACTTAGCCCTCCCTTGATCTCTCATGGAGCTGCTCCCATCCTCCAACGTCGACGATGCCCAGATGAGCAGACTCGCCCGGCTAGCGCCTGAGGGGGCCCTCTGCCTCCGCGCTGGCTCTCTCTCGCCGCGGTGCTCTCCCGGCGAGATCATCACCTTCTTCTGGGCACTGGCGGCGGGGCTAGTGCCCCCCTACTCCGAGTTCTTCATCTCTGTCCTCCACTTCTACGGAGTCCACCACCTTCATCTCACCCCCAACTCCATCATTTCCCTTGCCATGTTCGCATACCTCTGCGAGATGTTCGTGGGGGTGATGTCGAACCTTCCCCTCTTTCGCCACTTCTATACCCTTTAGGGGATCGCTGACAGCTCTACCATTTCGGGGACCTATCACTTCTGCCTTCGTGACGGCTCGGTCAATCACTTCCTCCCCTTCCCGATGAGGAGCAGCTAGGGGCTGTGGAGGGCCAAGTGGTTGTACATCGGTGACGACAGCAGTCTCGATGCCCTGATGCCACCCACCGAACCCGCCGAGGCCTCCGACTGCTGGGGCTCCCTCGTCGACGAGACAGCGGAGCTCCGGGCGCAGGTGGCCCGGATCGACCGACTACGGACCTCCGGGCTGACCGGAACGCTGGTCGTCTGGGACTTCCTAATCAGGCGAATCGCGCCGCTACACCAGCGCGGCCGACCAGCCTGGCAATACACCGGTGACGATGACATAACTCGCACACACCCAGGGAGTACGTCCTTTTCTTCTCCTGGTTCGATTCTCCATATGGCTTGTTGCTTCCCCTTTTTTATCCCCCTCCAACCTGTCGATAGGCGCTGGGAACCTGGATGCCGCCGCCATCCGCTTCTTGGATGGGGTCTTCTTCTGGTCAGGGCGGGCACCACAGCTTTCCAGACGAGGCCGGTCGCTCTGCATGTTGGGATCAGCGGAGCGCCTCCAGATTGTGCGCTCCTTCCCCGCCATGGACTCCACCGGGCCGGCCAGGCTACCGGCTAGCGGCCCCCTACAAATCTGGGACGCAGCCGCCACCGACAACCAGACCACTAGGAGGCGGTCGGTCACCGACGGCGTTCCGCCTCCCGACCCGAAGAGGCCCCGCCTCGACGTCGGTTCCTCCTCCTCCTCCCATCCCGCCGTGCCTACGGGAGCAGCGGGAGTGGGGTCTTTACGCGGTACCGTGGCGCCCACCTCCGGGGGTGACGCCACAGTACCTCCCACCGTAGCTCCGCCGCCCGCACTTCCCGCCAGGGGGCGTGGGATGGCTTCCTTCGCCGACTCGGCTCCACCACGCGCGCCCTCCAACGGGGAGAACGTGCAGGAGACGTCGTCCTCCGCGCCACCATCCGTTCCCCCCTCCAGGAGGGACGAGACGGCTCCCTCCAATCCACCTCCGCCGCCTGCGCCCTTGACCAGGACGGACGTGGTGGCGAAGGGGTCCTTCGATCCGGCGTCTGCTCCTCCCACCGGGGGGGACATGGCGGCGCCTCAAGCTCCAGGCTCGACTCCTCACCCAGCGCCGGTGGCCCCCGTCCCGATCGTCCTTCGCCTTCCCCTCCAAAAGACTCCCTACGACATAAGTCTTTATTCAAGATGCTTACCTTCTGGCCGCTTGGCGTCGCCTTACCTGTTTTGGCGATCGTAGAGCGGACGCCGATGACGCCAGTAGCCGAGCCCCTCATGGTGGCGCCATAACGGCGGAGGTGGGCCGCCGAGAAGCGCTGCTGAGGATCTGACCTCCCAGACGCCTGCGCAGACGCTCGCCCATGACCAATCGGTATGTCGCCGCCTCTGCCTCCGCTTCTCAAGCGCCGTCGTCTTGATCACCGGCCTCGGCCAGACGCATTCGGCGCTGGACGCCTTCGTCGCAGCGGCTAGGAACCAGGAGACTCGGCTGAGCCAGCTAACTGTGGTGCTACGGGAGACGACGGAGAAGACGGCACTGCTCGCCCGGGCCTAGGCGGCCGAGACGAGGGCGCCGCCAGGAGCGTAACCTTCTGGCGATGCTCTGCTCCTCCTTCCGCCGCATAGCCGACAAAGATCGGCCTCCGGGGTTGCTTGTTGGATGGGCAGACAAGCCACGGCCACCAGATACGCCTTCACTTCACGGGTCGCCGAGGTCCTCGAGGGGCTACCGGGCGCGCTGGCCAACCGCTCCGCCCACGAGGGACGGGAGGTCGCCACCGCCACGCCGAAGTTTGTGTTAACTCTTTGCTGATCGCGAACCCTTCCTTCGATGCCATGTCCATCAGGCGGCGTCGGCGGCGAAGGCGACGAGGCGGTCGCGTGGTGCCGCCATGCGGTGAAGTTCGTGGCCGACTCAATGCAGGTCAAGACCCCGGCCCCGGGTGGCGGTGCATGGGCGGCCGATGAAGACGAGATGGACAGCATCGAAGTAGCCGACGATGACTGACCTCCTGAGCGGCCCCGGCCTGTCTTTACTTTTTTCTTCTTTCTTGTTCCTTTCTTGTTTTTGTAACCCTGAATGGTTTTATACCAATTTATGGAACTGGATTGACTAAATATTTAGTTACCTGACTGCCCATACTCATGCGCGATTGCCCGCGTTTAACCATGGCGACGGGGGAATAGCCCCCAGGTGCTCCGCATAGGATCTTCAGATGGCCCGAGTTGCCTTCAGAGGAGGTTTCCTTGCAACAACATAATGCCTCGCCGAGTGCGAGTTCGGGTCATACCACACCACTTTTCTATCGCGGTTAAACGAAAGGCAGATTAAACTTTAGGGCTTGGAAGCCACGGAGAATGCACGCTGAGTTGCCGTTCGCTACCCAATCATCGTTCAGGACTTGAACCCTTGCGGTCTCCGGAGATCAGGCCACAGGGCCATGCGGCAGGACAGCGGGTTCCCGGAGGTGGTAGGGCCAGCGGTGCTCGCGGTGGCAACCTGGAGTGCTCGGGCCGCATTGAGCACCGTGCCGAGCTCGCCCTCCGGCAACTCATTCCTGCATGACACAAGCGCTGGGACTCTCCCTTTTACTGCCAAGGGGCTGTCGGGCTATTGGTGGCGACAACAACCGAGCCATGCGCACCCGAAGAGAGATTGGGCCGTAGCCAGAAACGCCCTTAACTTTTAAAAAGACACCATGCATTAAGACCAAAGGTCAATCGACCAGCCCCCGATTGGTTAGTGGAGAGAGGAACGGTCCACTAGCCAATCTAGGTAGAATCGATGGACGCTTACAAGGTAATTTACATAGTACTTACAGTATTTGCGGATAGAACTTTCGTAAAAGCTCTATATTCTGTGAGTTTGCCAGCTCCCTGCCATCCTCCGTGGCCAACCGAACTGCCCCGGGCCGAGAGACTGAGACCACCTTGTAGGGGCCCTCCTACCGGGGAGACAGCATATTGTGACTGGCCTGCATCTGAATTCTACGCAGGACGAGGTCACCCACTGCCAATGTTCTCTCGTGGACCCGGGTGGCGTGGTACCGTGGAGGGCTTGCTGGTACCGAGCAGTGTGCAGAGCTGCTCGATCGCGCGCCTCTTCCAGGAAGTTGACGTCGTCTTGGCGCCGCTCATCCTGGTCTTCCTCGTTGAATGTCGCCACTCAAGGTGAGCCTAGTGACAGCTCGGAGGGCAGCACCGCCTCTGTCCCATAGACCAAAAAGAAAGGGGTTTCCCCGGTTGCCCGACTGGGTGTGGTCCGAAGTGACCACATCAACATCAGGAGCTCTTCCGCTTACCGAGGCCCACGCCTGTGGTGCCGGTCAAACGCCCTTGTCTTGAGGCCGCTCAGTACCAGCGCGTTGGCGCACTCGGCCTGGCCATTGCCGCATGGGTGGGCTACTGAAGTGAAGCACACCTTCGTGCCCATCTCCTCGCAGAACCCCAAGAAAGTGTGCTGGTGAACTGAGTGCTGTTGTCGGTGATGATCCGGTTAGCCACTCCGAAACGGGTGAAGATCCCGTGCATGAACTTGATGGCGGCGGACGTCGTGACGGCGCGCACTGCCTCGGCTTCCACCCACTTGGTAAATTTGTCGACCGCGATGAACAGATGGGTGAAGCCCCCTGTGGCCTATGGGAATGGACCCAGGATATCCAGCCCCCAGACCGCGAACAGCCAAGAGAGCGAGATGGTTTGCAGGGCCTGGGCCGGTCGGTGGATCTGCTTGGCATGGAATTGACATGCCTCGCATCTTCTCACCAGCTCGCAAGCATCTAGGAGGGCAGTAGGCCAATAAAATCCCTGGCGGTAGACCTTACCAACCAGTGTTCGACTGGACATATGGCTCCCGCACATGCCTCCATGAATATCAGAGAGCAGCTCACTCCCCTCTTCCCGAGTGATGCACTTCAGAAGAATTCCGTTTCTACTCTGGCGATATAGGTCCCCACCTACCAAAGTATAGCACTTGGCCTTTCGTGCAATCTTCTCGGCTGACGCATCATCGTCAGGGATCACTTGGTCTCGCAGGAAGGCTAGGATCGGATCCATCCACCGACCTTCCCGGCCAAGTGTGGCGATCTCTCGATGATCGCCTGGGTACTCTGCTTGGCCTGGTGTTTCCACCAATACCGCCTTGGCGGTGTTACCATCCTCCCTCCTGGGATCGGGGGATGAGGTGGTCACGCTGTCACCCCTCCCTGATTTGGAGGCCGGAGCAGCCACACCACCTTCCCTCCATGAGCCGGAGGCTGGGATAGCCGCACCGTCGTCCCCACCAGAATCGAGGGCTGCGACGGATGGTCGCGTAAGTCTCTCTTCGAAGACCCCGACCGAAACAGTGGTCCTGGACAAGGCGAGCTGCAAAAGCCCGTCTGCCAGATGATTGTCGCGTCGAGGGACATGGAGGTACCCTAGCCCGTCGAAGTGACGCTCCATCTTCCTGACCTCCGCCGGATACGCCGCCATTGTGGGATCAGCGCACTGGAACTCCTTCCACGCCTGGTTGACGACGAGCAAGGAGTCGCCTTTGACTTGGAGACACCGGATTCCCAACGCTATGGCGGCGCGTAGCCCCACCTGCAAGCCTTCGTACTCGGCGATGTTATTGGTGGCTTTGAAGTCAAGGACGACCATGTACTAGAGGATGTCTCCGGTCGGAGAGACCAAGACGGCCCCAGCCCCCGCGCCCTCCAGCTTGATGAGCCGTCAAAGAATAAGGTCGAAGGAGAAGGCGCGGACACTTCTTCGTCTTCAGCTTCAGGAGTGGCTGGAGTCCACTCGGCGATGAACTCGGCTAGCTTTTGACTTTTGATGGCGGTGCGTGGGCAGAACTTGAGGCAGAACTCGCCTAGCTCCACCGCCCACTTGGCGTCACGGCCCTCCACCTCCCGGTTGTGGAGGATTTCTCAGAGCGGGTAGGCCATGACCACCGTGACTTCTCGCCCCTGGAAGTAGTGGCGCAGCTTCCTGGAAGCCACCAGGACTGCATATAGCATTTTCTGGGCCTGTGGATACCTGGTCTCCGCATCATGTAGCACCTTGCTGATGTAGTAGACCGGCCTCAGGACGCCTTCCCTCTCCGCCATGAGCACCGTGCTCACCACGGCCGAGGTAGCTGCAATGTACAAGAAAAGCGGCTCACCGGGGGCCGAGGCGACCAGCACCGGTGGGGAGGAGAGGTACTTCCTCAGGTCTTCGAATGCTCGTAGCGCTTCTGGAGTCCACTCGAAGTTGTTGGTCTTCTTCAACAGCTTGAACAGGGGCAGGCTCTTTTCTCCCAGGTGGGCGATAAATCGGTCGAGGGACGTCAACCAGCCCGTGAGGCATTGTGCCTGCTTGAGTCGAGTGGGCGACTTCATATGCTCGATGGCCACAATCTTGTCTGGGTTTGCCTCGATGCCCCTGCTAGACACAGCTAACCCGAGCAGCTTCCTGGACGGAACGCCAAAAACACACTTCTCCGGGTTGAGCTTCAGAGAATTCTTTCGGAGGTTACCAAAGGTTTCCTCCAGGTCTTCAATCAGATCATCGCCTCTCTTGGACCTGACCACCAGGTCGTCGACATAGACTTCAAGATTCCGCCTGACCTACGAACGGCAAGTTGCGTGCATGGCGCGCTGATACGTCGGGCCTGCATTCTTTAAGCCAAACACCATTCAAACATAACAATATACGCCCATCGGCGTTACAAAAGTAGTTTTTTCTTCATCCTCTACCGCCATATTAATCTGGTGGTACCCCGAGTTCGCATCCAGAAAGCACAACAACTCGCAACCTGCCGTGGAGTCGATGATGAGGTCGATGCGCAGAAGAGGGTATGGATCCTTTGGGCAGGCTTTGTTGAGGTCGGTGAAGTCGACACAGATTCGCCACCTCCCGTTGGATTTCTTGACCAGCACGGGGTTGGCAAGCCACTCGGGATGAGTGACTTCCCGGATGATTCCCACGCGTAGCAGTTCCCACGCGTAGCAGCTTCTCCACCTCTTCTCGAATGGCCTCCTGCCGCTCTGGTGCCTGCCTCCGGACCTTCTGCCAGACTGGGCGCACGCCTGGGAGCATAGCCAATCGGTGCTCAATCACTTTCCTGGGGACCCCGACCATATCCGACGGTTGCCAAGCAAACACGTCCGAATTAGACCAGAGGAAAGTGATGAGCGCGCTTTCCTATTTGGCGCCAAGGTTGGTGCCCTCCCTGATGATCTTCTCGGGCTCTTCCTCGCTCAGAGAGACCGCCTTTACCTCGCCGGATGAACCGGACGAGGCACGGGTCTTCGCCGGAGGAGCTCCCGAGTAAGCCGCATCAGTCGGCCTCGAGCAGGTGGCGCCAGCCAGGTCCAAGGCTTTCTTATCTCAGCGCAAGGCTTTCGGCCTGTCCACCTTGATGGCTATGGGGTCGCCGGGCCCCGGCATCTTCACCACCATGTACGTAGAGTGGATAACCGCCATAAACTTGACCATCGCCGGTCGACCAAGCAGGGCGTTGTACGGGAGGGCGAAGTCGGTGACATCGAAATCCACTAACTCCGTACGGTAGTTGTCCACATCTCTGAACGTAACGGGGAGGTGGACCTGTCCGAGAGGCATCGACCCAGCCCCCGGGGTTATTCCGAAAAAAGACAGGGACGGGCGCAGCTCCTGCTCCAAGATCTGGAGCGCCCGAAACGCCTTGGAGGATAGGAGGTTGATAGAGCTCCCCCCATCCACCAGCACGCGCCCCAGCTTCACATTCTGAACCGTGGGTGAGACCACGATCGGATGGTGCCCGAGGCCGGCAGTGCTCTCAGGGTGGTCAGCCCGACTGAAAGTGATCGGCTCCTCCGACCATCTCAGTGGCTTACATGCCCCTGGACTCGGCACAGCAGCACACACCTCCCTCATCAGTAACTTGTACTTCGAGTTGGAGGCATAGGTGGAGGAACCACCATGAATGTACGCCACCGTGTGCTCCACCCACTGGAAAGCCAGCAGAGCAGGGTCTTCCCCCTCGTCGTCGCCGTCGTCAGAGGGACGTCGCTCCTTGAGTCGACGCTCCACCAACTTGCTCACAACCTGGCAGTCCGCCAAATCATGAGCATTGGAACGATGGATGGGACAGTAACTCCTGCCCCCCCTTTCCTCGCGGTGATCTTCCCGTCCCTCGCGACAGTTGTCCCGCCGATCGCGGCGATCGTCCCGTCGCGGCCTGGTGTCTCTGTGCCCGCGCTCCGCAGCCAGGACATGGCCTAACTCCGCTCCACGCTTCTTCTTCTTCCCCGCAGAGCCGGAACCCTTAGAGGTTCCGGCCTCGGCTCCGTCATGCTCACCCGCTCGGCCAGACGCCTGCTCTCTGGCCTCCGCCGCCCGGGCGCACTTGTGCGCCAGGGAGAAAAGCTCGGAGGTCGTGGTGATGTTGTGGGTAGCCATTTTCTCTCGCATCTTTTGGTCACGCACGCCTCTGCGAAAGGCAATGATGACCAACTGGCTCGAGATCCTAGGGATCGTGTTGCGGCAGTGGCTGAACCGCCTTATAAATGCGCGCAACGTCTCCCCCTTCTTCTGCTCCAGGGCATGAAGGTCGTCCTACACGCCCGGCTGGGCGTAAGAGCCCTAGAAGTTGCTGACGAACTGGTCGCACAGCTCCTCCCATGAGTGTACCGACCCCCGCGGAAGGTTCATCAGCCAAGAACAGGTGGAACCCTCCAATGCCATCAGGAAGAAGTTCGCCATGACCTTCTCCGAGCCCCCAGCGGCTCGGACCATCATGGTGTAGATCTGGAGGAACTCCTCCAGGTTGGCGGTGCTGTCGTACTTCTTAATGCCCGTTGGGCGAAACTTCTCCGGCCACGTAACGCGGCGGAGTCCACTGGAGAAGGCCTGGCACCCCACTCTGTAAGGAGAGTAACGCCGCCCACCCGAACACCGGCGCGGAGGACGTGCCGGGGAGCGTGGGTATGGGCTCCGGGGTGATTCGGAAGAAAGAATCTCCTCCGTGGGGTCGACGGGGTACGCCGAGTCGCCACCTTCAGGAGCCGTCTGCCTGTCGTGGCCTTGCTCCTGGGCACGCCGGTGCTGCAGTGTGTCCCGTAAGTCGCTACCGTACCCTCCTTGACGTTCCTCCAAGTAGACCATTAGGTCTTCACCAGACCCCTCCCACCTAGAGGGGGCCTGGAGCGGTACTCGGGCCATCGCACGGCCCTCCGCACCAGCGGGGTCTGCGTCCAGAGGGCCCCTTCCCTTGCTCCAGCCGCCACGGCCAGAGCACTCCTAGTTCGGATGGCTGGAGGCCTGCGTACGAACCACATGCGACTTCGACCGTGGATCCCCTGAAGGGCCCGGCCGATCTGACGCCTCCACGCAAAGCTGAGCCGCGTCAATGAGGCGAGCGATATCCCTCAGCCACAGCATGGCCGGGGTATTGCCAGCCAGCTCCACCGGGGGATGGTCAAGAAGGAGACGCGCCGCATGCAGGTTCTGAACCGGAGTGGCCTCCTCCATAGGAAGTCGCCGGCGGACCGGGTGTGCCCCGGCCGTGAGGGCCGCGACATCGCCCTCCCCACGGGGAGCGGTGTGTCGGTCCCTAGCCAGGCGAGGACACCGAGGCCGGTCTCGGACGCTGCTTGCCTCCGCCTGCCCATCGTGTGCTGGGGGAAGACGCGAGCCCGCCATCGCTGCCCGCGCGTAGATGCTGAAAGCCTCACAAAGAAGAAAGAATGGATCAACCGCTATGTCCCCTACCTGGCGCGCCCTGTCGGCATATTTCGCTGACAAAATTTGTCCGTGGGATGTGTACGGAGTTCGGCAGGGGGGTCTTCGCGGCCGATTCACTCTTCCTTGCTTCGCTTCAGATGAACTCGATCAAGAACTCAAGAACGCACCGAGTTTACCCAGGTTTAGGACCCCAAAGTGGGTAACAGCCCTACGTCCTACTTGAGCTCTTGTTACTGGTGGGTGTTTACAGTTTCTTGGCTTGGATCGGGAAAAAATCCCCCCTCTCATGCACGCGCTTCTCCCGGCCTCTTTCTTCGTGCCGACCGACGCCTTCGCCTCGACATCGCCCGCCGTCGAGGGACAGCTTGGGCGTGTGAGTAGCACCACACGCCGTCTCCTAATGACCCGAGCCGATGCGGATGGAACAATTGCCTCTGATGGCGGCAATCATGACACCAGAGGAGCCATGCGCATTTAATGACTCTGATACGCTGCGATCCTGCGGAAGACTTCGAGAGGAATCCTCCCCCTAGCCTTCACCCGGTTTGACCCTACGCAGTAGACCGACAGCGGGCCCCGAGCGTGCCCCTCACTCCGCCAGCCAACCACGTGGCCCACTCGTTGGGTGCCCCGCGTCCTGCTTGCTTTCGGCGCTGGGGCAGTCGCGCCTCTGCGCGTCGGGAGGCACGTGCCCTGCTCGCCCGGCGTGGGGCTGGTCGCTCGCTGCTTGCAGGGAGCCACGGCCCCTACTCGCCCGGCGCTAGGGCTGATGTCGCCCTTTGTCGCGCCGGAGAGCCACGTGCCTGCTTTCGCCCGACGCGTGGGGCTTGTCGCCACTTTGGGCGTCGGGGAGGCACGTGCCTTGCTCGCCAGTAGCGTGGGGCACGGTCGCCCGCTTCAAGACCGGGAGCCCGTGCCACTGCTCGCCCGGCGCATGGGGCACAGTCACCCGCTTCACCAAGGGAGCCTAGTCTTTTTGGCAGCATCCTCCTTTCTTAGGGCCCTCGATGTCCGCGCGGGCCCACTTGGCAGCGGCAGAGGGTACACCCCGGTGTAGAATACACCGACACTATCTATAATTGATCATGATGAACTTTTACTGATGCTCATCCAATGCACAACCAAAATAAACCATAGCTCATTACCTTCATCATGAAAATAGGCACTGAATGTCCTACTTAAATAGATGACATAACTCTAGCCATATTTGTCTTGACTAATTTTATTTTATCACCATGCAAATCACCAAAAAAAACAACAACAAACTAATGTTATCCCATAACCTAACAAATAGGCCTACTTATGAGTTTTAATAAGAAACACAGAAAGCACCTCCTTGATCTACTTTCTACTCACAGCAAGCAAATCCTCAACAATGGTTTAGCAAAATTATGAACACCACCAAGAATATGAACACAGAATAAAAGATTGATTCAAGAAAGGTTTCATGATAGAAAAATAAGGGATGCTACTACATGCCAATTTGAAGTATGAAGCTGATATGTGCAGCCTTTGGATTCAATGTTGTTGCCTGCACTAGTACAGAAAAGCATTTTTGAGACGGTTTTTTTGAGCTATTTGAGACGGTTTTGATGCGTCCTAAGTGACCCCTGTCGCGAAAGAGAACGTTTATATGAGATGGTTGTTAACTGTCGCATATGAGTAAGTACATGCGACGGTCTATATTTACAACCATCGTAGATGGCCTATAATGGGAGACGCTCTCTCTATGTGGACCGTCTTTTATGATGTATTAAAAGCGACGATTGGTTCAAAACCGTCTTATATGTCTTGTTGTAGAAGTCACCTCCTTACTATAAACCGTCTCAAATGAGGATTTTTAAAACATGATTTTTGACATAAATATTGGTGAAAAAATAGGGGAAAATATTTTTTTTGAATCGAAATCTATATCCCTACCACTGACCACCCATCTATGCACATTTAACACAATTTATGCATATAATACAAATATTGCATATCCCATGATTCGAACCTAAGACCTTTTGACTATAACCTCACCCTTCTAACCATGCTATCTCACACAATGTTTTGATCACAATAGGATATGTATACCTTTTGACATTAGTTTTGCGAATCTTTTAAAAACTTTTTAGGCATGTAAATGACATCAAATAGAAAACTTTTCAACTACAAAGTTGTACAACTCATCGAAGCCTACAATTTCATATATTTTTTATTTCTATACGACATTATTTTAATAAGTCATAAATGTCTTAATCCTTGTTATGATTATTTAGACATCTATATTTGCTTCAAATAAAAAAGATATCAACTACAAAGTTGTAAATCTCCTCAAGAGATACAATATACATATAAAAATTATTTTTTAGATTTTTTAAAAATAATTAAAAATGTAAAATGTAAAATTATAAAATTTAAAATTTTGATTTTAGGAATTTAAAATTTTCTAATCTTATTTTTGAAATTTAAATTTTCAAAAAATTGTTTTTGAAAAATAACATTTCTAAATTTGTTCTTTTAATAAATAATAATTCCAAAATTCATTTTAAAATTTAAAATTCTAAAATTGGTTTTAGAAAATAAAATTTTGAAATTCATTTTTCTTTTGAAAATTATGGAATTAATGTTTTTCCACAAATGCATATAACCTTATATAAGTCGTTTCTTAATTTCAACCGTCACAAATGCATCAATCATATAAGACGGTTATGATTTGAAAACGTCTTTTCCCTTATATAAGTCGGTTCTTAATTTCAACCGTCCCAAATGCATCAATCGTATATGACGGTTATGATTTGAAAACGTCTTATTCGTTATATAAGTCGGTTCTTAATTTCAACCATCCTAAATGCATCAATCATATAAGACGGTTATGATTTGAAAACATCTTTTTCCTTATATAAGTCAGTTCTTAATTTCAACCGTCCCAAATGCATCAATCATATAAGACAATTATGATTTGAAAATGTCTTATTCGTTATATAAGTCGGTTCTTAATTTCAACCATCCTAAATGCATCAATCATATAAGGCGGTTATGATTTAAAAACATCCTTTTCCTTATATAAGTCGGTTCTTAATTTTAGCCGTCCTAAATGCATCAATCATATAAGACGGTTATGATTTGAAAACGTCTTTTTCCTAATATAAGTCGGTTCTTAATTTCAACCGTCCTAAATGCATCAATCATATAAGACAGTTTTGATTTGAAAACGTCTTTTTTCTTATTTCTACCACAATAAGAGACACTTCTGATTTAAGAAGACTGAAACCGTCTTAAATAATGCGTCTTATATTACCAGTTTTGTAGTAGTGCTGCACAACAAAGTTAAACAGTGTAAATGCATGTTATCATTTGTATGTAACAAAGGTTGTCAAGGTGTGAAAAGAAAACCATATTACAATGCAACAAAATGACCCATTAGCAACTTTTGGCATGTTCTAGTACTAAAATATGAAATCTGAAGCAATATATACAACTTAATGATGCCGGCAGCACTATACGCCTGCCGACTGCATCAACATGACTCTTACCTGCATGGATGCTATCAACCACGCCCTGGTATAGATCAGCCCTTATGTTCTTTTGGTTGTATCTGATGCAGTCCAACCTTGTGCTCTCCACCTTGATGTATGTATCAACTGCAAACTATTGAAAGAGATGTCTGCCATATAGTATAGCGTTGAATATTCCAAGACGCATCTAAAACTTGTAGCAATAATATTCCACGAAAAAAATGCACAGCCTGCTATTTGTTTGTGTATGAATGAATAGGATTTCACTTCAAGACAATGAAAACACAAACACATAGGTTATAAAATAATTTCTAACCTTCTTCATCATGATTGTCTCCATGACTCGCAATCACCTGGTCCAAAGAGACACCTACATTTGGTATTTATGGATGCCAGCCAAGCTTGCCTCATGGGAAGAACAATGGATATGACAGTGGGTCATAGCAACCGTGGTGCGCCTGTATGGTATGTTTGATATTGTTGTTGCAGTACAATATCACATTGCGGTCAAGTTGTGAGCGTGGCTCATTACCCTCGACCCAAACTGCAGTGACTTCCGAAGTTATTGGCACATTATATGTCCTCTGGTCCAACCTCCTGTTGAGATTGAGAGTGACACAATACTCCTCAAGGTCATCAACTTGTCCCATACTCCTAAAGGTCTGGGAATATGGATTTTCACAAAGTATATTTGAAGGGAACGCGCAGACTATGCTAGCCTAAAACAAATATTTTCTACGCATTCAATCAAGATACATGTGAGTATGGGATCATGGATCATTACCCTTGGAGCACGTTAGTAGCAGAAGGAGAGTGGGTGAAGCATCCCCACGTACTCCAAAGTATAGTAGCAGATGCCAGAGTTGATCATCTCCTCCTCGCAATCACGCACGCAACGCTGTAAAGGAAGTAGATGTTCTCGCTAATCTATGCCGAGACAGATGCAACGATGTCTCTATGGTATCCACACGTCCAGGGGTGGAACGCGCGTGCGCCGGTGTGCTGGCACCACGTGCGCGATGACTAGGGTTTCGGGAGGGAGATGGGAGGCAGCGGCTAGGGTTTCGTGGTGGTCGAATCGTGTGTCCGCCACACCACCCCATGCCTCCTTTATAAAGAGCGCATGCTAATGGACCTTCTACAATAGAAGCCCATTAGGAACCTTGTCCCCACAGATCCATATCCATGAAACCCACTAATGGATCCTAATCCACTTAGGCATGTTCCAACCCATTATGTGTGTGACCCATTAGGTTCATGTGCAAATGGCCATGGCCCCGAAAACCACTTTTTCCAGACCACTAGACAATAGCGGTTCCTAGCAGGACATGTTGTCCCCCAAATGCACATAGTGATCGTATCAGTTGAACCTTGATATACTCATATACCGATCCTTTTGCCATGCGATACCAGTCAAGCTCAAGGCAAGATGCGTGCCACCCTTGTGATAGCTCGACCCATTCACTCGTCAATGTAATGGATATGAAAATGTGATTAACTCTTTAATCATATTAGCATGGCCATGCACTTTCCCAATCCATCCACACCGAGGGTCCCAGAGATATCTCTCCTGTTATCTAGGAGGGGCAAATCCCATCTTGACCTCTTACACCCCACGTCGTGTTTCATGGCATACTCATAAACTACCTTTATAGCCACCCTATTACGGTGCAGCGTTTGATGGCCCCAAAGTATACAACTACACACGCTGGGAATCAATAAGGATCTTAGGCCAAAGGATCATATAGGTATATCACTCGAGACTACAGGCTAATGGCACATTAATGCATTAATGATAACAATCTAGCAGTGTCTCAGAGTAGGTCTATCCAACCCCATGTTCTCTAACATGTACCCACATTATTGATTTGATATCTCTATATCTATGGTATATGAAACTTTACCATCAATCAATACATGTGCTGGTCAAAAACATTATTGTTCCATATAATGATACGAGACTAGGGATCATTTAGAATAATATCAAATATACATTGTGTCTCACAATCAAGTCGTACTTGATAAACAAAGTAATGATATTTATTCACGGAACTGATAACTACATGAACATAGACATGTGATACAATCATCTCTCATGATCGCCTCTAGAGTATATCACTAACAATATTGACCAACTTTGACGAAAACGATGATTTAGATTGTCATTGTTGTCATAGAAGTAGAGCTCCAAGTGCTCTAGGCTAGAATTCCTAGGACCGAATGAATGAATGTTATGGTATCTCTGGCCATGGGCCCGGAATGTGTACACACCCGACCTCATGTTGGTGTAGTTCTCGTCAAGACTGACACCGAGGGTGGTAAAGGAGAAGTGTCCATTGAAGAATCTTATGTTGTCTTGGAAATGCCGTGCGTCGGAATCCGAACTCAACCAAAGCCTCATAAGTTGAAAGGGTGGGTCCCTATGTGTTAACTTGATCTTTCCATCACGACAACAGAAGCCGTTTGACTCGTACTCAAATTTATTTGCACCATATTTTCCATAGTCTATATTTGGCTTTAGCGGATGAGTATTTTGTGGCATGTTGCTATAGACATGATCATACGGATCAGGGATATTAGGGGTCACGTTAGATAAATCAGCTGCTTCTGCATGAGCTTGAGAAAAAAATGGATAAATTTTAATTTTATAAAACGATAAAGATTACGTATGTGTGAGTTGCGAGCATTACCTCTCCTCGCATTAGATGGTTGTGGTGTCGGTGGATCTAGCACCATCGAAAATATAGATTCTGGGCATAGTTTGGCGATGGATTGGGTGTAAGGAACATCCTGTGTAGCCGCGTATGTTGCATTACGACAATCTAGTAGTGCCTATCTTTCATTGGGTGCTAACATTTGCCTACGTGCTCGTCGACGAGCATTCATCCCTTCCCTCTACTCTAGGAGCAAACTTTGTCTGCCTGCTCGACGATGAGCATTCATATCTTCTTTCTGTTGTATTATTAGGCTTTGTGTGCGTGCTCGTCGACAAGCATTCCCCTCTTCCCTCTACTCTACCGTTGAGCTTTTTCTACGTTCCCGTTGATGAGATGTCACTGCTTCCTTTTGCTCTATAGTTAAATTTTGTCTACATGCTCTACGACGAGCGTTCAACTGTTCTCTTTGTTCTGGTGTTAAGTTTTGACGAGACGCTCTATCACGGTCTCTTCTTGCTTGATTTTGGCCTGAAGTACAAGCTGCAAAAAAAAATGTAGCAAATATCCCTAACAATATTGATTTTGATTCGGAGTATATCACAATTAGAGGAAACATCACTATCACCATTTCAAAGATAGTGCAAATTTTAAAAATTATATCACAAATCCAATTTCATGATACAAACAAGTTGCAATCCACTAAAAAAGGTAGCCTTGTCACAGACTTGCTGCTGAATATGACAAAGTGCAAATTTTAAAATTTATTTACATTACAAATCTAATTACAGGATACAAAGAGTCGCAATCCACTAAAAAGGCACCCTAGTTATAATTAGATGAACCAAAACAATAAATTTTGTGCACCCACCATCATTACACATTCATTGGATTTGGACATAGATGGAAAAGAACATCCTTACCATTAGAACCTTCACCTTGGTCCAACACTCTGAATGTCTATAGTGTACCGTTGGATGATACTAATGATGGTGCAGGTTGAATCAAGTGATCTTCATTGTCATCAGAGGTAATATCACCATGGTTATTCATCCCTTTTAGCTCACGTATAAAAATGCCTGTAGGAGCACGTGGCGTGGCATCGAAATGACCTTTCTTTGATGCACTTTGTTCTTCCACCAATACTACAAGTAGCATAACAATGTAATAGAATTTGTGATAGATGCAAGTGGTGAAAATAATATACAAGAAGTAACAAATTTACCTTCCTTTCCTTTTCTGGACTGATTCCTAGAAGGTGACATTTTTCTGAGATATCCTTCAAGTTAGAAGAGGAATATCTTGAGCAACAATACAATATAATTCGACTGTTGCAAGGTGATAAAACGTTAATTTGTCAACAGGATTTGCTATGAATAGGTACTGTCAGCAACCAATGTATCATGGATATTTGAGATTCAGATTGCCACCGTATGTGTCCAGATAAATAAAATTATTAACTAATGAGACAATCAGATTGCCACCGTATTTGCACTTCTTTCCACTTCCTATCAACATGTAATAATATATACTCCCAAATTTAAGAGAAAGAGGCTATACAAATAGAACATATCAATTAAACATGCATGAGTGTAATTGGGAAGGGGTAAAAAGGGTCCATTCACATGGATAAAAGTGGTGAGAAATAAGCTAAATGGATAAAAAAAAAAGTGTAGATGTTTAGAGTGCCACTCTTTGGAGTGGCAAATAATAAATTCATAGGTGATAGCATTCATGTGCCTTTTCCAAGCGCAATACATGGAAGGAACTTATCAAACACACTCTACAACTAATTTTGTAACTATTCCTCGTACATGCTTGGGAAAAAACTCTAGAAATCAACTTAGTAGTGATTACGCCTGAACCATATACACTCCTCTTCAACCCCCAAAAGAAGCTCCCTCTAGAGAAGGAGTAATTAGAAAGTGAGGGCACCTCAAATTACATCGAAGCATATATTGCTCTAGCAACAAACAATCAAAAAAATTATTACAAATTACTCTACGCAAAGTCACACAACTCTTCTTTAGCAGCTTTTGTTAAGTTGGCTTTTGCTTGTATGTTAGCACTCCTTAGGTTCACAGGCAACCTGTAAGATGAAATCAGTTGGTAGAGAAACTAAACAAACGAGGCAAACGAAAGGCCATAAAAAACTAAAGAGTAGCTTATGGACTATTGCAGCACGGCCTCTTTAGACAAAAATATTCACATCAGTACATTACAGACAGATCTAAATAAAGAAGTAAACAAGGAGGGGGAGCTCTGAACTGAATCAAGACCAGTTTGTTTGCCCCTTTTCATGCCAATTAACTAACAAGCTAGGTACCTAGAAATGCTAATTACTGACCACTGATTTTTGTACAAGAAAGATGTGTACAGATTTCAAAAAATTGTAGACAATTCTCAAACCGTGGCACAAAGTGCTCATGATTATGTGTCTCTCAACATTTAGAAATAAATAGGCAAGATTGTAATAAAAAAAGCAAAGGCAATATGGTGCAGATAAATCTGGAATCGAAAAAAAGAAATGGAAGGATGAGCCATGATAATAGAGCTCCAATTTGAATAGTCATTTCCAACCAGTGAAACATCAGCATGCAACATATTGACACCAGTGAAACATTATATGTCAGAGCTCAGTACTTGTAAATTACCTAGCCTCTATTGTACCAGAGATACTGTACCAACATATTGACATTGGTAATCATGAAGTGAAACGGCCAATCAACCATTAGACAAAAATGGATCAGAAGTAAATACTTACTGGATCAGCAGAAAAGTAGACAATATGTATGAGAAACAAATTAGAAGGTGTACGAGAAATAATCCCACCAATTGCTATAATGATGGCATTATCATACTACTATGCTATGCATTACCTAGATGTACCATAGAACGGTTCTTAAACCATAATATGTTCTAAACCATAATGCTAGAAACATGCAAATGCGTTAGCCAGGAAAACTTTATCTCAAACAACTAAAGCACAACTCTAGCGATTAGTTGATATTATTTGACCTTAGGTTAAACAACAAACAATATAGATCTGCGACACCATACATTTGTAAACTATATGTATGTCTGCCCCTATTTTAAGTTGGCAAAAATTCATTAATAACAGAAACAATAGCACAGGGGAACAACGACGCCGTTTCTAGGATAACGATGTTCAACTCATGCATTCAGATACACATAGCACCAGACAATTGGAATAACAGTCCCATAGAGCAAAAAAAAAGGTGACGATAAATATTCATCGATGTATTTTGAGTGTGTGTGTGTGTGTGTATTCACTTGTGTATCCATCAAATTGTCAGCAACTACTACTAACATCGGACCTCAAGCAGAGGTACACATTCGAGGCACCAACCAAGAGAAGTCTTCAAGCTAATTAACTCAACACCACTATTTAGCATACTTACTTTTCAGCATAGTATGTCATTCTTGCCTTTTTTTTGCTTTAGGTAATTGCCCTTTCTAACATTTATTAGTCTTGAGCACATGAACATTCAGCTAGATACGGATTCAAGAGAATTGAGTGGCATAAACAAAGCAATTTTTATTCTCGAGCATCCAATTGAATCTTACTATCAAGAAATGATTTCTAATACCAATGGACTTGGTGGCTGCTCTCAGTGGCTTCTTCCCCATCTTTGTTGGCAGCGATCAACAATCTGAAACAAATTTTCTCCTCTCAAATTTCAGACACAAACTTGTGACCATACAATTCAAAAACTGAACATGTACACTCAACTTCCTAGATAACACTTTATTACTTATAAAAATTATACAAACCGCTGGTACTGCCTCTTGACAGTTTTGCATCTATGGCTTCAAAAATATTACTAGTTTCATTCTCTGTGAAAGTGTTCGACCATATCTAGCTAACCGATCTTGATTATGCCACAAATCAAACAGATCAGCAACATTCCTACCAAAATATTGTGGTGCAAAGCACATTGGCCATGATTCATGGTGGAATTTATCGGGCCAAAGCAAAATTTCCATGGATTTTAGCCCCAGAGCAAATTGTTCACATGGCAACATCTCAACATTGAAACGCTAGCTCACTTAAATCCATCGATTTCCATATCAATCGGAACAAATCACCCAAATTTTTTTACGGCACATCACTATTTAATCAGAGAAAATTCAAGAACACACCCATAAAATCGAGTTTGTTCTACCCAAATCCAGCAAAATTAGCTTAATCAGAGAAAATTCAAGCACACACCCACAAAATTGAGTTTGTTCTACCCAAATCCAGCAAAATTAACAACAAATCAGGCCAAATTGCCCCAAATCGACAGTGAAACCATGCTCTATTTGTAGATTGAAGAAGGCTTCACCTTTCTAGGCCGTAGCTGATGAACTCAACGATGTCGCCGCTGCACGATTCGTCCCTGTCCGACCGCAAATAATGACCGGTGTTGCTTGCCTTGACTCCGCCATCGCCATCCGCTAACTGCTAGAGGGCCTTCTCCTCCATGTCTTAGACGCTCGGGTAGTGCCAGCCTTCTCCTTCAAGGGCACGTTGATCCAGTGCAGAGAGGCAGGGAGCAGAACACGAGAGGAGGGGTGGAGTAGGGAGGCAACAGGACGGGGTGAGACCAGCGAGAGCTTGAGGCGAGGAGTGCAGCGGTGGAGACGAAGAGGAGAGTTGGGATTCAAATTTGAATCGGGAGAGACTATCCACAGGTCAGACTCGGGAGCGGAGCACTCCGATTAGGGGACACGGGCGGTGAGGTGTAGAGTGTTGGATGTTCAATGGACGGTGAAGATGGACACGTACCGCTTCATCACCACCATCACTGCAGCCTTTTTAGGAGTAGAGATAATGACTGCATTGATATGCAATTTTATGCCCTGTTCGGTAGCGTGTTCAGTTTGGTTTGGTTTTGGTTAGGGAAAAAGTTAAGGATCTTAAAATTTATTTTTAAAAAATTTAAAAAATTTCTAAAAAATATTTTTAAGATCTTTATGAAAAACTATATAAAGTCCCATAAAAATTACTATAAAGTGATACTTTATATGACTTGTACAAAAATAATAAATTTTGATCTAACCAAACTAAACTGAACTAAACCGCGAACAGAACAGGACCTTAGTCTTACTAACAAGCAATTTAAGGTGTCCACGATTAAAAAATTCAAACAATGGGGTTTTAGCCACATTTTAAACAAAAAAGCCCAAATGTTACATGGGAAGAGTTGTGCATAAACGAAATAGCATGAGATACATGTATGCACACCTATACGTAGAGAGCTCACCAAGAAGATGGACAAGATGTGTGTTTATCCACAAAGAAAATTACCTAGATACGAGTGAATTTAAAGTAACTGAATCGAATTATAGGACACAACGTCGATCAGCCTGAACTCGATGGTGTAGCGTTGCTCGATGTGGAGCTTGTTAATGCACATCAACAATAGCAGGGCATGTACAACACTTTACCTCAACAGTCTGTAAGCTGTCTCTAAAGATGCCACATCGGAGGTGGAAGAGAAAGGAAGGGAAGTGATGAGCGAACCGTCTCGCATGCAAGCGACATAGCTTGCGGCGATTCCAAAACTAAGCGACGGCTTAGAGACGCCATAGCAATAACTTGGAGACGGCTTAGCGACGAGGTCGACTCCATCTGCAAATCCGCCGGATCTAGTGCGAGTTGCGCAGGAGTTCCTAGAAAATCTGCCTTCTTCCCCATTCCACTCTATTCTCCCGGCGGCCCGTGCCCCGTGCCCAATGGCTCACGTCTCATGTCATGACAAGTCTAGTACAATGCCCGAAGATGCAAAAGGATAGTAAATTTGAGTTATTTGTTCCTGTTGCATGTACTTTGAGTTATTTTGTCCTATTGCACATGCATTGCTTAGTGCACTATTTTAATTTCTATGTGTAATATGTTCTAGCCCTAGTTGCTATATTTGTCTCTATGTATTTTATGTTAATGTACTTTACATGAAGTAGCAACTTGTAGCCTACAAATATAAAATGCACACTTGATCATCTCTTTTTTAAACCCATTGTATACATTAAATGACTGTGTCGACAACTCTATAGACAAACTATTGTATGGGTTATCTCTAATGCCATCTCTAAATGATATGGCAATGGTTAAAGACAGCAACTGTCTCTACCATTATACATGCACTAACAGGGTAAAAAGGCAAACAACACGATCATGTCATTAATCACTGCAACCACCACCCACGTTGAAAGCAAATCGTACATATGGCCAACGAATCGACTAGAAATCAGGTCACATAATTAGCAAATCTGACGTACTTAAGACATGTACTTAAGCCAACAGAGCAATAAGACATGGAGCAATTCCTGGAGGCTGGATAGATGCATCCCGATGCGCGCCATGACGTTGCTCAACCAAATAGACGAAGCTATATCCAGCTAACTTGCTATACTATGCTTGGAACGAAATAATACCAAACATTTGTGTATGCATCATTTGAAGTCCCCTTGTGTGTATCGAATTATTGAATATTTGTTTCATTTTGTTGTGATACATAATTATTTGAGAATTGCTAATCCTCAGTTGCCTGGAAATCAAATAAACCTCAGTTGATTTTCACTTATCTGCCTCGACACCGTCTTCCTCCTATCTGGCAGCCATTGTCTTCGCCACTACCGTCGTTGGGGTTAGGGTTAGGGTTTAGGTTTGAGGTCAGCGGTTCCCCGTGCTCCCCAGGCTTAGAGGGAGGCCGGGGGAGGTGGCGGCCCGACAGTGAGTTGGGGGTCGTGGTGGGGGCGACGAGGTGCCGGTGGCGGTGTCGGAGCCATGGGATCAAGCAAAGGTGGTCAAACAATGGTGGCGGCGGGTGGATCAAGTCGGCAACAAGAGTTAGGGTGGGCGGGGCGGCGTGGTGGTGGGAGGATGGGAGCGGAGTAGTGAGGTGAGTGGCCGCGCCACCCATGAGTAGGTGGGCCGAGGCGGGGTGGGAGGCGTCCGGAGTAGTACAGAGGTAGGAGAGAGGAGAAGGGGGAGGGTAGCGATGCCGATGAGGGGCGGAGGCAGGATCAAGGTGGACTGCGGAGGTGGCTGGATTGGGAGGCATCAACGGAGAAAGGAGCAGGCGGAGGCATCGAGGAAGGAAGGACAGATGTATAGACAGGCGGTTGGATCTGGGCCGTTGGATCTCAATCCAATGGCCCATAAATCGACTGAGAGTTAAATAACTCAGTTGACTGAGGAGCAATCGGTTCCTAATTATTTTACTACTCCCTTCGAATCCATAATACTTGTCGTTTTAGACTTATCCTAAGTTAAAGTTTTGAAACTTTATCTATAAAAATCTTTTAAACTATTTGGATTGGGTATATGAAAACCATACATATAAATTCGTATCAAAAAACAATTTCACAATATCATATTTTTTTTTCTGATTTTATAAATAAATTCCATTGGTAATTGATGGTCAAAGTTGTATTTCGAAAACCGTGTCAATGTCTAAAACAATAAGTATTATGAAACTGGAGTGAAGTTTTTAATATACACACACTAGGGAATTGCTATAGAGCAGACGTCCGATATATACAAGCACACTGGCCTGGCAGGCCACTGGCCGATCGCGGCTAGGGGTGAAAACGGATCGGATACGGACGGATAATGGTTATACCATATTTGTTTTCATATTTTTTTTCGGATTCGGATACGGATACGGATAGTTCGGATACGAATACGAATACGGATAATATCGAATACGGATACGGATCGAATACGAATCGAATCGGATATGGTCACGGATATTTATCGGAACACGATAACCCCTTAAATTGTATACAAAAAATCAACAATCAAAACTTACAACATTTCATTACCTACTTGATTTTCCTAGAAAACCTCAGAAACCAAGAACTTTTTAACAAAAAGAACTGTGACAAACTTAATCAGCTTATGCTTAGTAGTAAGCAACTGATATAATCCACGTATGCTCCATATCCTTCACCTATGGGTCCAGTGCGACATAACATGTGGTTGCCGCTTGCTTATTACCTAACCGGAGACTAATAATTAGATTAGGGCAAC
Source organism: Guadua angustifolia (assembly GCA_036346375.1). NCBI lineage: Eukaryota > Viridiplantae > Streptophyta > Magnoliopsida > Poales > Poaceae > Guadua > Guadua angustifolia. Next base: position 14,069,250 of record CM070514.1, read on the forward strand.
AAGGTAGCGGAATGCAACGATTGTAGTGGCTAGAACATGAAACTAGAGCACCAACTTTTTTTGGCCACGAATGAACACAAACAAGAAGCGAAATTTGAGGCCAAACAAGCCAATCTGTGCAAGTTCGAAGCAAAGAAATGCTACCGTAACATGCGCCCAAATCCATAGAATCTATCGATCTAAACAACAATTGTATCCTATAATCTTTTTAGGAAGACAATTGTGCTCTATAATCGTAATTACACCCAAGAAATCAATCCCACACCGAGTTGGCAGGTTTCACGATGGCACGAGGCCCAGACCAAATCAACGTACACGACCACTGTTTCTAAAGGAAGAGCTGAAAAAGCGAGGAATTGCTGAAATCCGCGCTCGTACCTTTCAATCGAGGAAGGCGAGGAGGGTGAGAGGGTCTCATGAAAGTGTTAGATGGGCGGGGCCAACGACGAGGGAGCACTGGTGACTCGGCGGCGTCGATGCGCTTCACGGAGGCAGTGGGCGGCTCTTGACGAGGTCGTGAGCCTGCGAGGCACACCACCAGGCGCCGGCACACCACGCGAACTCCAGCCGCCTCGGCCTTGGCCGCCCTCCGCATTCTGCCTTATTCCCCTCGCCGCAGCGGCTCCTAAATCCGATCAAGAAATCAACCCCAAGGAGATGGGGCGGTTGTAGGATCTTGCGGAAGACGGCAGGCGGCGGCAGGTGGTGCCGATGGGGCGACGGAGGCAGGCGGTGGCCAAGCGGAGACGGCGGCGGCGGGAGACGAGGCGAGAGGCGGCCGAGAGCGAGATGGGCGCGGCGTCGCTGGCCTATGGTGTCAGGTGGTGACGGCACAGGAGTGGGGGACTAGATCTGGAGAGTGGAGACTGGAGTTGAACACGAAGGTTGAAACTCTAGAAGACTCACGATTCGCGAACAAGGAACAACGCTCGGACTCTTAGTGTCAAAGTCCGGATATCCGAAAACATTGTTTATCGGATAATCCGTATCCGTATCCGCCGGATAGTATGCTACCGAATCCGTATCCGTATCCGATAAAAAATATCCGTATCCGTATCCGATCCGGAACTATCCGAAAAATATCCGATCCGAAACTATCCGTATCCGAAAATTATCCGAATCGGTCGGAAACTATCCGATCCGTTTTCACCCCTAATCGCAGCGTGTGCATGTGCCACGCTCCACGCGAGCCGCAAGTAGCGTGGTAAGCTAGGTAAGTCCATATGTTGGGTGTTGTGCAGTGCAATGATGGCTATGCCTTCCATACCAAAATTTTACAAAATTTTTAAAAAATTATATGACATTGAAATATAGCAACACTTAAAAAATAAAACCTTAGTTTCATTGCAAGGGTCCACAAAAGGTTTTGAATTTTTTTTTCAAAAATTTTGAATTTTCCTTTAATTTTTCTATAAAAAAATTAAAATCCAATGTTTTGATAGGTCAAATTTTATATTTCAGTTAGTCAAAATTTACGTTTCAGTAGGTCGAAATTTATATTTCACAACTCTTAGCATACTGAAAATCCATGTTTCAATAGGTCAAATTTTAAGTTTCGATTAGTCAAAATCTATGTTTCGGTTGGTTAGAATCCATGTTCAGTACTCTCAATACCTGAAAGTCTAATGTTTCAATACGTCAAATTTTATGTTTCAGTTAGTCAACATCTATTTTAGTAAGTCAGAATCCATGTTTCTGTACTCTCAAAACCTAAAAATCCAATATTTTAATATATCAAATTTTATGTTTTAGTTAGTCAAAATCTATGTTTCAATAGGTCAAGTATAATATATTTTAAATTTATATGGCAATATTGATCTTATTTTGTTCATAAAAATACTAAGAACACGCTAGCGCAAACCGTTCATTGATTAGAGCACCCAGTTAACAAATTATGGCCACTGAAAAGAAAAAAGAGGCATGCGCTGCACTCTACATGTGTATCTGGAACTTGGCTAGACACGCAAGAGATTGGTGTGGCTGTTTGGCGCTGCGCTGCATGCAAGTGTGGAAGCTATCGCTGCATGCAGCACGCGGTGACTTTGGACTTGGGCCGGCGTCCGACAGAATAGGGTAGGATCAGACGTCCTACGATAGTGAATCCCTATATATTAATTATATTTTTCCTCGTTTTTAAATATTTTGGACCTACACTGGCAAACGGGTTAAAATGTTAATCAAGCCGAGGCCAGCACGAATGCACGATACGGCACAGCCCAATCCTTATTGTAAGCATGGCTTTGATTGAACACTAAATAACAAGGGGAAGGGTGAGTAATCAGGTTGATTGGTCCTTATTAGGACTAGTGGTTAGGACACACACTATGTAGCGGACAGTGGTTATTCGGGTAAACGGGTGAAGTGGGTTCGAGTAAGACATATCCATGCCCATGCTCACGAACCCGATGGACAGAGATTATTAACTATTTGCATACCACGGTTATAAAAAAATATCAGATCCACTTCTATTAAGATTTTTACCCACAGATAATCGAGTAAATAGACAAAACTGCTATCCTACACCTTTTCCTCAATGAAGCCATTGAGGAATGCACTCTTGACATCCATTTGATAGAGCTTGAAGCCCAGGATCTGAGAGAATACAAGCGAGGATTCTAATCGCCTCTAGTCTAGCTACTGAGGGCAAAGGTCTCCTCAAAGTCAAGACCCTCAACCTGAGTGAAGCCCCTGCAACTAGCCTAGCCTTGTTGCGTAGCGACAACCTCATCCTCACTTTGCTTGTTTTTGAACACCCACTTGGTCCCAATGACATTATGACCAGATTGGGGCTCTACAAGCTGCCAGACTTTGTTCCTCTCAATGTTTTTCAGTTCCTCATGCATAGCATTAATCCATGATTCATCGGATAATGCATGAGTAACATCCTTTGGCTCAAATGAGGCAACAAAGGCAGAGTGAAGGCAGAAAGAGGATAAGCCTGATTTTGAGCGCGTCATACGCTCGAACAGATCACCAATGATCTGCTCAGGTGGATGAGAACGTTGAATGTGGCGAGGAGGACCAGAAACAGAAATTGCCTCTACCTCTTGAGCAGAAGAGGAAGAAACAGAGCCACTCACTTAAGGAGAGTCTGAAGGCAAAGGCTGATCTTCCTAAGGTGCTGAAATGGAAACAGGAGGCACCTAAGGTGTAGAGGAGACTGGATCAGGTGGAACACCATCATCTCCATCATTCTCATCCTCTACAAAGATGGTCTCGAAGGGATAAGAAGAGCCTAAAATATCAGGTCAAGCTCCTGGGCTAGCCTCATCAAAGGTCACGTCACAGGTCTCTATGATCCTATTCGCATCACAACTCCAGACCCTATAGCTACGAGAAGAAGTCGAGTAACCCAGAAAAATACCATCAGAAGAACGAGACTCAAACTTATCTAGGTTACCAGACTTCAAGATAAAACACTTGCAACCAAAAACGCGAAAATGTGAAACACTGGGCTTTCGCCCATACCTCAACTCATAAGAAGTACGATGCAAATGTGCTCTCAAGAAAACGCGATTGGAAACATGACAAGCAGTAGCTATAGCCTCAACCTAAAACTTGCTAGGAGTACTGTACTCGTCTAGCATCGTCCTGGCCATCTCAATCAGGGTCCTATTCTTCCTTTCCACTACGCCATTTTGCTGAGGGACGTATAGAGAGGAGAACTGATGCTCTAACCCAGACTCCACACAAAATCTCTCAAAGTAGGAGTTCTTGAACTCTGTGCCATTATCACTGCGTATAGCTCGTAATACACCTAAAAACTCAATAGACAACCTACTAACAAATCCCCTGAAGTGAGAAAAAGTCTCATCCTTCGAGGCTATGAAAAATACCCAAGAATACCTCGAAAAATCATCAACAATGACAAGGACATACCACTTCCCTCCTGTTGACTGCACTCTAGCTGGACCAATAGTGTCCATGTGTAAAAGCTGTCCTGGTGCATCAGTCATCACTACGGTGACTAGAGGATGAGAAGCAGTAACCATCTTGCCATGTCGGCAGGGAGAGCAAACTAAGTCTTTGACCATCTTGAGTTTGGGCAAACCACGAATAAGATCATGTTGCTAACTCTAGTCAAATGATCAAAACCAACGTGACCAAGTCTCCTATGCCAGAAGGAGAGATCACGGGACTCAGAAGCAATCAAACACCGAAGAGAGTCTCTAGAAGAAAAAGAAAAATCAACACGAAAGACTCTCTCAAATCTAGAAATCCCGCAAACTAACTGTGGGGTATGTATACCTTAGGGTCCCACAAGGCAGACCTGCGAAGCCCAACCAGGTGAAACTGGGTCAGGCCGACTGCATGAAGCCGGAGGCAGGCCGCCATGCGCAACAAGGAAACCCCGAAGATGGAAACCAACCCTTCTTAGGGAGGATACAATTGTAATCCTAGCCGCTATCATGTATAACGGATGAGGAAAGAGATACAATCTCCACCTCGTATCTGAGTGGGACTCTTATTTGTAACCGCCCCCCTCTGCTATATAAAGGGAGGGGCGGGGGAACCAAAAGCACACAACATCATCAGCAGATAAGTTAGCTACTCATAATTCCAGAGCACAGGACTAGGGTGTTATCTCCACCGCGAGAGCCCGAACCTGTATAATTTCCCGTGTCTTGTGCTACCATCAAGTTTCCGATCCAACGCTTAGCCCCCTTTTAATTATTGTCGGTAACAAACCTCGACAGTTGGCGCGCCAGGTAGGGGATGCGCTAGGATCAATCTCGTCGAGCTCGATGGTCGCTGTCAACGAATTGCCAGAACAACAGATCAATCACAAGAAAAATCATATCAGAGTGCCGCTATTCATCTTCATCCGATTGGATCAGATCGGGCCGGCTCCCTCGCTCATCGCTGCGGCGGCGCCGCTGCCCCTCATCGCACCGCCTGACGCGTCGCCGCTGTCCAATCGGCCTTCTCGCCAGTTTCTTCGTCACATCGCGTGTTGCCCAACGGGCTTCTCTGTCGCATGGATCCACGGCATCTTCGGTTACGGTGTTCTCCGAGGCCCTCAGATCTTCGCGCCTGTCACCAGCACGATCTTCTTCGAACCGCCAAAGCAGTCGGCTCCTCACCGCATCACCACGCCTCTGCTTGGCCGACTCCATCGGCGCGCTCCGGCCATCACGTCGTCTTCCTCACGCGCCATCCACGATCGTGTCTCGGATCGCCTCGGCTGCACTTATCTGGCGCCTTTCCTTGGTCGCGCCCATCGTCGGCAACATTGATGCTGGGAGCCGCTCAACCGCTTCATCGTAGAAAAACGATAAGCATTCGATTCTTTTGTCTGGACTCCAACATAATCTTCACCCGTGAAGAAAGTTATCCTCTGAGGTCTCCTGACTAGAAGTGTTTGCTCGTGGACAACTTCGCATGAAGAATTGTTGATTATTGCTCGTGGACCCCAAAGCCCATGCCACGTGAACAAGCACCGAGAGCCGACTATTTGATCGAATTTCTTTTTCTCTCGTGAGTCTGAAGGCCCTACGAGTGCATCCAAAACAGAAGACAAGAAGAGAAAAGCAAGAAGGCGTGTGTGTGGTAGCAGGACATGATCGGTCTTGGCGCCACTGCTGGCACGACCATGAGCCACGCCTGCGCCCGGCGCCACCTTCGACCGCCATGAGCCGCGCTGCGCCCAAGCGTCACCCGGCGACGACCATGAGCCGCGCTGCGCCCGGCGCCACCTTCGGCGCGACCATGCGCCCGCTGCGCCCGGCGCCACCGCCGGCTGCGACCATGCGCCAACGCCGCTCCCTGCGCCACCTTGGCACGACCATGAGCCAACGCCTGCGCCCGGCCAGCGCCACTTTCGCACGCCGCGAGCCGCGCTGCGCCCGGCGCCACCGCCGACCTGACCGCCGAACCACGCTGCGCCCGGCGCCACCTTAGGCATACACCACTGCGCATACTGAAGCGCCACCGCCGGCATGCCCACGAGCCTACGCTGCGCCCAGCGTCACCTTGACGCGGCCAAGAGCCACGCTGCACCACGCGCCACCTTCCGTGCAGCCACGACCTCGCTGCGCCCGGCGCCACCGCCGGCGTCCGCATGAGCCATGCACGTGCCACAAGCAAGCAACACGATCGTCGGCAACACATGGAGCATAAAGCAGCTAAGTCGCTTTTTACTCAATTATGTCATTATGAATAAAATTGTTGGCTTTCTTGACTTGCTACTTAGTTGATCCACAACTAAGCGATGAAGTCGAGGCTACCTAATAGTGTCTTGTCGCATCTTTTCTCGAGTTGTATTTTTCTTCTACTTAGCGATTGCAAATGAATCCGAGTCGTTAATTCCGAGTTGTGAAGCTCGACCCCATAAGCGGCGAACTTTAGTCACCCAAAACGCGCGTGCTTGAAAAAAGAGCCATGAGCCGACTCCGGCGGCTCGAGACTAGACTAATCGAGGCGGTGCTTAAACAAAAGAGTCAAACCACTCGGATGAATTCAAAATCAATAAGAAAGAGGAGTAAAAAACTCTAAAAATTATATATAAACCAGTCGGACATCACATCCGAGTGAATTGTTTTTACATGGCCTAAGTTCTGCACACACATGATTTCAGGGCTATTAAATTTGGAGGCGACGCGTGTGGGCCAACACTTCAATGACGACATCAGCAACTTCGGTGACGAATGAATTTAAAGGGAGTGGCGCTGAATTTCGCCTTGAGCGGGAAAAGCGTTTTGACTTCAGCATATCCTTTGGGATATGATATGTCCCATGATGGGCCACCAGCTGCCGCAACAGTCGGATAAAGTTCAACGCGTGGAGCTCTATTGAGTCCTTCACAATCTCTTTGCCTACAACAGGGCACTTTCAGTGGAAAAAAACCAACGAAGAAGGCATCAAGAATTGGAAGCACTTCGGCGTAAAGCATGACTTCGGTTGATTTGTGACCGGAAAAAGCGTGAACTCGATCATGAAGCACTCGGGGACTCTCGTGGGGTATGTATACCGGGGTCCCCAAAGCGGAACTGCTGGCCCAACCAGTGAAAGCTGGTCGGGCCGATGCATGAAGGCGAAGGCGAGCCGCCATGCGCAACAAGAAACCTCGAAGATGGAAACCAACCTGCTTAGGGAGGATACAATTGTAATCCTAGCAGCTATCATGTATAACGGATGAGGAAAGAGATACAATCTCCACCTCGTATCAAGTGGGACTCTTATTTGTAACCCCCTCGCTATATAAAGGGAGGCGGGGAACCAAAAGCACACAACATCATCGGCAGATAAGTTAGCTACTCATAATTCGAGCACGAGGACTAGGGTGTTATCTCCACGCGAGAGTCGAACACAGTATAATTTCCCGTGTCTTGTGCTACCATCGAGTTTCCGATCCAGCGCTTAGCCCCCTTTTAATTATTGTCGGTAACAAACCTCGACACTAACTCTCCTGATGAATCAAGGATTCTACAAGCATTACACTAAAGCTTACCTCGAAAGAGTCATCGATAAGTGAGAAGCGAAAGCAAATTATATTGCACTTACTCACTAAAACAGCGTCCTTAAGAATAAAATTTTCATTAATGCGAGCCGGTACCTTTAGCAATGACTCTACGAAGAAGCATCCCCAAAAGTGATCAACTCATCACCGGGGGCTCGAACTAGGGAAGAGAACCAACGAGAGTCTCCGGTCATATGGCGAGAACAACCGGAGTCAACAATCCGAACATCTCCCTTCCCCATCCGACAAACCAGCCACAGAGGAAGAAGACTGGACTCTAGTGTCTCTCTGACGCTCGACTCTCACAAGATCAGAAGAAGCAACTCTAGTAGAAGATGTAGGAGCTATCACTGGTTTGGCCCGCCTTGGTGCAGAGGCCGGACCATCCCAATGAGGCTGCCTAAATCTCCTACCTGAAAACACCTCACGCCACTAATATCTACCTCGATGGAAAAAACGAGGAATATCAAGAGGACGGCAGAAAGACTGACCACGAGCAACTCCAGGACTAAAACTCGACTGAACAACATGAAAACCGAGTCCTGGATGCTGCCCAAAACAGGCGACTCTCTAACTTGTCTAGTAGTAGTGTGTGCCTTAGAAGCACTCAGAGTTTGGGGATGACTCTGAATACCCCTAAGAGCAGCAACACGCTCACACCTCTTGATCTTGGCGCGTCTAAAGTAAAAATCTACCAGGTGACCATCCTTCTTACAGAAGGTGCATGAATACTTCACCTTGCTAGGCGCGAAGTGTCGGAGAAGCACCCATACGCTTTCGAAGTCCATTGGACAACCCCAGCAGACCTAAACACAATGGTACTCACCCTGGGAGCCACCACAATTTCTCCACTCTTAGAGCCACGCACAATGGTAGGAGGATGAGTCCTAGCGTGCTCCAAGTAGTGAAATCCTAGACTCTGATTAAATCTGCTAATTTTTGATTGGTCTAGAATGAGATTTAGCTTTTTCTTACCTCTTACAAACTTCTCGAGAGTGCTCATGAGATACTCACACTCCCGAAAAAGAGAGGCACAAGAAGAACAGGGGTGAGAGGAAGAAGAAGAACCAGAAGGAGAAGAAGAAACACCAGCACGTGCATTTTTCTCCCTCAGCACGGCTGCCTCAATCTTGAGGGCCTCACAAGAAACGCACAATGCTTTCTCTAATCGTATGGACTTGTTCTTTTAATTTCTTCCTAAGTTCGACATGGGTTTTCTCCAAGTCCCCCTCAATCACAGAACAATGCACGCAACTCTTAAGTGACTTATCTAGTAAGTCCTTATCAAGTTTAGCACACTTGACATTTAAAGCTTCATTGTCAAGTTTTAGTTGCTTACAACCCTCACATGAGCTGACAGGGTCCTTAGAAGCATGCTTTTGAAGTTCATCATTTCTATTAGAAAGCTTCCTGAGGTGAACGCTCATGGCATCTATTTCAGCAAGTAACTTAGGGCAATTTTCACATGAAGGAGTAGCATGAGCATGAAGAAAACTAGCATCTAGAGAGGAAATATCAATCGTACAAGTGCTAGCATTCTTCGACCTAAGACTTTCAAGTTCAGTTTGCACACTATCATGCAGAGTCCTTAGGTTCTCAAGCTCCACAAGCAAAGCATCACATAAAGAACAATCATCAGTGACTTGGGAGGGAAAAGATCTAAGAGAAGCTAACTCCCGAGTCAAGGTATCTACTTCCTTCTCAAGCTCCATAACCCTAGCTCTAGCTCTAGCATGAAATTTTCCTAATTTGCAAAAAGCTTCATTGAGCTAGTCATAGGAAGATACCTCGTCTGAATCGATGTAGAGCTTGGAGTCACTAATGTCGTTGTTGTTTGCCATGACGCACATGCCGGAGAAGTCATCGCCGCGTTTCTTCTCTTGCGGATCATCCTCGCCTTCGTCGCTCCATGTCTCCATGTCGAGAGAGGTTGATGTCGTCGAGAAGCGGCGAGGGCGCGTGGAAGAGCTTCTTGTTCTTGAGATGCGGTACTTCTTCTCGTCTTGTGGCTCCTGGCCGGAGGCTTCTTGTTGCGATTCTTGTCGATGTAGTCATTCTTGCGAACCTGGCGAGTCGTTCTTGCCCTTCTCCAATTTGGGACAATTCGCTCGAATGTGGTTGGGGCCGCCACATTCGAAGCAGGTGATTCCACCACCTCTCTTCCTCTCTCTCACCCTCTTGTAGGCATGAGAAAACTTGCAAGCTAAAAGTGCAAGCTCGGTTTACGAAACTTATCCGAGTTGGTCATCGCTTAGCTCGCAAAGTGCGAGAGGAAAAACCAAAAAATCAAGAAGATCCAATGGGATCGGTGACCAAAACCATCGATTGTGATTTCGTCTTGCGAGAGACGATGTCGATCTCATGAGTCTTGAGTCGAGAATAGAGCCCGTCAAGAGTCAAGGTCGACAAATCGGTAGTATGTGATGGTGGTCACTTTCATTTCCCAAACACGAAGATCGAATCGCGTCAAGAAGTGATGAGCATTATCCGAGTCGGTATGTGCATCCAACTCGCCCGGAGATCACTCAAAATTTTAGTAAATCGACCAAAACACTCGTCAAAACTCTTACCCACCGTGTTGTTCAAACTTGTTGTACTCACGCTTGTATTGATCTTGCCTCACGGTCTTGATTTGGGTAGTGCCCTCATGGTATGCATCGAGGTCACCCAAATCTCATAATGGATGCGGTGAGAGATCGATCATACTCATCTTTGGTGAGTCACAGTATGAGAATGTTTCTCGCCTTAGCATTTGCCTTAACGTCGACCCATATTGCGTAGTGGCGTTCTCATCGTGAGAACCTCATATGGGAGCTTCACCTACCGCCATATCGAGAAGCCCTAGGCGGTGATGTATGACTCCATCGGATTTCCAAAAGGAAAATCAACACCACAAAGATGGGAGGCTTGGTGGAATACTTGTCTGTCGCCATGGCTCTCGAGACCGGTCAAGATCTATGGAAGAGCAAAACTGGCTCTGATACCAATTGAAGGATCGAGATGGCGAACAGAGGAGGGTGAATGGTCGCAAACAAATTTTCCCAAAAATACTTCAAATCAAACCTCGACAAGATCGCTCAAAGGAAATCGTGAAAAACCCAAAAACCTAGACAACTATGTGTACCCCTAACTTGCATGGATAAGTACTATCAAATATGTGGGGATTTTTGAGTCACAATTCTAGTTGTCTAGTGTCCAAAAATGAGAAGGAATCAATTCAACTCTTGCTTTTAGAAAGGAGATCAATTCAAATTACAAAACCCCCTTTCAGAAAAGCAAAAGCAGAATTTCCAGAAGCTGTCCTCAATTTGAACAGGTGGTTGGTGGGATTCTACAGCTCAAGAAATTTTGATAATTTTTCTTCCTATGAGCAGAAGAGTCATGAAGAACTCCACCAAATTTCAGCTCAAAAAACCTTACATAAAAAACATGAAAACTCTAAGAATAAAGACAGTCAGGAACTTCGAGCAGAAAGTTTAGGGCTCGGTTTTCACCTCATGGCTCCCAAACGGTGCAACCAGTAGACTCTAAAATTTTTCTATAGATGTATATGAGAGTCCTAAACCTTATCCAATAAGAATCACTCAAAAAGGATTTTTTTAATATTTTTCTAAAAATCAAACACGAACTATTGCGCGAAGAACAAGTTCTGGATAGAGTTGCAACTTGCAAGAAAAGATGATCTCTACTCAATCCTAGAGTGCAAAAGAAATGTAAAACCAAATGAATACTCTCAAAACATCCAAAATCAGCATTTAGAAGGAAGGGAGGCAAATCCAAATTGTAAGAAAGTAAATTACGCGAAATTAAATGCGTAAAGTAAATGCTGAATTTAAATTGCGTAAAGTAAAGACATAATGTAAATGCGGAATTTAAATTCACAATAATGTAAAGAAATTTTTTGTATTTCTGGTGGGAAGATTTACAAAGCCTCACTTCATGTGGGCAAAGCTTAAAGGAGCGACTCAAACCTTCAAGGGGAGGAGGCTACCCCTCCACCCCTATTTATACTACTCTTGGGCCACCTACCACCCTTGGATGAGTCCCTCAACCCTAGAGTACTCATCTAAGGGCTAGGATTTGCCGACTCACACACATACCAGGTTTTCTTGCATGGTTTTCAAAGCATACTACCTAGACCCGCTAACCTATCAACTAGACCGCAATCCGATGGCCCTCATTGATCCACGCGGCATCTAGCTAGCATCATCTCTTTTCCTTGTCTTCTTGACTTGCTCGGACTCCATCTCCGATCATCTTCCTAGCAATGTCCGGCCAAATGCCTCGACCTCCGGCGCCTCGCCTAGTCTCGGTCATCCTCCGCCTCACCATGACCTATACAGCATGCCACCGCAACCATCAAAGACAAGGAAAAACTTTTCACATAGCAATGCCCACAAAAGATATTCAATGATTATCCCAAAATCATTAATCGAACATAATTGCGCTCAATGGTCCGGTGCTACTGCCCTCAGGCCGGTAGCACTAGGAAAAGCAACCAACACTCAAATTGCTTCAAATCCAATTCACTTCAAATAAACTAAAATTCAAATCAAACCAAGCTCAAAACTCGTCAATTACTCATCACACACAAGGATAGAGCTCCATATGGTCTTTCACTAGACGACCAAGATACAAGAGAAGTGCCAATGAATTGGCAAATGCTAGAAGTGTTCTTCCTATCTATCCTACAATCAGCAAAGTCTGCATCAAAAAATGCTCGAAAAGACAGACAAGAAGAAAAAGAGTGCCAAATACTATAATTAGTGGTAGCACGAAGGTACCTGATGATGTGCTTCACCGCTTGGCGGTTAGAGGCATGAGGAGAAACCTAAAATTGAGTACACAAACACACAGCAAAATGTATGTCTAGCCTCAAGGCAGTGAGGTATAGAAGAGAGTCGATCATGCTCTGGAACTCCTTTTGATCAGCAGGCTCACTATCCTCGTCAGGCTCGAGGACAGTAGTGGTAGCCATTGGAGTCATCACTAGCTTCCCATCAGACATATCGAAGCATCACAAGAGATCTCGAGTGTACATGCCTTGATGCAAGAAGGTACCATCCCGAGTCTGCTTAATTTGGAAGCAGAGGAAGTAGCTCGACTCGCCCATCATACTCATCTCAGAATCTGTGCTCATCACTTCTAAAAACTGAGACACAAGAGAATGCGAAGAGCCACCAAAAATAATATCGTCCACATAAATCTAGACAAAAGGAAAATTAGAATCTTGGTGTCTGATAAACAGAGTCTTGTCTACAATACCCATTTTGAAACTATGGCTGAGAAGATAGGACTTAAGCCTCTCAAACCATGCTCTAGGAGCCTGCTTAAGTCCATATAAAGCTTTGGAAAGTTTGAAGATATGCTTCAGGTACTTGGGGTTATCGAATCCTAGAGGTTGATTGACATAAATCTCTTCCTCAATATAGCCATTGAGGAATGTACTCTTGACATTCATTTGATAGAGTATGAAACCCTGGGATGCAGAAAATGCAAGTAGGAATTTAATAGCCTTTAGTCTAGCTACAGGGGCAAAGGTCTCCTCAAAGTCAAAACCCTCAACCTGAATAAATCCATGTGCAACTAGTTTAGGCTTGTTACAAATGATAACCCCATCCTCACTCTGCTTGTTTTTTAACACCCACTTGGTTCCAATGACATTATGACCAAATGGGGGCTCTACAAGTTGCCAAAATTTATTTGTCTCGAAGTTTTCAAGTTCTTCATGCATAGCATTAATCCAAGACTCATTGGATATTGCATGAGTAACATCCTTTGGCTCAAAAGAGGCAACAAATGCATAGTGAAGGTAGAAAGAATATAAGCCTGATTTTGAGTGCGTCACATGCTCAAATAGGTCACCAATGACCTGATCACTTGGATAAGAATGTTGAATATGGCGGGGAGGAACAGAAGCAGAAGTGGTCTCTACCTCTTGAATAGAAGAGGTAGGATTAGAGCTACTCGTTAAAGGAAAGTCTGAAGGTAAGGGCTGATCTCCCTAAGATGCAAAAATGGAAACAGGAGACACCTTAGGTGTAGAGGAGACTGGATCAGATGGAGCACCATCATCTTCATCATCCTCATCCCCTACGAAAATGGTCTTGAAGGAGGAAGAAGAGCTTAAAATATCAGGTCTAGCTCTTGGGCTAGCCTCATCAAAGGTCACATCACAAGTCTCTATGATCCTATTCGCATCACAACTCTAGACCATATAGCTATGTGTGGAAGACGAGTAACCCAGAAAAATACCATTAGAAGAACGAGACTTAAACTTATCAAGGTTACCAGTCTTCAAAATAAAACACTTGCAACCAAACACATGAAATGAGAGATACTGGGCTTTCGCCCACACCTCAACTCGTAAGAAGTGTGATGCAAATATGTTGTCAAGAATACACAATTAGAAACATGGCAAGCAGTAGATATATCCTCAGCCAAAAACTTCCTAAGAGTATTGTATTCGTTTAGCATCGTCCTGACCATCTTTACCATGGTCTGTTCTTCTTTTTCACTACGCCATTTTGTTGAAGGACATAGGGATGATAGCATCTAGGCCCCCTCAATTTTTATCATGTTTTATTAAATGGTTTTGGTATTTATGACCGAGTTAATAATTCTTCAAACCATAAAGGATGTATGCTGGAATCAGAAATGGAGCTAGCTGAACTAACAAGATTAAGGTACTTTATTTCTAGTTTATGACTTGGGAGTTGATTCAAGTCAAATAGCTATGATTATTTTTCACTTTGGCTGTACTATAAAGGACTTGGCACAAGTTGGTAATTTGGTTCATTAGGCTAAGACAAAACTAGGCTGCTTGGAGTTAAATCATTTAGTCTTTCTGCTCCTTCAACCAAAATCCCTATATACAACAAGTCCAAACTTTGTGACGGACCAAAGTTCAGTTGATCATTTCCTATTCTGTCACAAAATAGTCTAAGTCCTTATCTCAAACCCAAAGTCAGCTCAGTTCAACTTCAAAATTCACTTGAGTCAAATTCTGATCAAGTTCTATTCATTTCAACGGACCAAATCTCATATTCTCATATACCTAAGTCCGTAGTGAAAAATTCTTGAAGAAATTCACCTATCTTGTTTTTGCCGATCTATGATGGACCAAACTTTTTGGTCCGGCATACATGTGCTTTCAGCTGACCTAAAACTACTTCGTTGCCCATCTATGACAGACCAAATTTTTTGGTCCGCCATACACATACCTTTGTCGAATTCAAAATCTCTCAGTTGTCTATCTATGATAGACCAAACTTTTTGGTCCGGCATAAATCCAAAAATAACTATCTTTTCTGATAGGCAAAACCTTGATATTCATTCGTTGTATTCATCATCAAAATCATACTTCTTTTCAGAAAGTTTCTCATCCATGATGAATCAAATGTTGCTAATTCAATGTTTAGTCCATAGCAAATTCAAATCTTTTGATTAAACTCTTTTTTTGTCAAAAATGGTCCACAGCTACTGATCTCAGTCTTATCCCATCTATGACGGACCAAATTTGTTGGTCCGTCATACATGTAAACTTCATATTTCTCTAACGGACCAAACTTGCTGGATTCCCCATGCATGACGGACCAAATTTTTTGGTCCGCCATAAATATGTAAATTTGGTCCGTGATACACATAATCAGTATCACTAAGGTAAAACTTTTAGTCTGCTGTAAACGTGTTTTAGCTCAAATTTGACACTCTGACATGTGCAACGGTCACTATGGTAATTACAACGGCTATTTTCATCAGAATTGGGTATATAAGCATTGCCTGAGCCATCTACCGTAGAACTTTATGAATTCCTTGACATTTTAGCATTCAAAAGAGCTCTATTTCACTACAAGGAGTCCATACTTCACTCTGAGTCTCAAAACCTCAATCTTTCTAAGTGTTTTAGCTCCAAGCTTGTTCTAGTGCTGTAGTTTGCAAGTGAACCAAGAGACAGAGCTTGTGCAAGTTTATTACTCTTAGATCTCGGTGATCGTAGACAGTTTAGAGGAGGTGAAAAGTGTGACCTGTCCAAAGAAGATTGTGGAAGGTCACTTTTGATTGTGAAGGGTCTGTAGCTCACCTCACTAGAGTAGTGAAAAAGCTACCCGAGTGAGAACCATAGCTACTGCGACTAGCTGTGGTGAAGCAATACTTCTAGAGAAGTGCTTCAACGTGGAGTTGGAGAAGGGCTCCGAACCACGGGATAAATAATTGTCTCATTCTGTTCTTTTGATTTATATTGAGTTGCTTTCGCTGTTATTTCTATTTGCATTTACTTTTGGTACATTCTGATTTTAAGTTATTCACTCACATAGAATAGTTATCTGTAACCAAAGAATTAAAATTTAAAGAGTTGCCTATTCACCCCCCTATAGGCCAACTCGTTCCTACAAGGAAGAGGAGAAATGATGCTCTAAACCTGTTGGGGATTGGATAATTTCCATAAAAACTATTATACGCCGACAGCCGATTTTCAGCCGACCATGCATGCCCTTGGATGGTGTCCCCAAGGAGGATCCTCGGATAGTCCAACTAACGGGTCCGCCCCGACCATGCTTAAGTTCGTCCCTGAGCATGTGCCATAAATCCCCAAGCATGCTTGCCTAGAGGTGCGCAACGGTTAGTCAAAATTGAGGGAAAATCCCGAGCATTATCAAAAGATCGTACTTGGTCCATAAAGATGACGTGGCGATAATTACGCCATGATCTAAGACCATTACGCCACGATCTAGGACCATTATACCCACGTCGAGACGTGGCGGATATCAAGGATGTGGTTACAGCCACGGTTAATGCAGTAATGACGCATTATTCGGCTGCAGTTACTTCAATCGCCTATAAAGACCCCTCCGGTAGGTCGGTAAAAAGGACTAGAGTTCAACGAGCAAACAAAGCACACACACAAGTCATTCTGTAAGAGTTTCGCCAGCAATAGCAAAATCACTAGACGTAGGGTTGTTATCTCCATCATGAGAGGCCCAAACCAATACAAACCCTGTGCACATTCCCTATTATTTTTGAGAGCATTCTTTGGATGCAAACCTTTCACGGGAAAGAGGCTTTGGTTGATCCTTCAATCAACAAGTAAGCTCGACAAGGGCCTGTTTCCCAAATGTCGACAGCTAGCGCCGTCCATGGGGATCTGCTGGTGAATCCTTTCATGAAGAATCCCTGAAGATGCCAAATTCTCAGGATGCTCAAGACCTTTGCACCTTCAATGACGTCAAGGGTGACGACATGTACTATGCTGATGAAGACATAGCTGGTATAGCTGATCCAGAAGGTCACACTGAACCCAAGAGTCCTTCCCCAACTGCTGCAGCACGAGAGCGTTTCCTTCGCTCTCAGCAGATTCCCTCACGGATGATGAGGAGTATGACAGACTCTACGATGGTCTAGACATTCCCAACCATTTTGAGCCTGATCACGTGATTGCGTCACGAGGGGACACCATGATGTCACCTTCGCGATCTCTGTACTCCCACGATGTCAATATGGCGGGAGGAGAAGATGACCCCGAGGTTGAAACCTCGGGGGCAGCTCGTCGTCGTCGCTATGAAGCAGCCAGAAGCCATCTGGAGGCATCTCTGAATAGGACCCTAATGAGCATTTTTCACCAATCCTGTGAAAACCAGATGCCAAGGCTGAATCCTCAGCTCACGGGAGTTCCCGTGGGCACATCTCATCGTAGCATGTGCGCAATCGATGGCCAAAATCACCTTCTCTCGTTCCATAGAGCGTAGAGCTATTGCAGGCTATGGCAACGGTGGTGCGCGACCTTCGAAATTTCCCCAGTCAGGTGAACCTGGAAGCAATGGGCACGGTCATAGCCAAAGGCCTAGAGAAGCTCGCCACCGACACGAAGCTTTCAGGGTCGCCTTGTGACAAAGAAGCCCGGAGTGTTTCCTGGGATAATCGGCATCACTCCCCTATTCGCTCCCGTCACGGTGACTCTCGGAGCCCTGCTCGGGAAGGCCGTAGGAAGCATGATCGGTACCACGAGGACACTCGGAGCGATTCCCGAGCGACCTCGTAGGGTCAAAGATATGCTCGTTCCAGTCACGGGCTGTCGGCGTGTTTGTGCCGGACAGTATTGGTTCAAGTGAATAACCGAGTTTTGGTAGGGGGTCTTCGCAATTGCACCACTCTCTGCTCTCTTCTCTACTCTCTTCGCGTGATGAGCAGGACGGGAGACTCAAGAACTCACGGGTGCACACAAGGAACACACAAGATTTACCTAGGTTCGGGCCCCCAATGCAAGTAACAGCCCTACGTCCTACCTAAGCTCGTGTTGCTCTAGTATTCTGCTTTCTCTTCGTTGTGAGTTTCGACTCTCCTTAGTGATCCAATCATCCAATCCTTTGAGTTTCGACCGACATCCTCGCCTCATGCACACTAGGGCCCTAATATACTCCCAGGACTAGCTAGGGCAGGCAGAGGGAGTAGTTTTACATTAATTACATTGGCTGTGTCTAGTCCTGTCGCTACTGTCCCTCGGAGCCTCTTTGTCTACACCGTATCTTGACGTCACCTGTCTTTGGACTGCCCGAGAGGAGGGGTTCGGACGCTGTGTGACGAACGCCTGGTACACGTATCACCCCGTCCTACCCGGGGCGGTGTGGATGGAACGAGAGTTGGTGAAGTTGGCTCAGTCGGAGGGACAGGTCATGATAGCGTCAGGGAGCCACGCCCATTTAATGGCTTTCAAGAGCACTGCAATGGCTCCCCGTGCATTGAATGGCTCCCATGCGCATTTAATGGCTATGATATGTTGTGATCCTGGCGATTGCTTCTGGTGGAAGCCTCTCAGCTTCGTCTGCGTGGTCATTTGGTAATGGTGGTGCTTTCGTCCGGCGACCCGCCTAATTGCTAACTGCTCATTAGGCGACCACGTATCTGGTCATCAAGCACAGGACACGGTCGGCGGTTGTCCGCCGGCGACCGTGTCCTGATCGCCGGGTTGGGACCGCGGCCGCCAAGCCTTTTTTAGTATGTTGAGTCCTTTGCGCAGGACCATCTTCTTTTGTATCTTGTATCGCGCGGTCCCACAGCGGTGGTGGAAAACACCCGATGTAGAATACTGCTGTTGCCCCGGATCTGCCGGAGCGCCCTAGGAGATTTTTGTGATATTCTTTGACCAGGGTGCGGTCCTGGACAGGTCCTATTCCTGTACATGCAACCGTACAACTTCTCTCTGTAACCACTGCAACTCTTCAGGTCTTGTCGCCCCGTGCCATTATGATTTTTTTGCGAACCGTTGGTTCGTGGGGGCGTGACTCCTCGAATCCAAAAGTCGCGTACGACTTATAAATAGGCATGTTCGCCCCACCACGAATCGCATTCCTGTCGCTTTCGTCTTCTTCGCTTCCCTTGTCTTCTTCGCAGTCACGGCACCAAAACAATACGCTTAATCGTGATGGCTCGCCGCTTCGCATGGATGAGTCAAAGCCGAATGTTCTTCTTTCGCTCGCCTGAAGTGGCCCTCTACCTTAGGGCAGGCACCATCGCGCCAAAATGCAACCCAGGGGAGGTGATCACCTTCCTTTGGGCGCTAGCAGTGGGCCTGATGCCGCCTTACTCCGAGTTCTTCCTCATCATTCTCCACTTCTACGAGATCCACCATCTTCATCTCAACCCTAACTCCATCCTCGCCCTTTCCATCTTTGCACACCTCTGTGAAATGTTCATGGGGGTGATGCCAAACCTTCCCCTCTTCTAGTACTTCTATACTCTCTGTGGCCTCACCGACGGTGGGGTTGTGGGGAGTTGCCATTTTCGCCTCCGTGATGGCTCGGCCTCTCGCTACATCCCCCTCCAGATAAGGAGCACCTGGAAGATGTGGTGGAACAAATGGCTGTACATTGCTGACGATAGCGGGCTCGCCATCCTAGAGCTGTCGTCCACGCCGACGGCCGCCATCGACAACTGGGGTTCCCTCGTCGAGGAGACGGCTGAACTCCGATCCATGGTGGCCCGCATCGACCAGATTCGCGAAACCTCCAAAAGCAGCCGGCGTTGGTCGCCGAGGACTTCGTGACTGGTGGATCAGCCTCTACGGCGGCGTTAAGTCTGGCACAGCAAGATAATCTTGGTGATAGCGATGTGACCCGCACATACCACAATGTAAGTCTTCATCAATTTTTTGCTTGCCTCGCCTTTGTGGTTACCAACAACTGATTGATATCTTGTGCTCTTTGCCAGGCGCTGAGAACATGAGCGACGTCGGGGTTGAGGCTGAATAGTAGGGTTGCTCTCGCAGATCACCGAAGCAACAGGGTCTGCGTCTGGCTCAACGTCTTTGCTAATCGTCACGGCTGGAGCGGCTTGCGATCATCACAAGCTTCCCTTCGATGGATTCTGTCAGGAGGCTGCAATACCACCATGGGGCCCCCTGACGATCAGGGGGAGTCCGGTTCGTGCTGATGACCGGGGCGCAGGGAAATGGGCGGCCACCGCTGACACTTCGGGCCGTGGCCCAAAGAGAACCTGTGCCGCGGGCATCTCTTCTGCTCCACTCTTCAGGTGTGGTCGAGCACGGTATAAGTGGAGTCTTCTGTTGGTGTCATCGCGCCTTCCACCAGGAAGGACTTTGCGGTGCCACCACCACCGCCCACCCCGCCTCGCACTAACACGGTGCCACCGGCAAGTCGGCTGCGTGACGGTGTAAGGCGGCCCAGGCCCAGAGTGGCTAACGCTGCACTTCTTCCGTCGCCTGGGGCACTTACTGCCACATAAGCTTCTTCTCTTCTTTTCTTGGCGTGATTTTCCATTTGCTAGCGCTAACTCTCCCTTCTACGGTGTCTTGAAGCAGACCCCCAAGGTGGCGCGATTGGTCGAATAAACCCGTAAATGCACGCCACGAAGTCGCCGTCTGCAGCTACCGTCTACCCGTCATTGGGCGAGGCAAAGCTACTCTGCAAGGCGTCGCCTCTGCTTTCGTCCCTCGTCTGCATTCCCTCGCGCTCGCCACCGGCTCGCCCGGCACGACGCGTGATTGCCGTGGCGACCTCCCTTCGACAAGCGGATGGTGTAGTTAGAGGTGGCATTAGCAAAAGCGAAGAAACGCTTTTGGTAGCCCAAGTGGCCGCAGAACGCAGGCGAAAGCAGCGAGGAGAAATGTGACCGTTCGTCTGGCAGGTACCAATCTCTGGCAACATGTTGTCACCATCTCCGCCAGCGTTTAGGTGCATGGTCGGCTTATGACCTTTGGCGGGTGACGGTGAGCGGCCGCTAGAGAGTCAATGGCGCACTCGCTCACGGCATCATCCTTGTTCTTTGAAGCCCTTCTTGGCCTCCTGCCACCTTGGCGGACCGCTCGCCGGGTGAGGCGAATCGCGATCGCCCATGCCTTAAATCTTGATGTCTTTGCGTCCACGCGATGACTCCTTGACCCGGTGATCATCGCCGGGTGGAGTGTGACCCACCAGCGTGGCAGGTCTTGGCGGGAACATGCTGGGCTGATGGAGATGGTGCCTCCACCTGTGAAGTAGAGGAAGAAAGTGGGGAGGGCCTTGACCAGATAATGTCATGACGATTAGTCAGGGCATTGCCTTTATTCTTCCTTCTTTTTTTCTGTTATAAGCATGTACATAGGCTTTTTGGCCATTATGAATGAAAATACTTTGCTTTTACCTGTTGTCTTGCGTGTGCTTGCTCGTGATTGGTTTGATCCAGTGCCGGGCAACCAACCCCTGAGCATTTTGCACGGACCCCTTTGGGAGACTAGGTGGATTGACATTTAGGAGTCTTTTCTGCAATCACACAGAACCGCTCCAAATACGAGCCAAGGTTAAATCACGCTTATTTGAAATTAAATAGGCAAATAGGCACATAAAGCCTAAGTCCTTACCATCAAGTGGGCAGGAAATGCATACTAGGTTGTCATTTTTCTATCACCATTCAAAGCTTAATCCTTGTACTTTATCGGGACTAGACTAGGGGCGTGAGGCTAGGGGCGGTCGCGTGGCGGGGCAAATGGTGGCAACTCGACTAAAGCACCATGGGGCGGAACATGGCAGACACACCTCGGCCCGCTGTTGCTAGGCGCCGTTCGGCTCGGCTAAGGAAGGGTCCACGATATTGCCAAGGGACCCTTGCCATCCTTCGGACGGACAGGCTGGGGCTAGGGAGTAGGTCGCGGGGGCGGGGCGAATGGTGGAGCTTCGCCTAAAAGCACCACGTTGGCGGAACATGGCGCAACACCCTCGGCCTGCACACCTGGCGCCTATCCAAGACTCGGCAATGGGGGGTTTAAAGGGTTGCCAAGGAGCCATCGGTTACTAGTACTTATGGCAACCAAGTATGGCACAAACCCTATAGGCCTAAGCAAGTTGAATGGATCAAAATGATAATCAACTGCGTATTGAGCATGTGGGATGCCAGGGATCAGTCAGGGAAGAGTGCAACGACACTGTGACGAGGCAAGACCCAGAAGACTTATAGCATGTCGGAGATCGCTCACCAAGTTGTCATCTCCCATTGCCATCTGGGACTTATGCCCTTGCCATCTTTATGAGACCAAGCAGAGGGTGGGGGCGAGGCAGTCACTAGGCGGGGCAAATGGTGGCGAGAACTTGCGTGAAGCACCATGGTGGGCGGAGCATAAGGCCCTTGCAGCCACACAACCGGCTAGGCACCTATTAGGCTGGCGCCATTTGGGGTCCATGTTATGGTCAAGAACTCTTGGGATATTGGCATGCATGACACCGTGTAAGCGAAGTCGGGAAGAACCGGGCGTTCTATGTTACGGAGTTCTTGACTCATCTCTTCATGGCTATCGAACCGCCGGGTGAGCGAGACACCTTGAAGGAGCCTTCTTAGCGAGGAGACGTTTTTGCGGCCGCTTGGCGGAATTCGCGTGGGGCGAGGTCGCCCGCAATGTTTCTTATGAACCCGGTGTCGTGCGCCGGAGACTTTCTTTGTCGGGCGGCATGAAGCCCGCCCGATCTTGTACTTCCTCCGAAGTTGATGTTGTCTTGGCGTCGGTCCTCTGGTCTTCTTTGTTGAAGAGCCGCCCAGCGTCTTGAGAGCGAAACTCAGAAGCGTCTGCCAGCGTAGAACTGGGCGTCTCTTGCGGTAGGTGTGGTTGGAAGAGACCACAACACCGTTAAACTCCTCAGCCAGCGTGCTCGCGCTTCTTGAGCCTATCAGCATACTGGTCTTGAGACCCCTCGGGACAGTATTGCGTTAGCCTTCGGCTGTCTGTTGCTCTATGGATGGGCCACGGAGGCAAAATACACCTGGTGCCCATCTCTTCATGAAGATCGAGGCAGCTTCATTGGTGAATTGGGTGCCATTGTTAGTGATGATCACGGTTGGCAACTCCAAGGTGAAGATTCACGCATGAACCTAATAGCGGCGGCGGAGTAGTAATGGCGCACATTGCCTCGGCTTGACCCATTTGGTGAACTTTAGCCGATGGCGGCGAACAAGTGGGTGAAACCCCTATGGCGTGAAAGCGAACCCGGGATATCGACCCCCAAGCCGCCGATGGCCATGAGAGTTGGGATGGTTTTGCGAGCAGGCGAGAAGGTGGAGTGCAGCTTGGCATGGAATTGGCATGCCTCGCAACTTCTTACGGCTAAAGCATCACCAGAGGCGATAGACCAATAGAATCACTGGCGGTAAGCTGCAGACCAATGTCCGGCCCGGACATATGGCTCCCTTACATGCCCCATGTGATGTCGAAGCGACTTGCTGCTTTTTGCTTCTGAGTGATGCGCCGGAGAGAATTTTGTTTCTACTTTAGCGATATAGATCCCCACCTATCAGAGTATAGCACTTGGCCTTGCGTGCAATTCTCTTAGCTGAAGTGTCATCATCATGGATCACTTGATCAAACAGGAAGGCTAGGATGGGATCCATCCACTGACCCCCCCCCCCGACCAAGTGTGGGACGGTCGTGCAAACCTTCTTTCGAAGGCTTGGACCGGAATCGACCCGTCATTGGCCCTACTAGAGACCGGGGTGACAATAGACTGTAGGGCACTATCGTCCACTGCCGAAGGCAGGAGGAAATAAGCGGTCCTTGAGACTCCTTCGGAGGCGGACTAGAATAACGGCGCCATCGGCCCGGCTGGTTAGCGAAGCGGCGATGGATGATTGAGCAAGCCTTTGTCGAAGACTCAAGCTGGAGCGAAGCCTTTGACGAAGGCGGGTTGTGGCTTCGTCATGAAATGATTATCGCCCGGCGGATATGGATGTACCCTAGCAGATTGAAGTGGCGCTCCATCGCTTCGACCTTCCGCCAAGTAAGCGGCCATCATGGGATCGAGGCCTTTGGAACTCCTTTGCGCTGGTTGACAATGGTAGAAATGCGCCCTTGGTGTCGCGAGCGCCGGATGCGAGCTGCACAATGATAGCACATAGCCCTTGATGTTGCCGCCATTGGCGATGTTGTTGAGTCGCCTTGAAGTCGAAAACGTCGGTATCGAGGATGTCCCGGTCGAGAACTAGGACAAACCAGACAGCGCCGACCCGGAATGAGCGCCGATTGAAGAAACGGGGGTCCATGGGGGTAGCGGGTGCTCGCGCTTAGCTTCAAAGTGGAGGGCTCCATTGGCGGCGAACTTCGGCCAACCTCTAACTCTTGATGGTAGTGCGTGGAGCAAAACTTGAGCAAAACTCACCTAGTTCCACCGACCACTGGCGGCGTGACCTTGGCTTCTCGGTTGTGGAGTATCTCGAAGTGGGTGAAATTTGTGACCCTTTGTGATCTCCGTCCTAAGTAGTATTGAAGCTTGGGGCGCCACGAGGCAGTGGGGCATCATCTGGGCTTCGGATGCTCTGGTCTCTCGTCGGATAGCACTTGCGATGATATTGGCGGTCTCTAGGCGCCTTCCTCTCATACCGATTACCGCACTCACTACCACTAGGGGTAGCAGCGATAGCAATGACTCCTGGGGCTTGAGGCAAGCGGCAAAGCAGGGGAGAGGAGAGGTATTTCTTGAGATCTTTGAGCGCTTGTTGAGCCGGGCATCCATTGAAGTGGTTAGTGTTCTTCAATAAGCTTGAACAAGGGGACTTTTTCCCTAGGAAGGTGTGGGGGCGTCGGGGCAGCAGTTAGACCTGAGCGTGCTTGAGTGCAGTCGGTGGCTTCATGTGTTCGATAGCATAATCTTGTAGGGATTGGCACGAATACCCGGCCCAGACGAGGAATCCCAACAACTTCGGAGATGCATAAAGACACACTTCTCGGGATTGAGCTTGGTTGATTCTTCCTAAGGTTGGAGAAGGTTTAGCCTAGATCCTCAATCGGCCCTTCACGCTCTTCTCGAGTTTTACCACGGGTCATCGGCGTATACCATCCGAGGTTCCGTCCAACTTTGTGAATCGAAATATAGTATGCATAGCACCTTCGATAAGTAGAACCCGCTTTTTTATCCCAAATGGCATTGAATATAATAATTGCCGATAGGAGTTACAAGCATGATCTTCTCTTCATCTTCTTCGCCATCTTTGATCGGTGAGTTACAGATGCGCATCGAGAAATATAAGCGTGCACCCACCGTAGAGTCCACGATCGGTCGATTAAGTGGCAAAGTCTGGATCGCCAGGCGGGCCTTGTTGAGTCGGAGAAGTCGACATTCGCCACTTCCGTTGGATTTCTTGGCGAGCCTGAGGTTGGCAAGCCATTAGGTGAATGACTTCTCGATGATACAGCGTGCAGTGACTTCTCGACTTCCTCGCGGATGGCATCTTGACACTTTCGGGGCTGTTTGGGACCGTTTGCCCTTTGAAGCGCTTTGTGGGGCGTTACGGTTGTGCTCGATCACCTCTTTGGGGACCCCGGTCATGTCGAATGGTTGCCAGGCAAACACGTCTGTGTTAGACCGGACGAAGGTGGCAAGCGCGTCTTCCTATTTGGCGCCAAGGTTGGCGCCCAGCTTGATGGTCCTTTTAGGCTCGGCCATGCTCAGGTAGACCACCTTAACCTCGCCGGGACCGGGCTGGGGCGAGCGCGAGTTCTTGCGCGAGGGCTCCCGAGTAAACGGCGTCAACTTTGCCGTGCCGAGTGGTGCTGCCAGGTCAAGGCTTGCTTATCGCGGCGCGGGACCTCGCTGTCCACTGGATGCTTATGGGACCTCTAGGTCGGCATCTTCACCACCATATAGGCATAGTGGGTGGCGCCATAAGCGACCAGCAGCGAATTCGGCCAAGTGGGAACATTGTAGGGAAGGTCGAAGTCAGCGACGTCGAAGTCCACTAACTCCGTGCGGCAGTTGTCCACGTTCCCAAAAGTAATGGGAAGGCAGACCTGGCCCAGGGGCATCGAGCCAGCCCCTGGGGTGACTCCGTAGAAGGGGAGCGCTGGGCGGAGCTCTCGCTCCAAGATCTGAAGAGCCCGGAATGCCATGGGGGACAAGAGGTTGATGGAGCTCCCCCCATCGATCAGAACGCGCCCAAGCTACACGTTCCGAACCGTGGGCGAGACCATGATCGGAAGGTCCCAGGCGGTGGTGCTTTCGCCCGGGTGGTCGGCAGCGTTGAAGGTGATCGGCTCCTCCGAGCCGCTTGATGGCCTAGCCGCCTCCGCGCGCATGATCTGCAGCGGTCGCAGACTTCCCTCATCGAGAGCTTGTACTTCATGTTGGGGCGTGGGTGGCGATCCGCCGTGGATGTAGGCCACCTATGCTCACCTTGCTAGAAAGGCGGCTAAGCGAGTCATACGCCCTTGTTATCGTCATGATCAGGAGGCGTTCCCTAACATTTGCTCTCCATATTCTCGCGCACGACTTGGCAATGATCCAAATCGTGTCCATTAGTATTATGAATAGGACAGAAGACCTTACCCTGTTTTCCTATCGACAATAGTCCTGTCGATCTTGGTGACCATCCTACCAATCACGGTGATCGTCCCGCCGATCATGGCGATCGTCTCGCCGCGGTTTGATGACCTTGTTTCTTAAGCTCGGCCAAGACTGGCAGGATTCAATGGCGGGCGTTTCTTCTTGTTAAGTAGAACTAGGACCTTTGAGTCCGGCCTTGCCCTCGCCCACGGCGTCGTCTACTCGGCGGTCCACTCCGTCCCTCCGTTGCGGCGCACTTGTGCACCAAGCGAACAGCTTCGGACATGTGTGGCGATATATCATGGTGGCCATCTTCTCCCGCATCTTGCGGTCTCGCACTCCCCTCCAAAAGGCGATGATGACAAACTGGCCAGAGAACTTGGTGATTGTGTTACGGCAGTGGCTGAATCGCCGGATGAACACGCGTAATGACTCCCCTCTCTTCTGTTCGAGGGCATGGAGGTCATCCTCCACGCCTGGCTGGTTGTAGGAGCCCTGGAAGTTGGTGAAGAACTGGCCACACAACTCCGCCCACGAGTGCACCGACCCCCTTGGGAGGTTCATCAGCCAAGAACGGGCGGAGCCCGCCAGGGCTATTGGGAGATAGTTTGCCAAAACCTTCTTGGAGCCGCCGGCAACCCGCACCACCATGGTGTAGATCTATAGGAACTCCTCCGGGTTGGTGGTGCCGTCGTTACTTCTCTCGATGGTTCTTTGGGTGAAACCTTTCCGCCAAGCGACACGGCGCGATCGTTGATGCCTCCAGCGTGGGCTGAGCCACTTCCACGTGAAGCGCGATGTCCTATGACCATGGCGCTACTAGGTGTCGCCCCGGCTCCGGCTACGGGTACTCTAGGAGGCGGGCCACATGCAAGTTTTGGGGCGTGGCCTCCTCCATCGCTAATCATTGTCGGATCGGTGTGCTCCGGCCACGGTGAAGCGCCGCCACCTTCTCGGAAGCGTCAGACGATCCCGCCTAATGGGAGTGTGAAGCCTCCATCTTCACGGGGATTGTGATGATCCGCATGAAGAAAGCAGCGGGTGGCTTATTCTACCACCCCTACAGCGCCTGTCCACCGTGTTTGTGCAGACAGTATTGGTTCGAGTGTAAAACCGAGTTTCGGTAGGGGGTCTTTGCAGCTGTGTCACTCTCGTCTCTCTTCTCTACTCTTTCCGCGTGGTGAGTAGGACAGGAAACTCAAGAACACAAGGGAGCACACAAGGAACACACAGGATTTACCCAGGTTCGGGCCCCCAATGCGTGTAACAGCCCTATGTCCTGCTCAAGCTCGTGTTACTCTAGTATTCTGCTTGCTCTTCCCTGTGGGCTACTCAACTGAGCGAGCTCAGTGATACAATCCTTAGAGTTTCGACCGACCTCCTTGCCTCATGCACACTAGCGCCTATATATACTCCCAGGACTAGTTAGCGCAGGCAGAGGGAGTAGTTTTGCATTAATTACATTGAATATGTCTAGCCCTATCGCCATCAGTCCTCGTGAGCCTCTTTGTCACGCCATATCTTGATGCGGCTTTTGTCTTCTGACCGCTTGAGAGGAGGGTTCAGACTGCGTGATCTAACTGGTCAGTACCATCGCCACCTCGTCTGGCACAGGGCGGTGTAGATGGAACAGGAGTTGGTGAAGCTGGCTCAATCAGAGGGACAGATCATCATGGCGTTAGGGAGCCACGCCCATTTAATGGCCTTCAAGCGCACTACAATGGCTCCCCACGCATTGAATAGCCCCTATGCGCATTTAATGGATCCCATGCGCATTTAATGGCTATGATACATTGTGATCCTAGCGATTGCTTCGGGCGGAAGCCTCCCAGCCCTATCTGCGTGGTTGGTTGGTAATGGGCTGGCTGTTCGTCGGGCAGCCACGTGGCCTAGTCGCCCGACTGCTCGTCGGGTGGCCACGTGTCCTAGTCTTCGGCGGTCATGATCTGGTCGCTGGGCACAGGACCTAGTCGCCAATGCTTCGCCGAGCTGACCACGTGTCCTAGTCGTCATTGCAGAAATTTGGGACTGCAGTGCCACCAAGCCTTTCTTCAGTATGTTGAGTCCTTTGCACAGGACCTCCTTCTCTTTGTATCTTGTGTGCGCGGTCCCACCTGGCGGCCGTGGAGAGAGTACCTCGATGTAGAATACACCGACAGTACCTTTAGCAATTACTCTACCTGAAGAAGCATCCCCAAAAGTGATCAGCTCATCACCGGGGGCTCGGACTAGGGAAGAGAACCAGTGGGAGTCTTCGGTCATATGGCGAGAGCAACCGGAGTCAACAATCCAAACATCTCTCTTCCCTAACTGTCGGACCTGATCAAGCCACAAGAGAGAGAGGACTCAGTACTAGGATAAAGTGAAGACCTGAGAACCCAATATTGAATCACACGACGCCTCAAAGTACCAGTTATAGAAGAAGATTGGACTTTGGTGTCTCTCTGACGCTCGACTCTCACAAGATCAAAAGAAGCAACTCTAGTAGAAGATCTGGGAGCTGTCACTGTTTGGCCATTGTCATGCTTGTTCTCAATTTTAAGCTAATCCGGTAAGTGAGGCTTGTCATGCTAACGTCTTCCGTAATGTCATTAAAATCCTCACCTAATTATAATCATACAAGTGTTAGGACTTTTATCTTGCATGAAGAGGGGGTAACGAAATCCTAAAAATCATTTTCCAAACTGCACACAGGTTATTTTACCTTAGTCAATGACATGTGGGCCATGTTCATAAGAGAGAGGAGAGTAGGCTGCACCTACCTAACATAACATTTCTTACTTTACTCACCTCTACCCACTTACCTAACCAGTCAATGACACATGGCTCCTACCTTGCATAGGAACTTGTGGACTACACATTCCCTCCATGTCTTTTCTCACTCCAATCACTCATACCCACCCTTTTACTCACCCTATGACATGTGGGACCTAGCCCCACAAGTAAGCATGAATGGGCAGCCATATATAGGGTTTTCTATACCTTGGTTTTCCCTTTCCCACCTGCCCATTTGCTCAGCCCACACCTGAAAAATAGCAAGAACATCTTCTGCAACTCCATGCCATTCTCCCCCACTAATTCCCTCAAATCTTGAGTTTGAGCTTGTGCATGTCATACCACATCGAAGCCAAGATCAAGAGCTTCAAATCCATCCAATTGGATTCTTGAGGCACCAAGTTTTGGGTGAGTGGTAACCGATTTCCTTTTCCCCCATGTTCTGAAATTTTGCCCGTTGTGACTCATTTCCTTCTTTTCCATGGAATCCATCATCAAACCTTGAATCGGGTCGTACATGTCGCATGGAAGCTTGAGGAGGGCTAGTTGCTGTTGCAAGCACGAGCAAGCGAGGTCCTCATCGTCCACACGAGCTAGGAGGAGACGAACTGCAAAGACCAGCGTTGCGACACTTTTCGTCATCCCCTCGCCGAAACCAACCATCACCAAGTGCAAAAGTAGCCCTGTAGTGGCAAGATTCTACCCTAGTCCATTCCTTTGAAGTCCTAGTCCATTCCTTTGAAGTGTGGAGGCCAATGGACAAGTAGCTGTTTTAAAATAGAAAAGCCCAGCTCGGATAGTCCGAGGTTTCACTTTCACGATCCAACCACTTTGACACTTCAAGAAAACTTGGATAGTCCGAATAGTGCTTAGCTCAAGAAATGGATTGGCTAGAGAGGGGTCTACTCTTGACATTACGAGGTGACAATCGGATACTCCGAACATTACTCGATAAAATGCCCCTAAGACTTGAACTTTTGACACACAAGTCCAAACTTCACAATACTCAATTGGTACTTTCATATTATAATTAGTACTACACATCATGAGCATTTCACGCATCTTTTAATTGTGTGCACCATTTGAATTCTTGATTTGGTGTTTATTGAATTGGATTTTCTCGTTAAGTGTTGACGCTTTGGAAGGCACTCCTGAGTACGACTACGCCTTCGAAGTTAAGAACGGGCAGTAAGGCACTACTTTACTACTTGACCATAATTGCTCCTACTATTTGAAATTTATATTTTGGAATTATTCTATCACTTGCATGCTTACTTTCAATTACAATTATGATTGGGTAGAATTCTTAGCTATTGCCACATTGTTATGTTATCCCCTTGCCATGTTCTTTCCATGTTCCATTGTCGCCCTAGGTGGTTGGGTTATTATTATTATATATGGGTTCGTGCGAATTGCTTAGCCATGCTTAGAACATCATTAGAAACTGCGATAGGTGGACTTAGTCCATCGGTCGCAGTGATAAAAAATTATTATAATGATGGTTTCAAATGGCAGTCAATGAGTAGAGAGATATTGGTTAATAGGACCTTAAGGATTGAATCCTGGTGACGTCTCTTTGAGTAACTATTGTGTGAACCACACGTCGTTTATGGGACCAGCGTAACCAAGTACTTGTATATGACTAGGGTGTGTAAACCATGTGAACTCGGAATGCTTTGAGCTTAGTGGAGCGTCAAGGAATGTGCGCCGGAATTCCTTGAGCACATGGGAGCATCAAAGAACGTCCTCGGAGTCCCTCGAACTATGTTGAGTTGGGGATGTCCAACAACGGGCGTACTCCTTGATCCACACACACCGGGCACTGGGCACGCGAGATTGTCGGGACCCGAATCTGCAGATCCGGACCCTCTGTGTATTCTGTACTAGTCCAGGATGAACAGTGTTGAAGTACCACAATCATACACAGCGGAATTAATAATAAAGTACTTCAAACAGGAGTATAAACGAGTTACAAGACCTTATGGTCACCTTACATTAATTCGCCACGCAGGGTGATAAATAACAAAGAAACACAAGTTCAACAACGGAAGTAAAAGTACGATAATGAAACCCCTTGTAGCCATAGGCAACTGACGAGGCTCAACCCTAATCCTCCAGACCTTCATTAAGCTCCTCCTCCCACGCTGGTGTTGCTTCTTCTTCTAAGGTTTTTGTTGAAGCAAGGGTGAGTATACAACATACTCAACAAGTCATGCACTATGCAGTTCTATTACTACATGCATGGCTTATTCCAAGGAAAAGGCTCAATGGTTGTTTTGCATGAAACAACTTTTCTTTTAACAGATAGTCTTAATTAGATTAAAAGCAGGAAAAATCATTACTATAATACTTAATTCCTCAATTCTTTTCCAAGAGTTTGGCACACAGCCCTAAGTTTGATTCATTAGTCTTTGGCACACAGCCACCCATTCCACATTTTATTTTGAAAACCTAATTCTTGACTGTAATCCCCGAGCAATGTCCAATACCGCGGACGCGGCTATTCGAATAGATTTAACACACACTCTGCAGAGGCTGTACACTTTACCCACAGGATACAGTCGCTCACCACACAGGTGATTGATTGCAACAAAGTCTTTCAGATACTAACACCTAACCAGTGAACCTCTCTAGTATTGCCTTTCTAACACTTCCCTCACTTAGAGCCAAACTTAGAACAAGCAAATACAGTTGGATGGGTACCAAGCAGCAGCAAAGCTCTGGTACGCTCCCCCATACGGTTACATTTTTGTGTAACTGTCGCCCCGAGGTGTCAAAGGAAAGATATCAGAACCCTACTAAACTAGGTCTGTCCCATACCAGACAAGTGGTTGTACGAGAAACTCAGTTCAAAGGCTCGCAAGGTGATGTCCTTAACTGTCCTGCAAAACATCCGTTTTATATTTCTCGACACACGCCTTTACAATCTTTAGTACATCCCGTTGCCACACAGGCCCACCTGGCACGAAGCCTTCTTGCCACTTGTCCCGGTCCAAATCATTTCCCACCTCGGTTTGCATTTATGCAACACATGCTAATGCCCACTTCATTGCGTGAGTAGAACCACACAGGTCGCTACCCCCAATTCCATCTCATGACATTATCGCATTATTCCAAATTGCGTTCCATAATTGTTTAGTCAATATTCTTTTGCAAATTTGAAAATCATTCAGCGCATACAAGCAGGCTAAGCGACTAATCATGGTCTAGCCTCCCGTGTTGGCATTATAATAGCAACCAACTCAATTTAATATCTTAGGGTGACAAGGATTTCAAGGCATACAGGTAATATTAACAAGGTGGCATAACCAGATAGGTATTTTAACTACCTTACCCAACTTAAGCAATATCATTTTTAATTAACATAGCATGCATAATTTGAATCAAAATACATTTTAAAAATCTAGGGACAATATGGTCAAAGCATGAATTGCCTTCGAAAAGTAGTTGATTCTGGTCTGAAATCAGGATTGGATGTTAAATTCTTCCCCGAACTGCTCCGGCAACTCCTGAGTCTACTCAGAACAAACGTGCACACGATAAATAAACTAAAACAGACAGCAAGACCATCATTAAAAATAAAATAAAAATAACCAATAAATAATTCACATTTTTACAAATTTTTAGGAACTAGAATCACCCAATTCTGAGTTAAAATGCAAAAGTTATAGCATTTGCAAGTTTCTGAAATTTCTAATAAAGAAATACCCGAGTTAATTGATTTATTTTTCTCTTGAAAATTCGGTTAAATCCCACGCTTGACACGGTCAGCACCAGAGTGAGCCACGCCGCTCTTGCCGCTAACATGTGGGTTCTTGATGACGCCATCTCGACAAGGCACCACGGTCATTACACTAACAAGTGGGCACGATGAGCATGACTAATCCACTCATCAGCTGACACGCGGCGCTCGCCCAACGGTCCACGCGGCCACAAGATTTCCCTCCCGTTTGGATTCAAATCCAACGGTCAGTCCGGCGCGGCTGCAGAGGTTTCGGGTGGCTACGTGGCAAGATCTCAGACCTTAATCTAAGATCCAACGGGCATTATCAAACGCGTCGACCCGGGACTACGTAGACGTACCTCCACGGTTGGATGACGATCCAACGGCCACTGATACCCGAGCGATGCGCTGCCACCGAGCCTACGCGGCGCAATCCAAGTCGGTTATCTATGATCTAACGGCCATCATCAAAGCATCTACACCGCAGCTAAGTGGACACATTGGCGCAGTTGGATGAAGATCCAACGGCGGAAGTCATACCGAGCGATTCCCTATTCACCAGACCTACGTGGCCTAATCCGAGCCGGTCATCACAGATCGGACGGTCATTTTTAAACGAATCTATTATGACTTCGCGGCGATATGGTGACGGTCAGATCAAGATCCTACGGTCGGATTCTACCGAGGTTATTCGAATCTAGTGCTACAGGAAGGGAAGACGTGGCATTACCTCGGACGTGCGATGGGGATCTAACGGTCGGGGATGCTCGCGATGATTTGAAGAAGAGACGGCGGTGCTTGTCGCCGGACTTGGAGAAGACGAGGTAGCCTACGGCGATTCCGGGCGTCTCTGGTCGGAAGAAGTGGTTCCCCCGGCGCTTCTTGGCACGGCGAACTCGGGACGAGCCTTGGTTGTGGCGGAGAGCGGCGGACTACGGTGGGAATCAAGGGGAACCGAGGCGGTGGCTGTGCAAACTTCGGTGAGCTACGGGGAGAGCTAGGGAGCACGAGAGCTAACGGGTGAACGGACCAAATGCGCGGGGTGGTCGGACACGTTAAATGGGCTGTAGCACGGTCGTCGAGATGCCTTGGAGCACGTGCAAATCCACCACCAAATCTCCTCGGCCAACAGGCGACGGCGGCGCGACAGTCGTCCCCTCCCGATGCGGCGCGACCAACCAGCACCGCTCGATTGCAATCCAACGGCTCGGAACGAGTAACGGTTCGGCTGATATTGCTACGTGGCACAATCCTAGCGGCTCAAATACTGCGATCCAATGGACATCGAGTACATGCGACGCAGCCAAACTGCATCCATCCAATGTAGATCGAGCGGTCCAGGACAAGCGGCGCTAGGGTTAATGGCGGCGCACGGTGTTGGGCTTTACCGACATCTGTAACCGCTTTTTTCCGGTTTTATCAATAAAAAATAAATCTAGTAAATCAAAGTAATTATTTAGGGTACTAAAAATACCTGAAAAAATCTAGAAAAATTCTAGAAAATATTTCAGAGCATTTAGAGCCTAAATAAAATATCTTTCTTTTATTTTTGATAATTACCTTTCTGAAATTTAATTATTCAAGAGAAGGATAAATTTAAATTAATTTCAATTAAATCCAAATAAATCCCAAAATCCACAAAAATTCAAATAACTCCAAAATTTTAAATTAAGCCAAATTTTAGGATATTACAAACCTACCCCCCTTAATGTAATCTCAACCCGAGATTCAAGCTTAACTACGTAATAGGTTTGGGAATTCCTTTTTCGATCTTCCTCTCGCTCCTTGTGGCTTCACTTTCTCGACGACATTACTCCAATCGAACTCGCAAAATCGGTGGACTTGCTCTTGTTTTCGATCCATCAGATCCAATTTTTATCGGTTGCTCTTTGTAAGTCAAGTCTTCTCAGAATTCAATTGCTTCGTGGGTGTTTGCTCGTCGTGCACTCTGAGACACTTCTTGAGTTGCGATACATGAAAGACATTGTGTACTCCTGCTAATGTTTGCGGTAACTCTAGTTGGTATGCGACTTCTCCCCTGCGACTTAGGATCTTTAACGGCCCCACATATCGGGGTGGAAGTTTCCCCTTTTTGTGAAACCTCTGGACTCCCTTGAGAGGCGTAACCCTGAGATACACATAATCTTCAGGCTCAAAACTTAAATTCCTGCGGCGATTGTCCGCATAACTCTTTTGTCTTGATCAAGCAATTTTAACCTTTCCTTATCGCTATTTGCTCTTCTGCTTCTTGGAGTATGTCCGTCCAAGACACGACGCCACCGAGCCTCATTCCAATTTAACGGCGCCCTACAAGGTCGCACCATACAACGCTTCAAAAGGTGACATCCAAGGCTAGCTCGATAGTCGTTGTTGTAATCGAATTCAACATATGGTAAACATTTATCCCAAGACGTCAGATATGCCAATGCACTGCCCTCAACATATCTTCTAATATCTAATTGACTCTTTACATGCGCCCATCCGCTTGCGGATGATATGTCAGATCGAATTCAAGCCGGTGCCCATTGCTATATGCAATTTATCCCAAAATCTTGAGGTAAATTGGGTACTTATCCGACACTATCTTCTTTGGCACTCCATGCAAGCAAACGATCCTTGCCATGTATAACTCTCGCCAACTTATCTCCCGAATAGGTCAGTTTTACCTAAGATGAAATGTTCAACTTTTGTTAAACGATCCACTATGACCCATATGGAGTCATAACCTCCTTGCGTCCTTGGCAATCCGGTGATAAAATCCATTCCGATTTCCTCCCATTTCCACTCTGTTATTTTTAATGGTTGCAATAGTCCTGCTGGTCTCTGATGCATAGCTTTGACTCGCTGGCATACATCACATAGTGCTACGTGCTCAGCAACCTCTCACTTCATATTCGGCCACCAGAACCTTTCTTTCAAGTCTTGATACATCTTCGCACTTCCTGGATGAATCGAATACTTGGAGTCATGAGCTTCCTCCAAAATCAACTGCTTTAGCTCCTTTTTGTTAGGTACACAAATGCGCTCTTTCATCCACAATGTGCCTTGTTCGTCCAGCTTAAATTCTTTTGCTTGCCCTTCCTCCATCTTGGCTTTGATTCGCTTGATCTTCTCATCATTCTTCTGACCTTCTCTAATCTGGTCTTCCAAGATAGGCTTTACCTCCAAAGCGGCTACAAATCCTTCTGGAACAACTTCCAATTTCAACCTCTGAAGATCCTTGCACAATTCTCCTTGGCTTTCTCCCACTATCATATTTAGACTATGATTTTTCTGACTCAAGGCATCAGCCACTACATTGGCCTTGCTGGGATAATAATGGATACCCATGTTGTAATCCTTGATCGCTTCTAACCATCTCCTTTGCCTCTTGTTCAGTCGATTGGGTGAAAATGTATTTAAGGCTTTTATGGTCTCAGATACACCTCACACTGCTACCAATAAGATAGTGATGCCATATCTTCGTGGCATGCACTACTACGCTAGTTCTAGATCATGCGTCGGGTAATTTCCCTTGTGTGGCCTTAACTGTCTTGATGCATAGGCTACTACCGTTCCGCTTTGCATCAATACGCACCCAAGTCCTTGACGTGATGCATCACAATATATATCAAAATTCTGATGGGTGTCTGGCAAAACTAATATTGGTGCTGATATTAAACGTTTCTTCAATTCCTGAAAACTCTTCTCACAATCCAATGTCCAGACAAATTTCTTCTCTTTCTTTAGCAATTGTGTAAGAGGTCTAGCAATTGTCGAGAATCCTTCTATAAATCGGCGGTAATAACCAGCCATCCCAAGAAAACTTCGAATCTGCGTAACCGTCTTCGGTGGTTCCCAATGTAGTACTGCCTCAACCTTGCTTGGGTCCACTACAATTCCCTCGGCGGTCATTACATGCCATAGGAATTCTACCTTACTCTTCCAGAAGTCACATTTACTGAACTTCGCAAACAACTGCTGCTCTCTTAACTTTTCTAGAACCAGCCTCAAATGTTGGGCATGCTCTTCATCCGTCCTTGAGTAAACCAGAATATCATCTATGAACATGACCACAAATTTATCTAAATATTCCATGAATACTTTATTCATCAAGTTCATAAAGTATGCTGGCGCATTTGTCAATCCAAATGACATAACAGTGAACTCATAGTGTCCATATCTTGAAGAAAATGCAGTCTTGGGTATGTCCTCTGTCTTGATTTTCAACTGGTGGTATCCTGACCTAAGGTCGATCTTGGAGAATACTCCTGCTCCTCTTAATTGATCAAGAAGATCATCTATCCGAGGTAACGGGTATTTATTCTTTATCGTCACTTCGTTAAGCACACGATAATCTACACACATCCGAAAGCTTCCGTCTTTCTTCTTGACAAACAGAACTGGTGCTCCCATGGTGATGAGCTAGGCCTGATGAATCCTTTTTCCAATAGCTCCTCGATCTGCTTCTTCATTTCCACTAACTCTTCGGTGGACATCCGATATGGTGTCTTTGCTATCGGTGCTGTTCCAGGCACAAAATTGATTACAAACTCTATGTCTCTGTCTGGTGGCATTCCTGGTAGTTCCTCGGAAAAAACATCTGGGTACTCACTGGCTACTGGTACATCTCTTATACCAACGGTCTCCAGATTGTTTACTAGCATCTGTCCTTCTCAAATTGCCATTGCTTGAAATTCCACTTTCCGATTATCCGGGCCTTCAACAGACACGACTCTTCATCCACAGTCTAACACAGCCTTATGCTTAGTCAACCAATCCATTCCCAGGATAACATCTAGGGTTTGGGTATCTAATATAATAAGGTTCGCTAGGAACTCTACCCCTTTTATTAATAGCTTAACCCCAGAACATCCGACCTTAGAGCGGAGTTCTGATCCAGGGGATTGAACTAGAAGTGTACTTTTAAGGTTAACAATATCCAAATCATTTGTCACAAAGAAAATCTCGAGAAATGAACGAATGTGAAGCTCCTAATCGAATAACACCGTAGGCTGCACCGAAGTTGACAAGGAACTTACCGAGCACGACGTCCGTGGCATTCTCGGATTTCGCCTCAGGAAATGTGGTTAATCCCGCCGTGAATGCTTGCGGTGTGTGGCTCCAACTTGGGTAGATCTCGCTTCCTCCTTGGGCGGGAGTTTTGGTGGCGTGTTTTCTAAGTTGAAACGCACCGGTGTCACCCCTTCTTTGGGCACACATTGGCGAAATGCCCGCTTCATTGCAATTGTAGCAGCGTCCCCGACATCCGCCGTTCCCTCCGCTCGATTAATACCCCGACCGAGTCCAGGGGTTTGCCTGCTGGTCTCGCATTGGCGGCGTGTCCTCGACATCGCTTCGCTAAAATCTGGAGAATTGTTGAGGTATCAACCTCTGTTTCTGATGACCTTGACGTCCTCCCTGCTGGGCCATGCGGCGTTTGCGGTTATCATCAAGCTCATTGCACTTATCCTCTAGTATAGGTGCCTTATTTACCAGCTCTTGAAAATCAGGAAAGGTGTGGGTAATCAACACCACCTGGAAATCAGTGTTGAGTCCCTTCATAAAGCGAGACTGCCTAGCCTTACCTGTTGCTACGTCTTCCGGAGCGTATCGTGCAAGTTGAGTGAATTTATTCAAATATTCGGCCACTGCTTGGCCTCCTTGCTTCAGCGCTCTAAATTCTTCCTTTTTTAGTTCCATAATACCTTCTGGTACGTGGTATTGACGAAAGGCTATGGTGAATTCTTCCCAGGTGATTTCCTATGGGTTTTCCTGCGATGCGCAGTAGTTTTCCCACCACTTAGCTGCTGTTCCTTCTAGCTGATGAGAGGCATAAAGCACCTTCCCATTTCCATCACACTGTGTTATATGTAATTTCCTCTCGATGGTCCTTAACCAGTCATATGCCTCTAATGGGCTAGCATTGCCTGAGAAAGTAGGCGGACGTGTCCTCATAAACTCGAACAATCTCGAGTAGGGACGTGGCCCATTGTTAATTGCTTGGTTGTTGGCTATCGCTATGTTGATTTGTTGTACGGCTGCCATCATGGTCTGTGATTAATCGCTTTGTCTTTGCGAGAAAAGCTCCCAGATTCTCGTGATGTCAACCGGTGGTGCTTCCCGTGGTGGTGGTGTATTGCTCGATCGCTTTTGACGTGAATCAACGCCTCCTGCCCGTGTTAAGCAGTATTCACCATCTCTGATTGCTTTGACGGTTTAGAGATGAGAGGGAAGGAATAGGCAAGTAGAAGAACTTATACGGTAAAACAGTGTAACTTAAATCCTTAACATCCATTCAAAGATAATAAATAGGTATGGTCGCATAAGGGCCTAAGGGCCTTGCAACCATACCAAGAATCACAAAGATCAAACCAAATAGTTCATTACAATAGCATGGCGCAACTAAGTTTGAATTTTAAAGACGTGACTCAGAACAATTGAGTCTCAACGCAAAATCCCAACAACTACCCGACCCAACGAATCTCACCATCCAGCCATCCCGGCTGCGCTCGCCTATCACGTACACCGGCGGTGAGCCGCATTGGGGCAACCGATCCCCATGCCCTCCCACCGGTGTCAGCTGGGGCTCCATCTGCCATCGATCCTCTCGTGCGGGCTTTGGCCTCTGCTCTCTGCTCCTCCTCGTCCTCGCCGCCAAGCTCCATGACGGCCTCCGGCCCCCGACCGTGAGAGGGCCTCTCTAGCTCGGTGATCCTCTCGCAGCAGGCATCCTAGTCTCGCCAGGCCACCTCGGTCTCCTCCAAGGCACGATACACCGCCTGCAGCTCCACAGTAGTAGTCCTCCTGAGCCGCGGTGAACCGGCCCAAGTGCACGACAGCAGCGTCCTCCTCCAGCCTCCAAGCGCGCTGGAGGGTCCACCTGCAGGTCTTGCACACGAAAGCAAAGGTCCCACACCAAGCCGTAGTCCTCGCTAACCCTACGAGCGCTAGCCGGCACACTCTGATGCTCATGTAGTTGGCCCGCCTCACCGAGAGATGGAGTGGACGGCTGGCACGCGTGTTCTCTCGCACGTACAGGGTGAGGATCGCCTCCCACCAAGGGTTGATCTGTTGACCACCTAGGTGCGGACTCCAAAGAGGGCTGGCAAGCCTCCCAAAGACTGAGCATCCTCCAAAGCTCACAGATAACCTCCGTGACGCTGGCCAAGGAGGAACCATCCTCATCTGCCAAATCAACTCACAAGATTAAAATTTTAAAAGAACACAAAAGTAGTAGCAAAATACAGCATAGGTATGAAGTAAGGAAGAAGGGATAAGTCGAGATTTCATCGATTATTCTTGCATAATTTTAATTCTTTTAGAAATTAATTTTTATCCTTTCTAGAACGGCCGGTCTAACTAGGGTTAAGTCCCACAACAAGATGGCTCTAATACTAACTCGCTCGAGACCCGAATCGCAGATCCGGACCTCTCTCGATTCTCAGACTAGTCCAGATCACGCTTAGTACACACAGATGAACAGTGTTGAAGTACCACAATCATACACAGCGGAATTAATAATAAAGCACTTCAAACAGGAGTATATAGGAGTTACATGACCTTATGGTCACCTTACATTAATTCGCCACGCAGGGCGATAAATAACAAAGTAACACAAGTTCAACAGCGGAAGTAAAAGTACGATAATGAAACCCCTCGTAGCCACAGGCAACTGACGAGGTTCAACCCTAATCCTCCAGATCTTCGTTAAGCTCCTCCTCCCACGCTGGTGTTGCTTCTTCTTCTGAGGTTTTTGTCGAAGCAAGGGTGAGTATACAACATACTCAACAAGTCATGCACTATGCAGTTCTATTACTACATGCATGGCTTATTCCAAGGAAAAGGCTCAATGGTTGTTTTGCATGAAACAGCTTTTCTTTTAACAGATAGTCATAATTAGATTAAAAGCAGGAAAAATCATTACTATAATACTTAATTCCTCAATTCTTTTCCAAGAGTTTGGCACACAGTCCTAAGTTTGATTCATTAGTCTTTGGCACACAGCCACCCATTCCACATTTTATTTTAAAAACCTAACCCTTTACTGTAATCCCTGAGCATAATACAACGGACGCGGCTATTCGAATAGATTTAACACACACTCTGCAGAGGCATACACTTTACCCACAGGATACAGTCGCTCACCACACAGGTGATTGATTACACCAAAGTCTTTCAGATACTAACACCTAACCAGTGAACCTCTCCAGTATTGCCTTTCTAACACTTCTCTCACTCAGAGCCGAAGCTTAGAACAAGCAAATACAGTTGGATGGGTACCAAGCCGCAGCATAGGTACACTCCCCCATACAGTTACATTTTTGTGTAATTGTCGCCCCGAGGTGTCAAAGGAAAGATATCAGAACCCTACTAAACTAGGTCTGTCCCATACCAGACAAGTGGTTGTACGAGAAACTCAGTTCAAAGGCTCGCAAGGTGAAGTCCTTAACGGTCTCGGGCAAGGCATCCATTTTATATTTCTCGGCACACAGCCTTTACAATCTTTAGTACATCCCGTTGCCACACAGGCCCACCTGGCACGAAGCCTTCTTGCCACTTGCCTCGGTCCAAATCATTTCCCACCCCGGTTTGCATTTATGCAACACATGCCAATGCCCACTTCATTGCTTGAGTAGAACCACACAGGTCGCTACCCCCAATTCCATCTCATGACATTATCGCATTATTCCAAATTGCGTTCCATAATTGTTTAGTCAATATTCTTTTGCAAATTTGAAAATCATTCAGCGCATACAAGCAGGCTAAGCGACTAATCACGGTCTAGCCTCCCGTGTTGGCATTATAATAGCAACCAACTCAATTTAATATCTTAGGGTGACAACGATTTCAGGGCATATAGGTAATATTAACAAGTTGGCATAACCAGATAGGTATTTGTTGCGAATCATCCTCGCCTTTGTTGCTCCATGTCTCCGTGTCGGAGAGGCTGATGTCGTCGAGGGCAACGAGGACACGGTGGAAGAGCTTCTTGTTCTTTGAGAAGTTGCGGTACTTCTTCTCGTGCGCCAGCTCGCGAACTAGAAACTTCTTGTTGCGGTTCTTGTCGGTGTAGTCGTTCTTGCCAGAACCGCCGGAGTCTTTCTTGCCAGAACCGCTGGAGTCGTTCTTGCCCCTCTCCAGTTTAGGACAATTTGCTCGAATGTGGTTGGGGCCACCACATTCAAAGTAGGTGATCCCACCACCAATCTTCCTCTCTCTCTCCCTCTTGTAGGCATGAGAAACTTGCAAGCTAAAAGAGCTTGTTTGGTTTCTGAAAAATTTTCCAGTTGATCATCGCTTAGCTCGCAAAGGGCGGAGAGAGAAAAATCAACAAAAGAATCAAGAGAAGATCCAATGGGATCAATGACCAAGGCATCGACTATGATTTCATCTTGCGAGTGACGACGTCGATCTCATGAGTCTTGAGTCGGGAATAGAGCCCATCAAGAGTCAAGGTTGACAAGTCGGTAGTATCCTTGATAGTGATCACTTTCATCTCACAAACATGAAGATAGAGTGTGATCAAGAAGTGTCGAGTATTGTCCGAGTCAGGGTATGTGCAACCAACTGCTCGAAGATAACTCAAAATTTTTGTAAATCAACCAAAACACTCGTCAAGACTCTCACCAGCGTGTTGTTCAAACTTGTTGTACTCACGCTTGTATTGATCCTGCCTCACGGTTTTGATTTGGGTAGTGCCCTCATGGTAAGCATCGAGGGTCACCCAAATCTCATGAGCGGATCACAGGTGAGAGATCTTATCATACTCACTGTGGCTAAGGCCTTGTATGAGGATGTTCCATGCCCTAGCATTTGTCTCAACGTCAGCCATATTGCCAACTTTAACATTCTCATCGGCAGGAACCTCATACGGGAGCTTCACCTTTTGCCATATCAATAAGCCCTGGGCAGTGATGTATGACTCCATCCGGGACTTCCAAAATGGAAAATCGATACCGCAAAAGATGGG
Source organism: Guadua angustifolia (assembly GCA_036346375.1). Taxonomy (NCBI): domain Eukaryota; kingdom Viridiplantae; phylum Streptophyta; class Magnoliopsida; order Poales; family Poaceae; genus Guadua; species Guadua angustifolia. Next base: position 14,111,951 of record CM070514.1, read on the forward strand.
AGGCTTGGTGGAATACTTGTCTATCACCATGGCTCTCGAGACCGGTCAAGATCTATAAAAGAGCAAAACCAGCTTTGATACGAATTGAAGGATCAAGATAGCGAACAAAGGGAGGTGAATGGTCACAAAAAAAAATTTCCCCAAAATACTCCAACTAATACTTTGAAAGGATTGCGTAAAGGAAATTGTGAAAAACCCGAGCAACTAGATAACTATGTGTACCCCTAGCTTGCATGGATGAGTACTATAGAATATGTGGAGATTTTTGAGTCACAATTCTGATTGTCTAGTATCCAAAATAAAAAGGAATCAATTTAACTCTTACTTCTAGAAAGGAGATCAATCCAAATCACAAAAGTCACTTTCCGAAAAGCAAAAGCAGAATTTTCAGAAACTGTCCTCAATTAGAACAGGTAGTTGGTGGGATTTCGGTACTCAAAAAATTCTCTGAGAATTTTTATCCCTATGAGAAAATGGGTCTTAAAGAATTCCACCAAATTTCACCTCAAAAATCCTTACAGAAAAATCAGGAAAAATCAAAGAATACAGATAGTCAGGAACTTCGAGCAGAAACGAGTGGACTCCAAAATTTTTCTACAGATGGATATGTGAGTCTTGCATCTTCTCCTATAAGAATCACTCAGAAAATATTTTTATAGATTTTTATAAAAATAAAATACTAACTACTGCACGAAGAACAGGTTTTAGACAGAGTTGCAACTTGATAGAAAGGATGATTTCTACTCTATCCTACAGTACAAAAGAGACATAAAACCATATGAACATACTTAGGACATCCAATATTAGCAGCATTTAGAAGGAGGGGAGGCAGATCCAAATTGTAAGAAAGTAAATTGCGAGAAAGTAAATTGTAGGAATTTAAATGCTAAATTTAAGACATAAAGTAAGTGCGTAATTTAAATTTAAGCATGAATGAAAAAGATTTGCATTTCTAGAAGGAGGAGGTTTACAAAGCCTCACAACAAGGTGGGCAAAGCTCAAAGGAATACAAAAACCTCTACAACCTTCAAGGGGAGGAGGCTACCCCTCCACCTACTACTCTTGGGCCACCTACCACCCTTGGATGCAGCCCCCAACCCTAGAGAACTCATCTAAGGGCTAGGATTTGCCCACTCACACAGTCATGTAAGGACTAACCCAAAACCCACACCAACAACGGGTTTTTTGCATGATTTTTAAACCTAGACCCGCTAACCTATCAACTAGACCACGATCTAACGGCCCTCATTGATCCACGTGGCATCTAGCTAGCATCATCTCCTTTCCTTGTCTTCTTGGCTTGCCCAGACTCCATCTCCGAACATCTTCCGGCAATCTCCTGATTGTTTGAACCTCCGACGCTCCTCGCCTAGTCCTGGTCATCCTCCGCCTCACCATGACCTAGCACCGTCACCCTGCAACCATCAAAGACAAGGAAAAACCTTTCACATAGCAATGCCCACAAAGATATTAACTGATTATCCCAAAATCATTAATCAATCATAATTTCGCTCAAAGATCTGGTGCTACCGCCCTAAGCGGGTAACACTGGGAAAAGCAACCAACACTCAAATTGCTTCTAATCGAAAATTCAATTCAAATCAAACCAAGCTCAAATCTCGTCAATTACTTATCACACACAAGGATAGACCTCCACATGGTCTTTCACTTGATTAATTTGAAGAAGGGCAACCCTCGTTCACCCATCCAACAAATGAATCAGCTAAGGGCTGCGATGCAACCTGTGAGTTTTTGCATTTCCCTTAGCATCCATGCAGTGAGTTGGCCTCGATGCCTCAACTGGACAATAGGAAACTGAGAAGCTTGCTGGATGGAACGTCGAACGTGCACTTTTCGGGGTTAAGCATCATTTGATACTTCCTGAGGTTGTCGAATGTCTCGTCGAGGTTGCTGATTAAGGTGTTCTCGGTTTTCAACTTGACTATGATATCATCGAATATGTTTTAAAGCAATTTTAAATACAACATTGATATGTAACACTAGCACACTTCAAACTAAAAGGCATCTTAATATAACAAAATACACCGAAGGGAGTAATGAATGCAGTTTTCTCCTGGGCATGTCAGACGGTTGCCATGCAAACACGTCGCGGTTTGCTTGAAGAAAGGTGATGAGCTCGAGTTTCTATTTGGGGTCAAGATCGACACCCACTTTAACTGACTTAGAAGGTTTTGACGAGTCTAAAGGCACTGTCTTGATGCTCCCATTGGTCATCTTATCCTTTTTACTGTCGTCAAACGAGTCCTTGGTGGCGCTATTAGATACAGGAGTCTTGTCGATGCTCTTGGATTTTTGGCGCTTGGCTCCCTCGTCATTGACAATGGCTGCCGATCTGCAGAGATGCTTGACCATTTCCAGGCTCTTCTTATCATACCTGACTGGTGCACGCGGGCTGCTGGCCGACCAGGTCCTAGGCCTGGGCGACTAGACTACGACCGTGAAGACAAAGCACGTGGTCGCCTCGACGAGCAACAAATGCATTACCAAATAGACCACGCAGACGGGCCGGGAGGCTTCGCCAAGCAATCGCCAGATCACAACGTGATCGAGCCATTAAGGGCCTGCTTAGAGCGCCAGATCTCGGCTTCCCCGAGATCTGAAACTTGTAGGCTAAAATAAAGTAAATTAAGTTCCGAGATCTCAAACTTGTAGGCTAAAATAGTAAATTAAGTTTATATTTTGGCCTAAAATATAAACAAGATGATCCATCTAAACATTCTTAATGTACTCACACTCCAGACTTCACAGATTTGTGGAGCTAGAAAACCAGCCCACCCGATCCACGGATCTGTGGAGCCGAGCCGCACTCAAACAGCCCTAAATGCGCATGGGAGCCATTCAATGCGTGGGGAGCCATTGGCGCTCAAAGCCATTAAATGGGTGTGGCTCCTCGACGCCATGATGACTCCCTCCCGACCGAGCCAGCTTCACCAACTCCCTGCTCCATCTACACCGCCCGTCAGCAAGACGGGGTGACGCGGTACCAAAGTGCTCACACGAGGCGTCTGAACCCTCCTCGGGTGGTCCAAGACAGCAAGATCAAGATACGGCGAGACAAAGAGGTCCGAGGGACAAGAGCGACAGACTAGACACACCAATGTAATTAATGTAAAACTACTCCTCCGCCCGCCCCTAGCTAGTCTTGGGAGTATATAAGGGCGCTTAGTGTGCATGAGGCGGAGAGAGGCTCGGCCGGAAACTCCGATCACGGAGATCGATCACCATAACGAAGAGCAAGGTATACTAGAGCAACACGAGCTTGAGCAGTATGTAGGGTCATACCCGCATTGGGGCCCGAACTCGGGTAAATCCTGTGTTACTTGTGTGCTCCTGTGTGTTCTTGAGCTTCTGCCTTGCTCATCACGCCAAGAGAGTAGAGAAGAGAGCCGAGAGGACGCAATTGCTAAGACCCCCTATCAAACTCGGTTTCACACTTGTCAACAGATTATACGCTTAGGGTACCCTCTCCATCAAGATAAAGTATACCCACGTGGTGGCCCGCAATCGGGTGGGCGATCATGGCTCGCGCCCAGCGTCGGTCCACGGGCGCCGGCGAGCAGTGGGCGAGCACGCCGCCGCCGCGCCTACCACGTGGCGGCCTAGCAACGGGCGGCGATCACGGCCGCCCGCCAGCGTTGGTCCACGTGGCGCCCGGCGAGCCACAGGGGCTTCACCCACCTTTGTCGCCATCGACAAGTTCACCAAGTGGGTCGGCCGAGGCGCGCAGGCCATCACACCCGCCGCCGCCGTTAGTTCATGCGCGATCTTCACCCGCTTTGAGTCGCCAATCGCATCATCACCGGCTAACGGCACCCGCCACTAGCGTGGCTTTTCCGAATTTCGTGAAGAAATGGGCACCAAGGTATGTTTCGCTTCAAAGGCCCATCCCATGTGTAATGGTCAGCGGAACGCGCCAATGCGCTGGCAATCGGGGCTCAAGACAAGGGCGCTTGATCGACTCCACAAGCGGGTGCAAGATGGACGGAGAACTCCCTACCAGGTGTGGTTGTTCCGCACCACGCCCAAATGCGCGACCGCGAGACACCCTTCTTTTTGGTGTATGGCGCCGGCCGCTTCCCCTCCGAAATAAGCCGCCGCCTCCGCTCTCCGCTTTCAATGAAGAAGACCAAGAAGATCTCCGACGAGAAGAGGTTAACCTCCGGAGGAAGTGCGGATCGGGCCGCTTTGCGCCGCCCATTATCGCCAAAGCTCAGCAATACCACGCCACCCGGTCTCCGAGAGAACACCGGCAAGGTGACTGGTCTTGCAAAAATTCAGACGCATGTCGGGTTACATAAGCCGCCTCTCGATGGGAGGGCCCTTCAAGGTGGTCTCAGATTCTCGCCCGGCGGTCCGCTTAGCCACCGAGGGCGGCAAGGAGTCGCGAACTCCTACAACATTGAGCTATCGCGAAAGTTCTATCCTTAAGGGAATTAGGCACCCAAAGAAGTTTGCTCAACCAAATTTCGAGGTACGCCCTCTTCCTACCGGGTCACGTCACGCGATCAAGAAGGTTGTTGCCTAGAAAACTTTTTGCTTCACCATTACTGCTCCTCTTTGTTGTGCTTTGTGTGGCAATTATGCGCATGTATGTCGCCGGTTCTGCGGCGCTTGCTAATTCCTTCGCGGAAATCCATGGCGATCCTCTGTTTGTGTATACTTAGCCCGGCGATCGAGGGCGAGCTAGGTGCGGTGCTCGACGCTGCTCGCACACCTCTAAGTTGGTTTTCTCAAGCAATCACCGTCGCCACCATGAGCATCGCTTTACCGTGCCACCTCGTAAAACTCACGCTTTGGCACACGCGCACAGGTCTCGATTTCTGGCAGTTCACAAGGACTTAGAATCCAAACAAGGCGAGCCAGACACTTCATGTCGATTTAGAATGTTTTGGGCTTACCTTGCGATGCCCTTCCGGATGTTTACTCACCTTCCTAGAGTCATCCTCAGTGCGCAGGTAAGCATAAAAGTACTGGCTTACTTTCACGAAAAGACCTCGTGATCTTCGCCGGTCGCCTGCTGGCTTGGGGGTCGCCGCCCAAGGTCTCTCTGTGCCGCCCAAGGCTCCACGGCTGCGCCTTGGCGCCTGGGCCACGGCTTTCAAGCGCTCAAGGTCAAGTTGCCCAAAGGACTTGGGTCAGCCGCCCAGCGCCGAGTCGCTCGCCCTAGCGCCTCCTGTGTTCCTTATCCCGGCATATAAAACAAGATAAGCGCTTATACCGCATTTTTGGCCATTTCACGATCATATCCTAGGATGGGTCAAGCCACGCGTGATTGTTGCAAGTGCCGGAAACCACTGCTCCTTGTGATAAAAGAAGATGTGCTAAAGTGTTAACGCCCCATGAGGCCAAGTCATCGAATGTCGACCAGCATTACCTCTGCAGACGGCTCAGACGCCGGTTGGCTCAGGAAGCATCGCCGTCGTCCCCGTTGAGTGTTGCTGGCCTAAGAGCACTCCGAAAACTTATTGTCTCGCCACGCTACTGTGGGTACATTTTCGGCGATCATCGTGGTCTAAGTTCCGAAGGTCAAACTTGCGATAATCTCGCAGAAACTTGACGCCGGGCCTTGTTGTCCTCGCGCTCCTTGTTCGGCTTAAGGCCATTTTTCGCCTACGTTTTATGTGGTCCGCGTAGTCTATGCTTGCGATCGCAACGGGCACATGAAATCATTTGGCGGGGCTTAGAACCGCTACCCTAATGTAGGCGTTTTTAAAGAAAGCGTGTTGTCTAAGTCGAATGACGGCCATCCAGCAAGCAAATGTAGCGAATTCAATCACGCAAAAATAAGCAAACGCATGAATAACGATTAAACATCTAACATTCATCCAAAAGTTGTCCAAGGTTTTTCTGGACGTAGGTTCATCGGCGAACAACAAAAAAAGAGAAATGTAAGAAAGCCGCCCGCTTTCACCTCGCCCCGCCAAGTCAAGTTCATCGCTCGGCGCCACCTTCGACACCTGGGAGTGGAGACATCCATGGCCGGCCGCTTCCACCGCAAAGATCCCAAACCACGCAGTTAGCCACAAGCACTCCGCTGCCCACTCCGAGCCGCCTTCGCTCGCGTCCTTCGACGCTGGCCGTCACCGCCGCCATGGGATCAAAAGCGGCGTCTGGCGGCAGCAGAAGAGCGCCGTAGGTCGCGCCATGATCGCGACCAAGGCGTCCTTCCGTGGTGGAGCGAGCGGCTAGGGCGGCAGGAGTCTCGAGCGCCTCGCGCGCCTCGGTTGGTCGCGGAGCAAATTGAAGCGCCGAGTCCTCCAGGCACGCGTCACGTCACACCTAAGGGTTCTGTGCACCTCTTGGTGTGCCGAACGCTTCTTCAACATGATCGCGAGGTTGCGCCGCAGCCGAAGCGATTCAAGTTCCGAGGTCTTCGCCGCCTCGGCCTTCTCCGCCGTGTCTCGGCTGCTCGGCCGGCTGCGATTGCGGTCGTGTTGACCCTCTCTTGCGCCCGACTCATTGCCCGCTTCTCTCCGCCTCCGCTTCCAGCCGCCACCGAGGCAAGCTGTTGGGCCGTCTGGGCCCCATGCCCGAGACGGCGGCAAGAACGGTGCCTAGTGCCGCGCATGTCGCTTACTCCGAGCGAGGAGTTCACGGCTGCCGCCGGGTGGCGTGGCGGCGCGAGGGGCGAGACCTCCGGCGACGCTGGTGCCGGGAGTATCTTCGGCCCTTGCGGCGGTGGAGGCGGGAGGCGCCTGGGCAGAGGCCTCCACCGCCTCGGGGCGCCGGGTGTTGACACTCTTGCGTTCGAGGGTCCGCCTTGGTGGCGCCTGCTTGCCGTTGCTAGGAGCGTGAGGCCACCTCGTTGAGCGGTGGCCTGGCTCCTATGGTCGGGTTGTCAGCGCCCAGCTGCCGGCGCGGAGGAGAAGGTACTGGCAGGTAAAGGCTCCGAGCGGTCTTCATGGAAGGCGGCGCGCCGAGGTGAAGTCGCGGCGGGGCATCTCTGTGCCTCCGCCCTTGAGGGGTACCGCCACGGCCGGCTAGCGGTGGCGGTGCTGTCCGCGGGTCTGCCCTCTTAGGGTCCGAGCCCGTGGTGTCGGCGGCGAATGGCCGCTGTTCCGCGTCTGATCGCTGGCGGCAGCACGCCCTCGATCACCGGCGGGCAGGGTGGGATCACGGCCGCCCCGGGAGTCCATCGGCGGAGCACTGACGACCAGCGAGGCGCAGCCTGCTGCTCTGTGTCGGCGAGCGTCAAGGCGCGCGGAGGCGATTGCGGCAATTGAACCGGCAATATCACAACAAGCCACCGCCCAGTTTGGCTCTCGAAATTGCCCTCGCTGCCGCAAGAAAGGGAAAAGATGGCGGTCGGTTGGTGGAAGCCGCAGAAAACATGTGCTTAAAGAAAACTAGAAGACAAGGACTTACGGCCGCCACGCGGCGTCAGTCGTTGTCGCCTGTATCGCCATGAAGGCCGGATGCGCCCGGGCGAAGAGGGCTGATCCTCCGCCGTAGTCCTGAGCTACCAACCCTCCGTTGATCCGGCGCATCGCACCGCCGACGCTGGCCGCCATTGCGCGAAGCTCGCTGTCTCTTCGACCGCGAGCTCAGCTTCTCATGCGTCGCCGCTCAAGGGCACCCCTGTATGCCGATTCATTGCCGCCCCGATGTATGCCGATCGCTGCGCCATGTCCTCCAGCTTGGACTCAGGCCGAAGGGAATGTAGCGGATGTCATCCCGCCCCGAAGCGGAAATAGCAACTCCCCACTACTGCGCCATTGGTGGCGCGAGAATGAAGAAATGGCGAAGAGAGGAAGGTTCGCATCACCCCCATGAACATTTCACGAGGTGTGCGAAGATGGCGAGGAAGATGATAGAGTTGGGGTGAGATGAAGATGATGGATTTCATGGAAGTGGAGGACGGTGAGAAAAAATTCGAAAAGGGTGGAAGAAGGCCCGCCATCATGGCCCAGTGTCCGCAGGATTTATCTCGTCGGAGAGGCACACGCGTGGCGGTCCCCTTGGCCGGTATCGAAGGTGGCTTCCGGCCATGATGATCCCCATCCGATTCACGGCGGTGGCGTCAACAGAGAGGCGGAATGGGCTTCACCATGGTGGATCAAGAAGACGAAGAGCTTTGGGAAAAAGAGGCGAAAGAACAAGAAAGCAAAAGTGCGCAAGAAAATGTATATGGAAACCGCTAGATACAGATGCATCTATATATGCGCATTCTATGCTCGGCGGTTCGCGAAAAGGCAGTAATTATGCGCCGTGCTTCGCCCCAAGGAAAATCGCAGGATATGCGCGAACCGCGATCGTACCCTCATGAGTAGTGGCCCGCCAAGAGCGCGCTAAGCATTAAGTGCATTATGAAGGTTCTAAAAAGGAGTCTTAGGCTCAAGGCTAGGACAGGCCGGGCTATCACAACAGATTATACGCTTAGGGTACCTTCTCCACCGCATAAAGTATGAGTCCACGTGGTTGCCCGGCAATCGGGCGGCGATCACGCTCACGGCCAAAGGCGTCAATCCACGGGCGCCGGGCGGCGTGTGGGCGAAACGCTTGCTCGCCCGGGCGCCAGCTACGTGGCGGCTCGCACGGCGGCGATCACGACCACCGCCAGCGCCGGTCCACGGGCGCCGGCGAAAGTGGGCGAAAGCACGCTTTACCGCTTTGGCGCCCAGCTACGTGGCGGCTCGGCACGGGCGGCGATCACGCCCGCCGCCAGCGCGTCGGTCCACGTGGCGCTGGCGAAGCAGTGGGCGAAAGACGCTTTACCGCCCGGCGCCAGCTACGTGGCGGCTCGGCAATCGGGCGGCGATCACGCCCGCTGCTCGGGCGTCGGTCCCACGTGGCGCCGGCGAAAGTGTGGCGAAGCACGCTTACTGCCGGCGCCACCACGGGCGGTTCGGCAATCGGCGGCGATCACGCCCGCGGCCAGCGCCACCACGGGCGCCCGGCGGCGTGGGCGAAGCACGCCCGGCGCCACCCACGTGGCGGTGGCGGTAGTTACGAGGACGCTCGCCGCTTCGCCGCAAGGCAAAAGGTGGAGCGCGGTGGCCGCCCGGTTCCTTCCACTACCGCATCGTGTCGAACGGCAGTTCGCTATAGCAGTTTATCGATTGCAAGGGTTTCGCGACAAGCCCATTCTCTCGACGCCTCACCTACATCGCAAAGGGGTCCCATCCGCGACCGGCAAAAGCACGCGAAGCATTTAATGAGGCCGAGGAACAGGACAACACAGGAAGGAGTAATAAATGTATAAGGATCAGCATGATGACCTCTATTTTACCTACTCCCGTTAGCCTGGCCTATATAAGGGCCTCCGGTTGCATGGGAAAAGGGGACGGGCATTCGAGAGAAAAGAGCTTGTAACCTAAGAGCTTTGTACTAGCTTCACGCACTCTCTAAACAATCCAAAGAGAAGTAAGGCTATTACCCGAGGCAAAGGGGCCCGAACTCGTAAAAATCTCTTGTTCATCCGTAGCTCATGGACGCCGGAATCCTCCGCGTAGGAGTCCCTGGGGCTTTCGCCCTCTAGGTTTAGCCAGCCGCGAAGACGTCCTCCTTCCGAACTAAACCCGGTCTGCATCCTCCGGGCCTGTCAGGTGGAATACACCGACAACACTTGAACCAATACTGTTTGGCACAAACACGCCGATACTAACAAAGAACTAATTATCGTCACAGAGCATAACTAAAAAGGTGAAACATATGGGAAATACAAACCAGAGACATAAGTTCGCGGAACCAACTTTTGCACTCGCCATGGTCAAGAAGCACTAGAACATGTAACATAGCCAACCTAATGAATGCAATTGGAGGATCCCCAAGAGTTGACGCATTTACACGAACTGGATGGCATCTCACGGCAAGATTTGGATTTGGTTGCCCACAACGCGTCACGAAATGAATCAGGGGAAAGTGAATCGATAGTAAGGTGCGTTTGGTTGGTGGCAATAGGAGCGGAGCAGGGAGCTTGACCAAGAATGGTGAGAGGGCAGAAGAGTACCTTGGTGCCCCGCAGTCAGTCACGTTGCCAGGCTCTCCGTCGTGCCCTCTCGCTAATTCTGTCTCGCTAGGCTGCCCCAACACGCTGAGCTGAGCCCATAGTCGATTTCGGAACTGCCTCGCCCTTCTCACCGATCTGGGTGGCTTGGACTCGCTGTGTCTCCTTCGCACTCACTGTCAATCCCGGTAGCAAGCAGTCACCATCGCCACTTCGCGTCATTGGGCTCTCCGTTGTGGCCTTGGTGGTGGCTGCTGAGAGGGGTGAGGAGCCAGCGACAAAGTGGTGGCGATGTGGTCATCTCGGTTACCTTGCAATGAGGAGGCAGCAATCGTGAGATGATGAGCCCGATATCTGTCTTAATATTAGCGTGGTCTCCCAAGGAGATTGTATTTTTATTGTTGGTTTGGCCCAAACCGGTTGTATATTAATTGCGTTGTAGGCCCATCCAAGTAGACATTTTCAGCCCAGCTCGGAAAATTTTCAGGGCCAGAATTTTACACTGGTTTTAGACCCAAAACCGGTCTTCCAAGCAGGACCTTAGTGAAATATGGATGATGTCAGGGTAATCTCTAATGGTCTTTATCAAGATAACATATCAGGTGATCAGCAGGTTTGATCAAATCGTAGTCTTTGATCCAACTAAGAAAAGTTTCAAAAATTCTGAAAAAAATCATGGATGTACATCTCATCTTACCTATCTACATATAGAATTTCATGATCAAATTCGTGCTATGCTAGTAGTTAGAAAAAAGACAAATTTGGGGTGCATTTGAACTATTCAAATTTGTCAGAAATTTGTCTTTTTTATTACTCTTAACATAGGACGAATTTGATCATGAAATTTTATATGTAGATGGGGTAAGATGAGATATACATCCATAATTTTTTTCAGAATTTTTTGAAACTTTTCTTAGTTGGATTGCACGGTGATTGCACCAAACTGCTGATTGCACTGGATATGCCCCCCTTTATCAAATATCCTTGTATGCAATTAACATCTTGCACGGAAACCAGGCTAGTATGTTGACACACTAGTTTGGTATTTCAGGCAATTAAGCTAAATACCAGCCGCCGAACCATTCTTCAGCCTGATTTTCTGTTTTGGATACTTTTGTTTGGTTTTATTTTCCTCTTTGCTACTGTTTAATTAATTTACTCTGTTGTTTCATAAGCAGGTCTTGCCTGTGTTGAATCAGCCAATGCGATACTCAACATCAACCTTTCAAAGGTTTGGGTTTTCATCATCTGCTCCTCAACAAGATGATAAGGAGGCAAACAAACCCACAGATGATGCAGGTGGTAAAAGCACTGTCTCAAATGCTGAAACTATGAATGAAGCCAATAACACATCCGGAGCCGAGAAAGCACCTGAAGCAGGTTCACAAGACTCCATGCCTCGATCTAACAGGAGGAGAGGTACTAAACGAACTGCATTTTCTGATTCAGATACAGAAGACCTTGACCTATCAAAGGAGGACCTGGTGAAGCTAGTTCTTGAGAAAGAAGAATTGTTGAAGTCCAAAGATGAAGAACTTAAAGATATGAAGGGTAAAGTTTTACGCAACTATGCAGAGATGGAGAATGTCATCGCCAGAACAAAGCGCGAATCTGAGAACTCGAAGAAGTATGAAATACAGGTTTGTATTCTTATCTCCTTGCTTGAGTTTGTAGATTTTGTTTTACCCTGGGAAATCGTTTTCACTTAATAATTTGTATATGCAGGGCTTTTCAAAGAGCTTGTTAGATGTTGCAGATAATTTGTCTAGGGCATCATCTGTTGTCAAGGAAAGCTTCTCAAAGATAGACAGGTCTAATGATTCTGCTGAAGCTGTGCAGCTACTGAAAACTCTACTAGAGGGTGTTGAGATGACTGAGAAGCAACTCGGGGAGGTATATCATGTCTAATTCCTGTGTATCAATCATAATAACTGTGAATCATATTTATTTTCCCAGTGTGTCAATCATATTATGCTGCCTTTGCTTGAAACATCATAATTTTTTTGGGTAACATGTCACATTCAAACACGTTTTCCTTTCTACATCTCTTTCTTCCGCTCCCCCTTGCATAGATGCGTACAAACAATTCGACAATCTTCCTAAAGCACAAAACACTAACAAGTAATATGCACAGGTCTTCAAGAAGTTTGGAGTGGAAAAGTTTGATCCTCTGAATGAGAAATTTGACCCAAATAGGCACTATGCACTATTCCAAATTCCTGATCCTGCAAAATTGTCAGGAACTGTTGCTGCTGTTGTAAAGGTATGCCTTTCGAATATGTTCGATATGCATAATTTTTTTTATCCTTTTTCCAGAAATCATAGCTCGTTGAAACTCAGTGGTTGACCTTGCTCCGTTGAATAATTTAAGTTTTGCTGGGTTATATTACAGCTATGTTGATTAATTCACTTTTTAGAAGTTTGCTTGTATTTTTATAGTTATATCTAGATGAAGCTTGTTTGTCATGTAGCATGTGTGTGTGAGTTTAAGATAGTGAGTTGCATCTCGAAAGCTACAGTAGTTAGAATGCAGCCACTACTTGAAAATCATTGGGTTTTGATCATAGTTATAGGATTCGCTGTAAAATCCCGCGAATGAACCCAAATCGGTTTAGGGTACAGGGTTCATGTTCATAGTGGAAATTGAAAAAAAAGTAGCGAACCATGAATCTGAATCCCGTACCACGACTTGGATGAATCGCGTTTCTAGTAATTATGGTTTTGATAGAGTTGTATGTATGCATTATTACTTCCGGATGTATTTTGGAGAACAGACCACTAGTTCAACATGGTTATCAGATTGAAATGGCTTGCTTGTCTGGAAGCAGCAGAGGGGGAGGGCGGATTGAAATGGCCTGTTTGTCTGGAAGCTGCACAAATAGAGTAACTTCCGAAAACTAAACTGCATGCTAAGAATAGTTGAATAACTTAAGATAATCCTTCCATTTTAAGATTAAGTTACATTCTAAACTGCAACATCAGAATAACTTCAAGTGGGTGCATGAACTTGAAAAGTGTACATTTGGGTTCTCAAAGTTGCAGTAGGTACGGAATTGGTTTGACCCTAACTTAGTGTCGAATACCTAAGTATGGGATATAGGTATGCACTAGAAACTCAAATATCATACCGTATATGCTCAAGCAAGCATTAGGAAGCTCCGGATATCGCGGGCCCAATTCTATAGGATAAGATATACGCGGAGGGGATATCTCCATGCAAGGAAGGACTTGATTGTTTTCCTGTTACGAGGAAACTAACTCGAGTACGGTTGACATTTAAGGAAGTTTGGATATGCTACGAAGATCATGACAGCGATGGACTCCTCATCGATTACGATTCGGTATCTCAAACCGACTACAACTTGACCTATGGCTACCCCGACTATTTAAAGGCGAGGGTAGGCGCCATCAAAGAATAAGCAATTCTCAAACTACAAGCCATTCAGAGCTAGACAAGCAGAAAGACCCTTTCGAGCAGAGCATCTAGAGCTGACGAACTGTGTTTTGTTAATTCTCAGCCATAGCTTAGCCACCCCTCAAGTTCAATCTCCATTGTAACTAGAGCTAGGCATCTTGCTTTGTACTCTGTTCGTCATACTCATACGTCATCTATACAGGAATAGGGTATTATTACTCCGCTTGGAGGCCTGAACATGTCTAAATTGTGTGCCTTTGATTTTATGCCTGACTATATCTCGAAGGTATCCGAAGTATAAGTGTATGGTCGATTTTTAACCTTCGACACTTAGCACACGCATTGAGTCCATGTGGTGAAGGCATGTTGAGCAAAGATATGCTTGCAAACTGGGAGTACATAGGAGTTTCCTCCCATAGTCTAGTCAAATCAAATGCCAGGGTAGCCTACCTTGACAAATTACCATTATTAAAAATGACAGATGTGGTTATGCACTGTTTGTTAGGAAACAACCTCTTATCCTTATTTGCAGTTATATACTTGCATTTCACCCTCACATCACACCTTTTTAAATGATCATTTGGTTAACAAGACTTGAAAATCCCTTGTAACAGTCCTAACAAGAACAATTCTGAAGTGGGCCAGCCCAGAATACCATATGAGTATTGATGCACGAAAATAATTTTTCCGTGCTCCTTTCTTGTATTTTACCTGACTGCTGATAATTATTCTCATTTTTCAGGTGGGCTACATGTTACATGATCGTGTTCTCCGTCCTGCTGAAGTTGGTGTCACTGAAGGTGGTCCAACTGAAGAAGAGCCAGAGGAGAAACTTAGCTAGTCGGATTAAATTAGATATCAGCTTGTCCTGAGCAGATTTTCCTTCGCTGCCATATTTACGTGGACGCAGACATGACTGTGATTTTAACATTACAGTGCTTTAAACTTAAGAAGGGCATGGCAAGCACAATGGTGCACACCAGCATCAACGGATCAACGATTCTTCTTTATTGGTTCGATAAGCAGATCACCTAGGTTACCTAAGGATATTTGTAATGCAAATATGTCATTTTTGTTGTGATGAGCATGTTCAGCAGGCCATTTTGCTTGATATGCTAGTACATGTGCCCTGAAATTAAGGTTTGAACGACTTGTGGTCGAACTCGCAAGTCATGTATTCTCTAGCACTTGCAGTTTGGATCTCTACATTAGAGGTATATTAGAAATTCAAAGCTTATTAGAATTCAGATCATCATTCGAATTAAATACCAATTCTTTAAGCATGTAACCATATAGGTTCACGTATACTTGAACATGACTTGTTTTTACTCGACTATTAATCGGCAACGGTCCCTAGTAGGACGTGTCGACTCCTGACTATATGTATAGATTATATTAGGCGAGTCTTAAAAATACATAGTTCTATTCATTTCTTTTTGCCTTATGATATTGGTCAAACTCAAGGTGAGTATATACTATCCTTGTTTAGTAAGTTCGACCATTCTTTCTCAATTACTTAAATAGGAATTCCTAACTATAGTTAACTCTTTAATCGTAAGTAGCATAGTCATGCATTTTCAGAATTTGACCATACTAGAGACTGGAGTTATCTTTTCCGTTGTATGGAGGGGGCAAATCCAACCTTGATGGGTCATGCCTTGTAGCATGTTTCATAACAAATTTGAAAGTCACCTTTATAGTTACCCAGTTACGGAGTAGCATATAGCAACCTCTAAATAAGGGGGTGTTTGACACAGTTCCAACTCCACTAAAATCCGTATAGTTAGTGGAGTTAAATATTTTTAGCTCTAGAAATTTATGGAACTGGAGCTGTGGGTATATTAAGAGTGTTTAGGTGGGATCATCTTGTTTACATTTTAGACTAAAAATAAAAATTAATTCACTTTATTTTAGCCTACAAGCTCCAGATTTAAGGTAAAGCTAGGATGAGCCCTGCCAAACAGGGCATAAGTCATTATACATTTCGAGTATATGCATTAACATCAAGTCTAAGAATGCATACGCATTGTATATGAGACCAACTGATAAGTAAGATTATAATGTTCTTGCAGTGTCTCAAGGTAAGTTGATCCAACTCTATGTTTTCTAACATGTGTCCATATTATTGGTTTGGTATCTCCATATCCATAGCCTGTGAAATAAGGTCATCAACCAACATATATACTAGTCTATTCATATGAGTCCTCATATGTTTATCGATTAAATATCACTTTTAGAATAATTACTACAAGGTTATATATAGAGTTTCATAAATAAGTCACATACTTTATAATAAATAATAATGATATTTTTTAAGGAACAAGATAATAAATCATGAATAGAAAGAAATATTATCATATTTGTGATTGCCTTTAGGACATATCTCCAACAATCTCCCACTTGCAATAGAATCAATCATTTAAGTATCGAGTACCCATAGCTTTTTTGTGCATTTGATGCATTGACTGTGTGAGAGGCTTTGTAAATGAATTAGTAACAATTGAATTCACGTGCACTTTGCATATTTTTACATCTCCTCTATCCACAATCTCGTGAATAAGATGATAGCAGCTGAGTATGTGCTTAGACTTTTGATAGGACATTGGCTTCTCAGCCTACGCAATGGTTTCATTATTATCACAATAGAGATTCATTGGGCTGGAGGCACTTGGGACCACACTCAGTTCATAAACGAATTTTTATATCCAAACACTCCTTTACAGCTTTAGAAGCAGCAATGTACTCGGTCTTCGTTGTGGAATCAACAACCATGTCTTGCTTGGAACTTTTTCAACTTACTACCCCTCGATTCAAAATATATACAAATCCATATTATGAATGATAATCATCCTTGTTGGTGTGGAAGCTTGCATCAGTGTAACCATTTACAGCGAGCTCTTACTCACCTCCATAAACTAGGAGCACATCATTAATCCTTCTCAAGCACTGAAGGATGTCTTGCGTGTGCTTGCTCGTGAATGGTTTGATCCAGTGCCGGGCAACCAGCCCCCGAGCATTTTGCACGGGCCTTTCTGGATGACTGGATGGATTGACATTTAAGAGTCTTTTCTGCAATCACACAGAACCACTCCAAACACGAGTCAAGGTTAAACCACGCTTGTTTGGGAACAAACAGGCAAACAAGCATGCAAAGTCTAAGTCCTTGCCATCGAGTGGGCAGGAAATGCATACTATGTTGTCATTTTTCTGTCACCATTCAGAGCTTAATCCCTTTTACTTTACCGGGACTGGACTAGGGAACTGTGAGGCTAGGGAGCAGGTCACGTAGAGGCGGGGAAAATGGTGAGTGGAACTTGGCCACGAAGCACCATGGTGGGTAGAGCATGGCCACAGCGCGCCAGGCTGCACGCACCTGCTAGGCGCCTATCCGGGCTCAGCACAGAAGCTGGGACTCCACGGTATTGCCAAGGGACCCTTGCCATCCTTTTGGACCAGACCAGAGAACTGCGGGGCTAGGGAGCAGGTCGCGTAAAGGCGGGACAAATGGTGAGCGGAACTTGGTCGCGAAGCACCATGGTGGGCGGAGCATGGCCGCAGCGCACCAGGCCACACGCACCTGCTAGGCGCCTGTCCTTGCTCGGCGAAGAAGCTGGGGGTTTAAAGGGATTGCCAAGTGGCTATCAGGTTACTGGTACTTATGACAACCAAGTATTGCACAAGTCCTATAGGCCTAAGCAAGTTGAATGGATCAAAATAATAATCAACTGCATATTGAGCATGTGGGATGCCAGGGATCAGCCAGGGAAGAGTGCAACAACCTGTTGGCTGACCCGGGGCGAGGCCACAGAAAACTTACAGGATGTCGAACATCGCTCGTTGGGTTGTCACTTCCCGTTACCATCCGGGACTTATGCCCTTGCCATCTTTATGAGACTAAGCCAGAGAACTGCGGGGCAAGGGAGCAGGTCGCTAGAGGTGGGGCAAATGGTGAGCGGAGCTTTGCCGTGAAGCACCATGCTGGGCGGAGCATGGCCGTGCGCACCAGGCCACACGCACTTGCTAAGCGCCTGTCCGGGCCAAGCGCAGGAGCTGAGGGTCCATATCATGGCCAAGGAGCTGCCGGGATACTGGCATGCATGACATCCGTATGAGGCGAGTTCAGGGGTAGAACTTCCGCAGCAGCTCTATATTCTGGGAGTTTGCCAGCTCCCGACCGTCTTCCGTGGCTAATCGAACCGCCCCGAGTCGTGAGACGGAGACCACCTTGAAGGGGCCCTCCCAACGGGGAGACAGTTTGTCGTGGCCCACCTACGGCGAAATTCGGCGCAAGACGAGGTCGCCTACCGCCAGTGTTCTCTCACGGACTCGGGTGGCGTGGTAGCGCCAAAGACTTTGCTGGTACCGGGCAGCATGGAGTGCTGCCCGGTCTCGTACTTCCTCTAGGAAGTTGACGTCGTCTTGGCGTCAGTTTTCCTGGTCTTCTTCGTTGAAGGCCGATACGCGCGGCGAGCCCAAGGAGAGCTCAGAGGCGCATGACTGCCAGGCGCCGCTGACCAGAAGAACGGAGTCTCCCCGTCGCATGATGGGTGTGGTTCGAGAGACTCGGCTCAAGAAGCTCCTCGCCCATCGTGCTCGGCGCTATGAGCTCGTCGAACGCCCTGGTCTTGAGGCCCCTTAGGACCAGCGCGTTGGCGTGCTCAGCTTGTCCGTTGCTTCGCGGATGGGCCACGGAGGCAAAACACACCTTGGTGCCCATCTCTTCACAGAAATCCAGGAACGCTGCGCTGGTAAATTGGGTGCCGTTGTCGGAGATGATGCGGTTGGCAACTCCAAAACGAGTGAAGATCCCGCGCATGAACCTGACAGCAGCGGAGGCCGTAATGGCGCGCACTGCCTCAACTTCAACCCATTTGGTAAATTTGTCAATGGCGACGAACAAGTGGATGAAGCCCCCTATGGCCCGCGAGAACGGACCCAGGATATCTAGCCCCCGGACCGCGAACGGCCATGAGAGTGGGATGGTTTGCAGAGCTTGGGCTGGAAGGTGGCTTTGCTTGGCATGGAATTGGCATGCCTCACAACTCCTTACCAGCTCGCAAGCATCCTGGAGGGCAGTAGGCCAATAGAATCCCTAGCGGTAAGCTTTACCGAACAGTGTCCGACTGGACATATGGCTCCCGCACATGCCCCCATGGATATCAGAGAGCAGCTTGCTTCCTACTTCCTGAGTGATGCACTTCAGGAGAATTTTGTTTCTACTCTGGCGATATAGGTCCCCACCTATTAGAGTATAGCACTTGACCTTGTGTGCAATTCTCTCAGCTGAAGCAACATCATTGGGGATCACTTGGTCACACAGAAAGGCCAGGATGGGATCCATCCACTGACCCCCCACCAAGTGTGGCGATCTCGTGGTGATCACCTGGGTACTCCGCCTGGCTGGGTGTTTCCACCGATACCGCCTTGGCGGTGTTACCATTCCGCCTCCCGGATCTGGGGGATATAACAGCCACATCGTCGACCCCGCCGGAGTTGAGGGCCGAGATGGGTGCGTTGATTCCCCGCGTAGAACCGGGGGATATGGCAGTCGCATCGTCGGCCCTGCCTTAGTTGGGGGCCGAGACAGATGAGTCACCTCCCCTCACGGGATCGAGGGACGTGGCAGCCGCGTCGTCGGCCCTGCCAGAGCTGGGAACCGAGACATGTGTGGTGCTTCCCTGCCCGGAATTAGAGGACGAAACAGCTGCACCATTGGCCCCACCGGAGTTGGGGGTTGCAATGGACGGTCGCGCAAACCTTCTTTTGAAGACTTGGACCAGAACCGACCCGTCATTGGCCCCGCCGGAGACCGGGGTGATACTAGACTGTCGGGCACTATCGTCCCCGCTAGAGATCGGGGAAGCGATAGACGGTCTTGTGAGACTCCTTTCGGAGGGGCGGACTGGAATAATAGCACCATCGGGCCCGCCAGAGTTGGGGGCAGCGATGGACGGTTGGGCAAGCCTCTCTTCGATGATGAGGCGAGCTGCGAAAGCTCGTCCGCCAAATGATTGTCGCGCCGGGGGATATGGATGTACCCCAGCCCATCGAAGTGGCGCTCCATCCTTCTGACTTCCGCCAAGTAGGTAGCCATCATGGGATCAGAGCATTGGAACTCCTTCCGCGCTTAGTTGACAACGAGTAGAGAGTCGCCCTTGATGTGTAGACGCCGGATGCCGAGCGCAGCGGCGGTGCATATCCCCGCCAGTAGCCCTTTGTATTTGGCGATGTTGTTGGTCGCCTTGAAGTCCAGGACGACCAGGTACCGGAGGATGTCCCCGGTCGGGGAGACCAGGACAAACCCAGCCCCCGCGCCCTTGACCCGGAAAGAGCTGTCGAAGAACAGGATCCACGGGGGGAGCGTGGGTGCTCCTTCAGCTTCAAGAGTGGAGGGAGTCTAATTGGCGATGAACTCGGCCAACCTTTTGACTCTTGATAGCAGTGCGCGAGCAAAACTTGAGGCAAAGTTCACCTAGTTTCACCGACCATTTGGCGACGTGACCTTCGGCTTCACGGTTGTGGAGCATCTCTCGAAGTGGGTAGGCTGTGACCATCGTGATCTCCCGTCCCTGGAAGTAGTATCGAAGCTTCCGGGATGCCAGCAGAACAGCGTAGAGCATCTTCTGGGCTTGCGGATATCTAGTCTCCGCGTCGGATAGCACCTTGCTGATGTAGTAGACTGGTCTCTGGATGCCTTCCCTCTCCGCCACCAGCACCGCACTCACTACCACCGGGGTAGCCACAATATATAGGAGCAGCGGCTCACCGGGAGTAGGAGCGACCAGCACTGGGGGTGAGGAGAGGTATTTCTTTAGGTCTTCGAACACTTGTTGGGCTTCAGGCGTCCATTCTAAGTGGTTAGTGTTCTTCAATAGCTTGAACAAGGGGAGACTTTTTTCTCCCAAGCGGGCGATAAATCGCTCGAGGGATGTCAGGCAGCCAATCAGACACTGGACGTGCTTGAGTTTGGTCGGTGGCTTCATGTATTCGATAGCCGCGATCTTGTCGGGATTGGCCTCAATGCCCTGACTGGACTTGAGGAATCCCAACAGCTTCCCAGAGGGTACGCCAAAGACGCACTTCTCGAGATTGAGCTTCAGGTGATTCTTCCTAAGGTTGGCGAAGGTTTCGCTTAGATCCTCAATCAGCCCTTCGCTCTTTTCAGACTTCACCATTAGGTCATCGACGTATACCTCCAGGTTCCGTCTGACCTGTGGTCGAAAAATGGCATGCATGGCACGCTGTTTTCCTGTCGACGGTAGTCCTGTCGATCGCGGCGGTTGTCTTGCCAATCGTGGTGATCGTCCTGCCGATCGCGGCGATCATCTCACCGTGGCTTGATGACCTTGTGCCTGCACTCGGCGGCCAAGACCTGACTGGAATCGGCCACCACACGCTTCTTCTTATTTGCGAAACTGGGATCTTTCGAGGTCCCAGCCTCGCCTCCGCCGCCCGAGCGCACTTGTGCGCCATGGCGAATAGCTCGGACATGGTGGCAATGTTGTGGGTGGCCATCTTCTCCCGTATCTTGCGGTCTCGCACGCCTCTCCGAAAGGCAATGATGACGGACTGGCCGGAGATCTTGGGGATTGTGTTGCGACAGTGGCTGAATCACCGGATAAACGCGCGCAACGACTCCCCTCTCTTTTGTTCGAGGGCATGGAGATCATCCTCCACGCCTGGTTGGGTGTTGGAGCCCTGGAAGTTGGTGATGAACTAGCCACACAACTCCGCCCACGAGTGCACTATCCCCTTCGGGAGGTTCATCAGCCAAGAACGGGCGGAGCCCGCTAAGGCTGTCGGGAGATAGTTTGCCATAACCTTCTCGAAGCCGCCAGCAGCCCGCACCACCGTGGTGTAGATCTGCAGGAACTCCTCCGGGTTGGTGGTACCGTCATACTTCTCGATGGTTGCCGAGTGAAACCTTTCCGACCACGTGACATGGCGCAGCCGATTGGAGAACTCCTGGCACCCCGCGCCCTAGGGAGAACCACGCAGCCCCCTAGAACCTCGGCCCGAGGGCCGTGTCAGGGAGCGCAGGACTTGGCTCCCGCAAGACTCAGAAGAGAAGGTCTCCTCCTCTGTAGGGAAGTCGGGGTCGCGGGAGGAGTCGTCCTCCTCAGGAGCCATCCGCTTACCGCGGTCCTGCTCCTGCGCTTGCCGATGGTGCAACTTGCCGCGCAAGTCACCACCGCATGCTTGGCGTCGCTCCTCCAAATGAGCCCTAAGATCTTCACAGGAACTCCCCTCATGCCTGGGGACGCGTGAGACGGCACTGGAGCCATTGCACGACCCCCGGCGAGAGCAGGGCCTACGTCTTGAATGCCCTTTCCCTTGCTTCGCCCGTTATGACGTGGGCGTTACTCGCTTGGGTGGCTCGAAGCTTGCGTGCGCTCTGCGCACAACTTCGACCGCGGGATACCAGAGGTATCCGGCCGTTCTAATGCCTCCGCATGGAGCTGGGCCACGTCCACGAGGCGAGCGATGTCCTGTAACCACGGTGCTGCCGGGGTGTAGCCCCCCAGCTCCACCGGTGGGTGCTCTAGGAGGAGGCGGGCCACATGCAGGTTTTGGGCCGGCGTGGCCTTCTCCATCGATAGTCGCCGTTGGACCGGCTATGCTCCTATCACGGTGGGGGCGCTGCCGCCTTCTACGGAAGGCGTCGGATGGTCCCCCGCCTGATGGGAGTGTGAAGCCTCCATCTTCGCAGTTGGTGCTTGATAATCCGCCGAAGAAAACAAAGGGTGAAACAGCTACTACCACTCCTACCTGGTGTGCCCTGTCGACGTGTTTGTGCCAGACAGTATTGGTTCGAGTGTATAACCGAGTTTCGGTAGGGGGTCTTCACAGCTGCGTCACTCTCGGCTCTCTTCTCTACTCTCTCCACGTGATGAGCAGGACAGGAAGCTCAAGAACACAAAGGGAACACAAAGGGATTTACCTAGGTTCGGGCCCCCAATGTGGGTAACAGCCCGTCCTGCTCAAGCTCGTGTTGCTCTAGTATTCTGCTTGCTCTTAGTTGTGAGCTGATCGACTAACCGACCTCAGTGATCCGATTTTCCGACCTCCTCATGCCTGATGTACACTAGCTCCCTTATATACTCCCGGGACTAGCTAGGGCAGGCGGAGGGAGTGGTTTTACATTAATTACATTAACTGTGTCTAGTCCTATCGCTACTGTCCCTCGGAGCCTCTTTGTCTACGCCGTAGCTTGACGCCGCCTGTCTTCGGACCGCCCGAGAGGAGGGGTTCGGACGCTGCGTGACGAACGCCTCGTATACGCATCACCCCGTCTTGCCCAGGGTGGTGTAGATGGAACGGGAGTTGGTGAAGCTGGTTCAGTCGGAGGGATAGGTCATCATAGCGTTAGGGAGCCACGCTTATTTAATGGCCTTCAGGTGCACTGTAACGGTTCCCCGCGCATTGAATGGCTCCCATGCATATTTAATGGCTCCCATGCGCATTTAATGGCTATGATACGTTGTGATCCTGGCGATTGCTTCGGGCGGAAGCCTCCCAGCTCTGTCTGCGTGGTGGGCTGAGAATGGGCTCGCCTGCTCGTCGGGCAGCCACGTGGCCTAGTCGCCTGACTGCTCGTCAGGCAGCCACGTGTCCCGGTTTTCCGTGGTCATGATCTGCTCACCCGGGGCTGGGACCTAGTCGTCCAGCTACCCGTCGGGCGGCCACGTGACCTAGTCGCCTGGAGCTGGGACCTGGTCATCCGCCAAGCTTTCTTTAGCAGGTTGAGTCCTTTTCACTGGACCTTCTTCTCTATGCATCTATGCATCGTAGGTTGAGCACCCCGGTGTAGAATACACCAACACTCATCAAAATGAATATTCCAATCCTGAGATGCTTGCTTCAACCCATAAAGGGATTTCTAAAGTTTGCGTATTGTACTAGCATTATTTGGATCGACAAAACTCTTAAGCTGTGTCATTTTGTAGGATCAAGGATAACCGACTAAATAGGAGAGGGGATGAATAGGAGGTTTTTAAAATTCTTTGGCTCTAATTCAATAATTAGCAAGAATTCTATGAATTACAATTCTACAACAATTAAAACCTTAATAAGCCATGTTTTGCTATGTGAACAGACAACCTGATTCTTGGCAAGAACCACAATCCTAGAGAGATAATCAAATACTAAGATCACTACGAATGTAAACTTTACAAATTCAATCACTGGTTCGCACACCTCCAAGCCATCTAGGAAGCGACAACCTTGAAGAGAATAGAAAGTTAGTGCTCGCTTAAGGTTGATCAAGTGTCTAATGGCTCAAAATCAAATTACACACTTGAATGTTCTCAACACCACTAAAGAGAGAATTGAATGCTCAATCGATGAAGAGAGAGTAGCTTGAGCTAAAAAATATGCAATGAATGTCCAAGAGGGTGCCTTTGCTACTAGTGAGTGGGTATTTATAGTCCCCAACAACAAATCTAGCCATTAGGGTTAACTTCTTCAATTTTTTAGCAAAACCAATACTACCATCCATGTAGGACCAATGTTATGATCGAATTTAGCATTTAGTGTAGTGGTTAGTAGCCATTGCTATAATACCATGTTACTACTGCCTTGTAGGACTTGTAGTATCGGCCTTTAAATCCAAATATATGCAATTTGAACTCATTCTAGAAAAAGGCTACCACACCAAAAGGCTGGTCCTACCGGAGTCTGGTAGTACCCGCTCCTACATGGGCGGTAATGCCAACCTAAGAAAATGCACTCAAAGCACATCGTTCTGGAATAAAGCTACCACTCAAGAGAGCTAGTACTACCGAAGGACCAGTAGTACCGCTCCTTCATGGGCGATAGTGCCAGCCACACTGATTTCACTAAAAATACATCATTCTGTAAAATAACTACCACTTTTAGGGTCAATACTACTGGACTTGTAGTAGTACCGCTCCGACATGCGAGGTAGTGCTAGTTTTATAGATTTTTCAAGAAATGCACATTACTAAGTATGAGCATGATTTGTGCCATGTTTTTTTTATCATTTTCAGGCTACTAGCCAAAAGGTCCCTCTTAATAGTACGATACCTATTCTAGCAACCCAATCTTTTCTTTAAATACCAATATTGGCAAAAGCTTTGAAAAGGTTCAAAAATATTTATACCTTGACATTGAGCTTGACACCTTGATTTACTTTGTGCTTCATGATTTCACCTCTTTATGTGCAATGTCTAGGACCAACCTATTTTTATAATCTCAAGAGAAATTGTTAGTCTTTTAATCATAATTGTCATTAATTAAAAAATGAATTGGGAGCCTAGATGCTTCAATCTCCCCCTTTATGGTAATTGTTGACAACCTCAACAGATATAACAATGTTAAATTTGTTTTTAAGTATACATCTAGTCAAACAAGTTGTATACTCTAATATTTTGTTTTAAGTAACATTACACTTCGTTGTGATGAGATTGACCATTTTGAAGTAAAATGCTATCAAAGCAACCATATATAGTTCAGGCTCCCCCTAAATGTGTGCATAAAGATAATAAAATGAAATCATTAACACTTTAATGAATTTTGGAAATTTTTGGTGAAGTTTCCACTATATGTTGGATCTGAGGAAGCATGATATTGTAGAAAATTGAATAAACAGTCAATATAACAATATGCATGCACATAATACATAAGATCAAATATGAACAAATAAGAAACATAGTAGTAAAGCATAAACATTCATCATCCATTACACGCATTCAACATAAGATCCATAAACATCCATGCAATATCCAAAAGCAAAATAAATTCAATTAGCTTACAATGACCTAAAAAAATATGAATATAGCCCATAAACTAATCATGTAAACTATGGCCACCTTCACTTTCACTTTTCCCTTCTCATCGCGGTACTGAGAAAATGATGCATTGAGATCATCCAAGCACTGAGAGAAGCATGCACTGAAGGCATCCATGTGACCCCTGACATCGTTCACCATCTGACGTGTCTAAGCTTGGTACCATCCACACTAGCAAACTGTCCCATCAAAACATTTCTAAGGCTCACTAGGCTTGCTAGAAGGTATATTGTGCACATCATGCGCATGCTCTTCTTCCTCCTCTTGTTGTGGTTGCTGTTTTTGGTGGCACTGATCCATGTGCCCTAAGACTTGAGGCAACGCCTCACACAGTTTATACGGCTTGTGCACATTTTTCGAGCAGACCATTGTACCCAGTCACCCTTGTAATTAGTGCCATGATGTAGGGAGCAAAGTAAACCATCTTCCCATGGTCACAGGATGAAGAAGCCATCTCCCTAAGTATGAAGTCGACCACATCAAATTTCTGTCTATGCATGATCTTGTTCATGATGTTCCAAGCAAAGCTACAAATTTAATCAAAGTTACAACTTTTTGGATGAATGGTAACCTTAATGATTTTGTTTATTAGAATAGGCTAAGGATGGAGTCTTGCTTTCTAGGCCTTCTGACTCCAATTGTAGGGTCATAAAAGTCAAACTACTGAGATAGCCTAAGGACTCTATCACTGTGAATCCAAGGATATCCACTTTGGAAATCCCTAATGCATGCTCAAAGTCCTCCTTCGAAGTAGTATATAATTGAGAACCTATCATCGACATGATGTAGTCGAAGGAGTCTGAAATGAAAATGGCAGCATAAAACTGATGCACCATATCATTCACAAAGTAACTTCGACGACTCACAAGGTTCATCAAATCAACACCTTGAAACAACTCTAGCACTCCAACAAACAAAGGTATTTTCTAAATGTGGTCCCAATTAATCCACTTCTGACTAGCGAAATCTTTCTCCTTGTATATCTCATTACAACTTTTGTTGGAAAAGTGTGCAAAAGCGGTGCTCAGTTGTAGTCTAAAGAAGGAGGTATTGATTTACCTCCCTTAAGGCAAAATACTTATGGAGCTTGATTTGCCTCAAATCTTCCAATGGATCTACGTCAGGCATTTCATCATAATCACTTACTCTTCCTCCTCTTCTTCTCCTACTTCTTCCTCCTCCTCCTCGTCCTCCTCCTCTTCTTCTTCCTCAGAATCTTGAGAAATTTGCTTGCCCTTCCTAGCACAAGAGGTCCCTCCTAGCTCATGCTGCACAACCTTCCTTATTTCTTGATCTCTCACAGCAATTGTGTAAGAATCATTGTTATTGTTGTCACTACCATTGTAGGGAGCTGGGGTAGGAACTCTCGCACTCTTGGTGGACTTCCTAATAGTTCCACCACAACGATGAGCAAGCACCTTGGATGGATTCTTAACCCTTAGCATAATCGATGGATCACAAGGATAATAGGGAAGATAAGTGAAGGAGATTAGGTGCACAACCCTAGAGTTTGACAAAAAGAATAGCAAAATTTTCATATGTTTGCAAGAAATTCGGTACTATTGCCTATACTGGACCGGTAGTACCGCTGTTTCATTGCGATAGTGCCGGCTCATCAGGGAGCCGAATTTTCTAATTTGCAAAATCATGTTTTTGATTAGATCTAACAATGGAATTGCATGGAATGACTTCACAAGTCACCGATCTACTCATTTTAACTAGTGATTATATCACAAATTACATGCATTTGCAATATTTTGCATCAAACCCTAAAATCAACAAATAGAGATCTAGAGCAAGAAATGAGGAAAAGGAGAGCAAAAAAGAGAAGAGAGAGGGTCACCTTGAGGGGATGTGTGCTCTTGAATGAGAGGAGAACCTTGGAGTTGAGAGGAATTGGAGGATTTTGATCTTGGGGATTTTTGAGAGAGGGGGGGAGCCAACCCTAGTTTTGAGAGAGAGATCAACAAATGAGGCAAAGGAGATGAGGTGAAACCGGCTAGGCTAGGAATAGAAGAGAGAAGCACATGGCCAAACCGAAACTCCCCTTAAACTAGTCCCACTTGACAAATCTGGTACTATCGATCCCACATGGGTGGTAGTGCCGGTTCATGCCTGATAATTCAGGAAAAATTCATATTTAAGTTGAGATGCTCCAATGTATTTTCAGACCCATTGAAATCATATGAGAGCATTTCCATGTTAGCACAAACTCAAGAACCCATATTTTTAACATAGTTTTTACAAGAATAACTTTTGAGAGTATCAAATTCTCCTTTTTGAAAATAAAAAGTCTAATTGAAGAGAAAATAAATTTAATGAACTTGTTTGAATTTGAAATACTTGTAGGACACTAAAACACGTGTTGTGCTAGTTCCATAAGCTACAACTCAAGAAGTGCATATAAATAGATCAATATAGACCATGGCTTTGGATTTGGAAAGAATTTTAAAAGGAAAATTTTCAAACATGTTTTTCCTTTTATAACAAGATAAGGGATATGATTTTTGATAAGTATATTTTTTATATGTGATTAAGGATTATACAAATATATATTTTGAAAATGAAGAATTCAAGAAGGATTTTGTAGAACCTTCAAAATATCATATTTTCAAATAATTTTGTTCTAGAATATCTAGAGTCTTATTTTTTAGCAATATTAGTGTCTTTTGATATTTTCATGTTTTAGAGATGTAGTATACAAGAAGTTTGTATAATACTCCCCCTTAATGTGCTCTCCAACAAGATATCAAAGAATCAACAAAAAAAGCAAATAACACCAGATAAAGATCCAACCATGGTGCAAATTGTTCAAGCAACATTAGAGATATCTATGACATTTAATTCATTCCTCAACATACAAAAATGGGTTTCATCTAGAGGTTTGGTGAATTTATCCAATAATTGATCATTAGTTCTTATGTGGCTAATGACTATGTAATCTTTTCTTGGTTCTTGAATATTGGACCGAGTTATTGGCTAGTTTTATAGTGCTTTCATTATCACACAAAAGAGACACATTAATATTAATTCCATAATTCATTAAGGTTTGCCTCATCCATAATAATTGAGTGCAAGAACTACCGGCGAATATATATTCGACTTCGGCGATGGATAAGGCTATGGAGTTTTGTTTCTTGGAGAACCATGAAACTAAGGATCTACCTAGAAATTGACAACTCCTGAAATGCTCTTTCTATCCACTTTGCAATTCGTATAATCGGATTCCGAATAACCAACTAAATCAAATTTAGCACTCTTAGGATACCACAAGCCTATATTAGAGGAATGTTTTAAATATTTTAGAATTCTCTTAATGGCCACTAAATGTCACTCTTTGGAGATGCTTGAAAACATGAATACATGCGAACACTAAATATAATGTTGGGCCAAGATGCAGTAATATAAACCAAACTACTAATTATGAATCTATAAAGCTTTAAATCTACCAATTTACCTCACTCATTTAGGTTAAGATGCCCATTTGAAGCCATGGGAGTCTTGATGGGTTTTGCATCCTCCATACCAAATCTTTTAAGTAAGTCCTTCACATATTTGGCTTGACTCACGAAAGTACTTCCTTGAGTTGCTTGTTTTGAAGTCCAAGAAAATAACTTAGCTCTCTGATCATGGATATCTCAAATTTCCTACACATATATCACTAAATTCTTTGCAAAAATCTTGGTTAGTAGAACCAATTTGTAATGCATCAACATAAATTTGGCATACAAAGAATTCATTATCAATTATTTTAGTGAAGAGGTTTGTATTAACCATCCCATTTTTAATCATTTTAAGAGTATAAAGTCTCTAAGTTGCTCATACCATACTCTAAGAGCTTGTTTAAGGCCATAAAGCACCTTAGAGAGCTTGTAAACATGTTTAGTAGGACTCTTAAAACTATGAGGTTGTTCAACAAATACCATTTTAGATATTTTGATATTTAAAAATGCACTCTTCATATCCATTTGAAATAGTTTAATACAAAACAAGATGCAAATACAAGTAAGATACAAATGGTTTCTAATCTAGCAACAGAAAGTTTCATCAAAATCTAAACCTTCAATTTGGGTGAAATCTTGAGCCACCAACTTTGCTTTATTTCTTGCCACAATTCCTTTTTCATCCTGTATATTTCCAAAAACTCATTTTGTATCAATGACATTATTATCTTGGGTTCTCCCCACTAATGATCAAATATCATTTCAAGTGAAATTGTTAATTTTTCATGCATGGAGTTCAACCAATCTGGATCATCTAAAACTTCATCTATATGAGAGCATTCAAAAGAAGAGACAAAAGAGTAATGCTCACAAAAAGAAGCAACATAAGATTGACTTTGAACACCTTTACTAAAATCACCCAATATTTGATCTATTGGATGATCTTTTGATATTGCATGGTAAATTCTTTGAGGTTGGGCTGGAAGAGGATTGTTCTTCTTAGTCCTCCTAAGGCTTAATGTCTCCAAGGGTCATGTTCTTCATTACTTGTCTTAGACCTTCATCACCAATATTATCCAAATTTTCATGCTCTTCTTGAAAGCTATTATTCTCATCAAATTCAACATCATGCATCAACTAATTCGGAGGTTTGGTTGAAGACATGGTAAGCCATACTATTTAAAGAATAACCAAGAAGAAATTCAACATCATAGTGACTTTGAAATTTTGAATGTCGAACACCTTTTTCAAAATAAAACATCTGCACTCGATGACGTGAAAATAAGAGATGCTCGGGCTTTTGCTAATAAGAAGCTCACAAGAAGTTTTTCTCAAAAGGCGATGCAAATAAAGATGGTTTGTGGCATGACACGTAGTATTGATTGCTTCCATCCAAAAACTATCAGAAGTACCATAATTATCAAGTATTGTTCTTGCCATTTCAATTAATATTCGTATTTTATTTCAAGTTCAACAGAAAAATCTTTGATTCTTGTATTTCTGAACTTGGAATAATTATTACTACAAATTTTCTTTATTTTGAAATCAAATTCATTTTGAGCCCTTTTTGCAGAACTTTTGAAAATGCCGGAGGCTTCATATTTGTCATGTAGAAAGAAGACTCAAGTGTACCCCGAGTAATCATCAATAATGACTAAACAATAAGAATTATCCTTGATACTCTTATAGGTTGTTGGGTCAAACAAATCCATGTGTAAGAGCTCTAATGGCCTAGAAGTGGATATGATACTCTTGGATGGATGAGAGCTAGCCACTTGATTACCGGCTAGGCAAGCATTACATAGTTTATTTTTCTCAAACTTCACGTCCTTAAAGCCCACTACTAAGTCATGTTTAAAATGCTTTTTAGGTTTAATCGCGCCCACATGAGCTAGCCTTCTATGCCAAAGCCAACCTAATGAGGTCCTTGCAATTAAGCTTGTATGAATTAGGGGTGAAAATGGGTTTGATAAGGGAGGAAATTAATCTTCCCGTATCCTAACCTATATTTTTTCTTGAATTCAGAACTGGATACGGGCTAGCTGGATACGGATATGGATTCGGGTTATTCGGGATACGGATAATGCACGCATATATAGAGTAATATATATTCAATTAAAACCATACGAGTACTTGACTATAGCAACAAATTATGTATTAATCAAACTCAACAAACATCGTAGAATGAATATGCTATTTGAAGTTCAATAGAACCAACTAATTGTTAATATAAATGGGCTGACATAGAAAAAATATGATGAAAATTGGCTGGGTCTTGCTGATATCCGAATTAGGGATGGCAATGGGCCTCGATCCCCATTTCCCCACGGGGAATTCCCCTATTAGGGGATGGGGACAGGGGAAATTTCTCCCCGTAGGGGGGCTTATCGGGAAAAATATTGCCCTCAAGCAGTGATCGCAGGACAGGACGCCCACCATTCCCCGTCCCCGATCCCCGTCCCCGTTCCCATCCCCGCGTTATCACTAATAAGTGGGAGTAAATGATCATTATCAAAAGAAAAAAGAATATACATGAGGTCATTATTAATAAACATACTAAATATGAATTACTCTAGTAATTCACTCACACTTTAATCACACTTGCATCATTACTCTAGCGATTAATTCATGTAGCATGTGATCTTTTATATAGTATTTTTGGGGACTAGTCCCCGTCGGGGCCTCGCAAACCCATCGGGGATTGGGGACGGGGGGAATTAAGCCCCGTGTACGGGGACAGGGATGGGGGCGGGGAAATTTTGCTTATCGGGGATTGGGGATGGGAGGGCGCTCCCCATGGGGATTTTCCCCGTTGCCATCCCTAATTTGAATAGGAAAAATTTGAATATCTGATCAGATATCCAAATAGGAAAAATCTAGATATCCGAATATGAAAAATTTGAATATTCGGATCCCGTCCTGTATTTATCGAATATTGGATGCTCTAGATCCGATCCTGAATCTGGATTCAAGTATCCGGATCCGGTCCTGGGTCCGACCGGACAGTAAAATCCAGTCCTGGTGTAACACCCCGGTACCCTGTGCCCTGAATGTTACACTCTTAAGCACCAACATACAAACAAACAACCCAAAATTTCTAAGACATTTCAGCATGACCTCTATGCAATTAGAGCAAAACAAAACAACAACAATATAATAGCAGTCATGACAACCGTTTGAGCACAAATAACAAAGAAGAGCAAATATAACATATAACAACTGTAGTACTATACTTAGTGAGTGGAGAAAAACAAAGTGATAACCATATAGTGAATCACATGAACAATTTAAAATATATGAGCTTAACTCAACATATCACCATGCAACCATAAGTACACATAACAAAGCTAGTGTAACACCCCGGTATCTCATATGCCCTGAATGCGACAACATCATACTATTTTGCCAAGACTTAATCAATTTGCACATAAATTTAAGCAACACTTCTCCTCTTTTAACTGCTCCAACGAAACTAATCAATCACTAGAGCAATCGACAAACAAACCATAATAGTAACATGCGCATAACCAAATAACCTTTCACATAGCTAGTTTTATTAAACATATTCCAAGGTTGGGAGTGTAATGCTACGGGGTTTCTTTTTCCTTCGAGTCGGGGGATTCTTGGTCCGGGTGTCTGGCAGGTTTATCTGTGAATTGTGGGAGAGAATTCTTGCCTTTTTCCTTTTCCTCTCTCCACCAACTTTTCAACTAATCTTTTCTTTCTAGTGTGTGTGGCTACAAAATCCTTGTGGGCTGTCTTTTTCCCAACCTTGCTGACCCCTCTTATTTTCCTTCTCTGGCTGCATGCTCCCAGGGGCCAGCGCCTCCTCTCCCTACCCCTGCCAAACCCAGCCGCCTCCCCCTCGTGTTTTCTTCTGGCTCTTTCCCCTGCGCCCCTGCCCTTCCTGGTTTCTCCCTGGACTCCCCTCCTGGCTCAGCGTCCCCCTCCCCTCCTAGCTCGGCGCCCCCTGCCCCTCCTGGCTCGGCGCCCCTCTCCTGCCCTTCCTGGCACGGCACCCCTCTCCTCTTCCCCTGTTGGGAAGCAAAGAGATCAGAAGAAGAACCCAATGGCAAGAAATTTCTTGCCTTCTTGTGGTGAGAACTCAAACAATTGAAATTGCGGCATTTGGTTTCTTTGTGCATGCCATGTGTTTGATGAAATGCCTAAAAGGGTTATGATATGGTATCACTCTGTAACTTAGTGCACTCATGCTGAATGCATGGAGTTGTGGGTTGGAAGTGAGTTCACTTTGTTGTGTTGACCTTACTTGATGGGATTAATTGAATTAGGTTTTAATTTAGTGGCATGATGTTGTTTGTTTTGGACGTGCGGGCACGGAGGATGGGGATTTGTTCTTGGGAGGGCGTCTCTCTGTTGATGATGTTAGTGATAGATCTGAAATTTCTGTTTAGGGAAAAACATGAGAGTATGAAGCTGATTTGAGGATGCAATGTAATCTGGCTTGATTATGATATTGTGTTTTGTTTAGTGATGCTTGTTACTTTTTGGAGTTGTTTTTATAGAGTAATTTGTGGAATGTTTATTTGGCCTATGTTGTGAATGGACAGAAGCTGTTTCTGTAATGAAGCTAGAGATAGATTTGGCATAGGTAAGGTGGGTGCGATGAAGCTCGTGGTGCAAGGGAGTGTGTTGTTAGCTCCAGAATTGGATGGTTACTGTTTGTAAGGTGCATCTAGTAGCAAATTGAGAAATGCATTGTTTCCTCAATTTATAAGATGTTTATGTCCCTTTTATTCAATCAGTTATGAAGCTCTGGAATCATTTAAAGGCAGTGTGTACTTTTAACATTGGGGGTTCTTTTCCTTCTTTTGATGGTGTTAAATGCTATGTTGGTGTTTGATTCGGATATCTTTTAGCACTTAAGCAAAAAGAGACTTGTTGGGTCAAATAGATTTATTACTTTAGGCATAATCTCTTTTTGTTGTTGTTTTAACACCACACCCACACCTTATTTTTGACTTGATGAGTGTTAGTTGGATTGTTTGGCAAGATGTTATCTGAACTCTGAAGTGGCTCTATGCATACCATTGTTAGTATGTCCGTACTTGCTGTTTGAAGTTCTCTCGGAATGCCTAAATATATATATAGCTGGTTAAACGAATAACTGCTGATTAATGATGATAGAGTTTTGTATTATTGGAGTAGGGAGAAATGTTTATCACTAGAGTTTTGTATGCTTTAAATGGTAAAAAGGGTTAAAAATTGTTTATGCCATTGTTATTTCTCAAACGTATAAAGTCCCATATCGAGTAGTGTTCTATTAAACTCTTATTTAACCATGTTTGTTTAATTCTCCGATAAGTTTGTGAATGTGACAATCGTGCCTTGCCCTATCTTGGTTTGTTGTTCTCTAGGGTTGGAGGTTTCTAATACCGCATTGGGCCGTCAGTTTATCGCCGAGGTTAAAGGCAAGTGCAACCTTTACATTGCTATTAGGGGGAATGAGTTGAATGCTCGTGTTATGATTAATTGCATACTATGGTTTAAATTATGTTTATGTTTTTGGTCATGGTTAAGAGCAAATAATTATGATGCCATGTATGAATTGTTTATAATCATCATTTGCATTTGCGCATTCATCATAGAAGAGGTGACCCATGTTGATGTGGGTCTCTGTACTCACACGTAGTGAGTACAAAAAGTCCTACCTCGTAGTCCCATCCACGGATGGGAGCGAGTCAGTAAGAGTAGGCCCCGCCATGGGATGGTTGGGAATGAGAGGGTGCACACCGACGGGTGTGCACTCAGCTATACCGGTATAGGCTAAAAGGTTGCATTTGGAGCATGAGAGCATAAAAACATTGCATTGCTCTGTGTTGAAATTGATAAATGTTAATTGATGAGAAAGGATGCGACAAGTTGAGGATTGAGTCGTGGACTCATCCAGAAATGATTATTGAGGCATGGGTAAGGTTTACTTACGTTTTTGAGTTGGTTGTGGGAAGTGGAGGTAGTTACTACTTATTGTACTTGATGATTTCAATTAAGTAATGGCTATATTAAATCCTAAGGTAAATATGATTCTGTTTAATTCATTACTTTTCATTATTGTTGCACTTTGCTGAGTCTTGGATTCACGCTTGTTTGCTTCCTGTTTTAGGTACTTTGAAGCTGGCTCGTCTAGTTGGGGGTAGCATCACGTGCACGACTTCGGTCTCCAACAATTTATTTAACCGATTCGTTAAGTCTGGATGTAGCTAATGCGGTTGTAATGTGTTGTTCGTCATGGTGGAGTTTATTAATTTCTATTGGATGTGTGATCAGTTACCTAAGGACCTGCTAAAATAATATCATATAACTGCAACTGTTTTCTGTCTGCTGAGTGGATGTCCTACTTTCTAGAGAGGTCATACTGAAATTTTGTAAATTTCGGTGGCTTAGTTTTATGCCAGTTTTTAAGAGTTAGGGGTTGTTTTCAGTCTTTACGTAGAGGTGTCATTAGTTATTTAGAGTGTTGGTAGCATCCGTGGCGCGTTTGGCGTCGGGGTGTTACAGGGAGAGTCTAAATTTAATCAAATGATCTATTCAAGATTAAGTACTAGAGAACATTGAAGGGTGGTATGCTATAACACGAGCTCAACCACAATGAAATAATTCAACTGTACACAAATTTCATTAAGCATGATACATGACAAGTCACTTCTAATAATAAACAATGAACCATAACAAGCTAGAACCCTAAGAATTCTCCGAGCTCAACTAAAAATTTTAGCGGCATCTTGTTATAAACTCGGCCACAAAACAAGGATCGCAACAATAGCAACTAATTATTTTACACTATAATTTCAGCAAGCATCCATTTCTAACTTTAAACAATAACTATCAACCACAAGCTATAAACAACGGTGGAAGCATAAACAATGACAACTACAACACTTTGCATGGAACCCAAGCAATAAGCCAAGCTAATTAAAACAAATCAAGAAGGTATCCCCTAGTATTAATTTATGTCTCAATCTATCTGTTTAATCAAAGGCTAATCAAGCTCAAGAGCTAACTACAACAAAAGGGTAAAGTGATGTTCGGTTTTGTGATGTGCTACTCCCTCCCCATCATGCCGGTCTCACAGTACCTAAAAATATTAAACAAACAAGCGTGAGTACAAAACTCAGCAAAGTACATCAAATGACAAAATCATAAGCATTAACATGTTAAAATGATAACACATCAATTTTTCTTAATTGAATTCAGCAAGCACATAAAACAATAAAGCTGCCGCTAGTTACCATATTCACTTCATTGATCACCTTTGACTGAATCTATACCTCAATAACATACTGATTACACGTACCTCAATAGACATCTTTGGATGATTCCACGGCTCTATCCCAAATCTATACATTACCACTAACTCGATAATTATCATTAGCGATGCAATGCAATGACATGCACTCATGTTTTCAAGCTCAAATGCACCCTTTATAGTCTATATCGGTATAGCTTAGGTACACATCCGCCGGTGTCGCACCCTTCGGTTCTCTTTCATTCCTGTGGAGGGGCCTACTCCTACTATCTCACTTCCATCCATCCCTGCGGATGGGACTACGAGGTAGGTCTTCTCAAGAGCACTCTGGATTAGTCATATGACCTCATATGACTCTCATCGACCCGGCTCATCCATCTTTTCATTTTATGGATGCAAATGATGCAACATAATGTTTCATCATGTTCATTTGCCATGCAATTATAATATCACATATCCAACCACTTCCGGCATTTAGTTATCATAAGAGAAATATTGATCATATTATAACAAGGAGTTGGTTACTTATTCAATTTATTACATTACTCATCTCAATCTTTAGCATTCACACAATATACTTACTTGTTTTTTACCCACGAGGAATGGAGTGGCATGAGGTTAAGGCTACTCCTGAGATCACACCTCCTGCAATAAGCATATAAATGCATTCATCTCAAAACAATGCAACCACGGTTCAAGACTCAAACATAACAATTTTGCCCCTATGCTTAACCCCGCTTTGCTTTCTCTCATGAAGAGTCAAAATTTATTCCTTGCTGTCCCGATAATAGAAAGGCTACTAATTCTAACCCAAAAACCCTAACAAAGGAAGCATGGACTATAGGTGAGCTACCAAAGCTTACTCTGATGCTTCTATTTGCTCAACAAGATCAAAAACTCAAATTAGCAAACCTAGCATAACCCTAGTTTTTTCAGCAAGCTGCCATTCAGGATAGTCACTTTCAAACAAGCATAACTTCTAGCATACAATTTCAAATTTAGGAACCAAGGACATTTCTAGAATCAGTAGAAATTTTCTTGCATTCTCTAGGTATTGAGATTATTTTATTTGGCCTCTAGCTATCTTTAAAATGCTAATTTCACAACCTCTGCCCTGAAGACCCAAATCTGGATAACAGTCACTAAAACAACCATAACTTTTAAATAGTTGATCCAAAGCTGGTGTTCTTGAGCTCTAATGAAATTTAAGACAACCATGCATAATTTTCACAGCAACCATCCCCTCTGGAACTGGACATAAGGTCCCCAAAAACTAATCTAAACATCGATCAAGATATGCCCATTCCTAAACTTTCCAGCAGAAATTCGGTGTTCTGGACAGCACATTACACAGAGTATAAATATTGCTAGACAACTCCAAATCAAGAAAATGAAGACATTTTTGATATCTATAGAAAATTTTCCATCTAACTCTAGTTATTGAAAAATTTCAAATCGACTTTGAAATTGCTCTAAATTGCAGTTCAACACGACTGCTGCCTGCTGGAACAGAGATTGCACAGCAGATAAAGAAACCAGCAAGACTTCTAAATGGCTGAACCAAAATTTGAATCTTGGACTCTAATTAAACGTGAGACCACAATCTACAATTTCCTCAACAGCCAGCCCCTCAGGAAATGCCTCTAAGGCCCCCAAAACAACAATATAAAATCAGGGCTGGGTGCTCCCCGAATAAGAAATCTGCCTAGATCTAGGCTTCTTCCTCAAATCAAGCACCAAACAAAGCACTACAGCAGCAAAACCACCCTAACAACACTCCTAAACAGCCCCACACCTTTCCACACAAGAATCACCAAATTTTACCTTAGCTCGAAGCTCCAAATCAGCAAGGGATGGAGGACTCGGCTGGGGGGAAGCTTGCTGCACCAGGGAGGAAGCTACTGGAGGAAGGAGGAGCTGGGGAGGTGCCCTAGGATAGGAGGAGCTCAGGACGGAGGCACCCTGGCAGAGGAGAGCCAGGAGGGAGGTGCCAGGGAAGGTGCTGGAGCTAGGGAAAAAGAAGAAGTGGATTAGGTGGGAGGAGGAAATTGGGTGGGGAAAAATAGCTGGGGGGAAGAGAAAAAGGAAATTCTCACCCACACCGACCTAAAAAAAATTCAATTCCTACAATTCAAGGACACTAGCCAGACCTTGCCTCGCTAACAAGGAACCCAAAATAATAAACAACCTTACTGAGATATTACACTCTCTCCCCCTTAACAGAATTCGACCCCAAATTTTGAGCACGCCATCTACACAATACGAAATCCACAAGGGACATAAACTTCTTTACCATCTTGACCTAAACACCTCAGGATACTTATTACACCAGAGAGACTCCAAATCCCAAATTGCTTTTCTCTCAGATTAATCCGAACAAGAACCTTAACTCATTTCATCTTCTGTCGACTCAACACTCACTCTAACTCCATAAATTTCATAAGATAAGACTCGAAGGCCAGGCCTTACTCAAAAACCAACACCTAACAAAACTACCTCAAGTTCTAGATCCTGAATAGACTTCCTGAACAAGGAATCCCACAAGAACTTCCTCAACCTACAAACTCAAAGCACTCACACAAGAACTCAAACATAATCAAGTGGCAAGCCAAATTCCCATTTGATTGACCCCTTTTTTTCTTAACAAATGGACCATTACTAACCAATACCATCGAAAGAAATAGCCCACTATGGCATAATTTATTTTTTTTCAATCGCATATGCACAATATATTTTTTTTCTTCTACCATGCCTACTTAACCTCAACGGACATCCTCCCAAGATAAATGTTCATAACAGAACATTTCACATTAGATTGACAAAACCTTCGCTACAACCAACTTAACCAAAAGTTTAGTCACAAAATAGAAATGCTAGTGAAATACCATCAACTTCCAAGAAGATTTGGACCAAGACATGCAACAACCTTCGTTACTCTCCACTCTTAATCCATTTATGATCAACACCTAACCCAGCTTAGGACCTTCTGTCGATACCAACCCACATTGGGTTCTCCTTCTAAGAATGTCTCGCCCCCACATCTTCCACCCAAAGAAGCAAATCAAAGAGTATAATCCTATTATACTCAACCAAAAACCCATGACCAAAAATTTTCTTTTCTCACACTAGATAACAAAGGAAATCTCGATCCTCTTTAACCAAACTAACCACTTTCATCATCTTCAAATCAATGCGATAAAATTCACATCGGGAGAAACTCAATTTAAAAGAGAAACACCACATAAATCTTTTACAGATGCGATCACATTAACCAAAGTAAATTAGCTCGCTTTTACCAAAACAAATCATCTCACCTTTACCCAAAGCCAACAATTCGGAAGAAGAAATCTGATCGTCGAATCAAACATCTATACCCATAATCATTTTCTCTCAAGGGAAAGAGAAACTTATTTTCCAGAAAAAGAAACACTTCATCAAAAATCACTTGTGATATAATTATAAGATTCACCTTTTAGAAACATTCACAAATACCACACCATTTTATTTGAATCCAACTCTAGTCAAAATGGAGATATAATATTTCCTCATCAAGAGTTTCCAAAACCTTACATTAGGTTTGGTTGTTTCCCATAAATGATAATACAACATGTAACTCATTTTGTACGCTAAAGAGCACAATACAATCATACCCTTTGAGTGTAAATTCCACAATCAAAACTTGCTAAATTTCTTAGCAAAGACAAATGAATTGCATTGATCAATGAAATAAAGTATTCTAAAAGCCATCAACAAATTACTTCAAGATTAAACATTCTTTCATCCTCATTTTCAATCATCAAATCTAACTCCGCAACTTGGCAAACTGCAAATTAATCTGGGGAATTTCTATTGCACATCAAACATAATGCCTTAGTCAAAAGGCATGCATACAAAAGATCACATAATCTCTAGTATACTAATACCTTTACCATTAAAGGTTTTAATACTCACAATTTGCACCATAAGAAACCCCATCAAGATTTAATCATGAATTACAAAACCACTCTTCCTTTGATTACCTTCTCCAGTAATTATAACCACAATAGGCAATGTTATCATCCAATCTTAAACCAATTCCATCTCATGACAATCAACCAGGAGAACCATATCATAATTTTAAGCACATACAATGTGATAATAATTCAACATAAGACAGTACATCATCATTTTCTTTTGGTCTACAAACCATAACGAACAATCGGTCATATAACTTAATAATCTAAATTTAAAACATCTCTTTTCAATGAAACCTTTAGTAAGATTAACATATACAATTCATATTACCCATAAGTCAATATCTCAACATTCAAATCCTGTTCCACCTATGAATGACTCCAACAATTAAACAATATCTCCTTGAGACATATTTCGCCGATAAGGCTCCAAGACAGACATTCGCTAAGGATAAACCAAGAACTAATACAATCATTCCATATGTCCTCATTCTTTTATTACACATTGATTAAGTCATTTTGTTAACATACAATATTAAATGATCCATAAGCAACATAAACCAACAAACTCCATTACTTTACTCCATCACCTGGCTATAGAAAGTTCATCAAACAAAAGAGTCTAGACCTTCTCAGTCGAGATCAATACTAGCCTTACAGGAACACGATCCCATACTTCCATTTAATTACATGGCTCGCAACAACATGCAAAATAACTCTAATCAACTTTCACTTTAGGATCACCTACCATCACGATTAATTTTCTTTACCAACACATTATGTTAGATTGTCTCTAAACCACAATGAATTTACTTTAGCAATAACGGTAGTTTACATCATCGTAATGTTCTAACTATGCATCAAAGTTTAAAGTTTTAAACATTCTCGTTGATCACCTACCTTGAAAATAACTAAGGTGTGACCCCAACCTTTAAGTAAAATGACGGCTCTTCAACACGAATAATCACAATTAATCATTTTTCTTTCCAGAACACCCCAACCATAAATCAGAACGAAACTCGACTCTCAAATCACAAAATGTCCAGAACCGAACTATGACATGCAAAAGTTCTTTAAATAATCTCAAGATTTAAAACTTCCACAAAGCAAGATGGATGCAAGGATATTTTTTCACAAAAGGAAGAAACCAAGCGATCAACCAATCCTTTTCTGGTAAAGTCTTAAAAATTGAAATCCACACAACTTAAGTCTTGCATAAAAACTTCAATAAATTCTTGTAAACTTAGAAGATGACAAACACAAGGATAAAACACTAATGTTCTCTGCGAAACAACCAACAAATCTGATTGCTAGAACGATAGAGATAGCAATCCAAAAAGAATCATCGCTAATCTCTTTCTCTTTGTTTCCAGCCATTGAAGGCAAATAGAAAGCAACCTTCTCCACCCACTTTCTAATCTATGACATAAGGACAACGACTCCCACCTCAAGTGGTGGCTCTACCCAGCCACACCCACAACCAAGGCCCTTAACACGGCAAAAAGAACATGGTCGAAACCTTTCGACAACACTATTTCCCAACAACATAACAATTCAATCAATTCTTTCATGATCATAGCAAGATGCATCATCATATTTAGCATTCATCATCAAAGCTCAAATAAAGCATTAAAGCATAATGCAATGATTACCCATACCCATTTCTACTGTGCATCAGATTGTGTCAAGTTTTAAGTTAATTAACCAACCTACATCAGATTTTTAAGTTTATTGTCCTATGGCAAAATTTTAAAGAGTATATACCTAAGCCATGTTTCTAATTTTTCAAATCAAAATTTTAGTTCACTCTAGAGTAATTTGCTAATTCCGTGTGCCACGGACCTAAAGCCCACTCTGACACCAACAGTAACA
Source organism: Guadua angustifolia (assembly GCA_036346375.1). Taxonomy (NCBI): domain Eukaryota; kingdom Viridiplantae; phylum Streptophyta; class Magnoliopsida; order Poales; family Poaceae; genus Guadua; species Guadua angustifolia. Next base: position 14,153,678 of record CM070514.1, read on the forward strand.
CCCCGGTACCCCGTGCCCCGAATGTTACACCCTTAAGCACCAACATAGAACCAAACAACCCAAAATTTCTAAGACATTTCAGCATGACCTCTACACAATTAGAGCAAAACAACACAACAATAATATAATAGCAATCATAACATAACCGTTTGAGCGTAAATAACAAAGAAGAGCAAATACAATATATAACAACCGTCGCACTATACTTAGTGAGTAGAGCAAAACAAACCGATAACCACATAGTGAATCACATGAACAATTTAAGATACATGAGCTCAACCCGACATATCACCATGTAACCATAACTACACATAAGCAAGCTAGTGTAACACCCCGGTATCTCACGTGCCTTGAATGTCAAAACATCATACTATTTTGCCAAGACTTAATCAATTTGCACATAAATTTAAGGAAGACTTCTCCTCTTTTAACCGCTCCAACCAAACTAATCAATCACTAGAGCAATTGACAAATGAACCATATAGTAACATACGCATAACGAAATAACCTTTCACATAGCCAGTTTTATTAAACATATTCCAATATTGGGAGAGACTAAATTTAATCAAATGATCTATTCAAGATTAAGTATTAGAGAACATTAAAGGGTGGTATGCTACAACACAAGCTCAACCACAATGAAATAATTCAATTGTACCCAATTTTCACCAAGCAAGATACATGACAAGTCACTTCTAATAATAAACAATGAACCACAATAAGCTAGCACCCTAAGAATTCTCTGAGCTCAATTAAAAATTTCAGCAGCACCTTGTTAAACTGGCTCACACAATAAGGATAGCAACTAACCATTTTACACTATAATTTTAGTAAGCATCCATTTCTAACTTTAAACAATAACCATCAACCACAAACTATAAACTATGGTGAAAGCATAAACAATGAAAACCACAACACTTTACATGGAACCCAAGCAATAAGCTAAACCGATTAAAACCAATCAAGAAGGTATTCCCTAGTATTAATTTATGTCTAAGTCTATCTGTTTAATCAAAGGCTAAGCATGCTCAAGAAATAACTACAACAAGAGGGTAAAGTGATGTTCGGTTTCATGATGTGCTACTCTCTCCCCATCATGCCAGTCTCATAGTACCTAAAAATATTAAACAAACAAGTTTGAGTTCAAAACTCAGCAAAGTACATTGAATGACAAAATCATAAGCATTTAACATAGTTAAAATGATAACATAACAATTTTTCTTATTTGAATTCAGCAAACACATAAAACAATAAAGCCACCGCCAGTTTCCACATTCACTTCATTGCTCACCTTTGACTAAGTGTATACCTCAATAACATACTGATTACACGTATGTAATGCTGCAGATAAATTTTTTTCTCCCAAACCCCTCCCCCACCTAACTTCCCCTCCATTCCTTTTCTTTTTTTTCCACCTTCCCTCCTCCTCCCCCACCCGACCCTTCCTCCCCCTCTTCTTTCTTTTCCAGCACTGCCTCCCTCCCTCCCTGGCTCCTCCTCTAGGCCGGTGCCTCCCTGGCTCCTCCCTTAGGCTGGCTTCCTCCCTGCCTTCCTCCCTTGCGAGTAGCAATAGCCTCCCCCCTTCTTCATCCTTGTGAGCAAAGGAGGTGAGGATTTCCAGGTTTTGGGAGTGTGCATCCTGTTCTAATGGAGATATCTCACTGGTATGAGTATTCTAGGGTTTGGATTTTGAGGATTTTGGGGGAAAAAGTGGCTCTAGGTTTTGGAGGGAAGAATTCTATTTTCGGGCAATGCTGTACCTACTGTTAGGGCTGTGATTCGAGCTAGTTAGAAGTGTTTCCTGAGTTTTTGGCTATAGAGAAAGTGTATCTCGTTGTTTCCCCTTTAATGTGAGATCAAGAATACTAATTTTCGTTCAGCTAATCGAAAGTTATGGTCATTTTAGTGCTGGCTATTTAGATTATGCTTGTGTTGATAGCTGAAACTTTGAACTGCTATTTCAGGCTAGATGCAGGTCGATTTACAATTTTTAATTGCCTAGAGAAAGTTAGAAAATTTTCTGTAGATTAAGAAAATATCCTTGTTTGCTTGATTTGGATTCAAGAATCATTAGTTATGCTATTTTGAATTTCACTGTCCTGAAATTAGAAACTGTTGAATGTTCAGAATTCAGACTGAGATTCAGAGTGCAATTCGAGAACTTTAAATCCACCTCCTGAATAAATGGTTGTATTATAATGTAGGTTATCCTCTTTTGGTCATTTAGAGCACAAGAATCTAATTTTTGGCTTTGCCAATTAAAAGTTATGCTCATTTTAGTACAGTCTGTAAAGAACTAGAGTTAATATATGTAACCTCTTTTCATCTATGATCTGGGAATTTTTAGTGCATTTTATAAATGAATGGTTGTATGATAAATGTAGATTATCCTCTTGTTGTCATTTAGAGTACAAGAACTCAATTTTTGGTTTAGCCATTTAGGAGATATACTCATTTCTATGCCTGTTGTCCAGATTTCATCTAGTTAGGATTTAGGGCTGTTTTGAAATAGAGCGTAGATGCGTTATGTGATGTTGTGATCTATATAATTTTTGAAAATGAGTATGCAAATGTTTCTTTCAGGTGGTGTAGCTTCGGGAGTGGCTTCATCCTCTCACCACCCCAGTCCTCGTGGTTAAAAGCAAATGTATCATGCGGCTTGTTGCTAGAAGGATATGGTGGTTAGCTTTATTAGTGATTTAATTCAGTTGTCAGTTGCAAATATGATTATGCCTGTTATTATGAGGTTGCTTGTGATGATAATGTTAAGTGTATAAATTTAAAGATTATGTCAATATTTATGATTTGCTAGGATGATAATAAGGCTGATGAGGACATCCCAACCAAGGATACAACCGCTGCCTTCTTCCCTACGAATCGCTACTTAGTCCCCGATCGTCATTGTTTACCGCTACATCGTCTACGATGCTTGGAGGGCTTAATCCAGAAGCAAGGCCTTTCCACCCACCTTTGCTGGACCAGCACGTCAAGAACATCCACCGAGGACAGCCCACGCGCCAAGAAAGGCCCAAGATCAAGCCCAATTCATCGCTGAGTCCGGTTCGGCCATCCAGGAGCAGTAGTACTTCAAACGGATGCCACAGCCACATCAGAACTCCGTTTTCAATGTTTGACCACTCATTTGATAGGTATCGAGATAACCTTTCCAATGGATCTAGTCCCAAGGCCAAATTCCTCCTGGAGCGACTGGAAATCACAGAACAATCTCACAGGACAGAAATTTGGAGTGCTGCGCCACCTTTCTTTTGGGCCCAAGGCTCATGTACTCTTAGGGTTTCCCCCTCCCCTTGGCTGTCGCACCTCTCCTGGCTGCCGCACACCCCTTGGGTGCCCCCCTTGTGTGGGTACCCCTTTATTTAGGGTTTTCACCCCTGTTCTTCATCCCTTAGGTTTTGTTGTGTTTGGTAGACCCCATGTGCGTCCCTCCTCGTGTTTGCGCATGTCGACTAGACTGCCCGAGCCGAGAAACAGAACCTCAACTTGTTTCTTTTCATTTCAATACCATCTGTCCGGATTGCATCATACTTTGTTCTTGCGGGTTCTCGATTTCTTGCAGAAACTATTGATCGGTTGGATCTTGTATCTGTGTGGATTTGGCATTGCGATTGTGAAGCTCCCGACTGTTTGGTAGGAAGCCCTAAATTCAAGGCCATCAACACCCCAAATCGACGATCATCATCTCAACGAAAGATTGGGATCGCCGTCCCCATCAAAGGCAATTTGCAAATTTGAATCATCCAATGCATTTATGCACTGCATAACAAAAGAGGTGACTCGAGTGGGTCTCTATGTCTCACACGTAGTGAGACATGAAAGTCCTACTCCGGTAGGCCCCTCCATGGGCTGGACGGGAATGAGAGGGTGTTCACCGACTGGTGAGCACCTAGCAATACCGATATTAGTTATGAAAATGTGCATTATGAGTATGCATGTGCATTGCATGGTTAAAGGGTAAAGAATGTTATCTTATAATGTTGCTCTCATATGCCAAGGTCTTGTCATGTTACAATTGTTTTAATTTTCTGCTTTAAGTTATTTGCATTAATATGATACACTTTGCTGAGTTTGTATGAACTCATGCTTGTTTTTATGATGTTTTATTTTTAGGTACCTCCAGAGCGGCATTTTGGGAGACGGGCTAGCACTACTTCACCCACAATGACTATCATGTAGTTAGAGTAGTTGCCACATCTCTTAGAAGTGATGCTAGGCTTGAAAAGGTACCTGCTTTTGAATAGATAGCTTTGTAAGTAGTTGATGGCTTAGATCTCTATATCCTTAATTATGTTGTATCTTCACTGTGTAGTCCCACTCTTTTGCGTCATGGTTGCCTTTTGGAATATTTGTTCTTCCATGTTATATGATTATACAGTTATGCTGACTAGCTAGATGTCATGATTTGCTATATGTGTTGATCATGTTGACTGTTGTCTTACTTGTCTGCTGAGTGGATGTCCAAGTTTTAGGGAAGGTGCTGCCGATTTTTTTTAGCTAGGTTCGGCAATCTAGTAGTATGTTAGCTTGTTTTGCTAAAATTTTATGTTGTCTTGTAATGGTTGGTGCTTGAGGGTGTAACATTCAGGGTACGTGAGGTGCCGAAGTGTTACAACGTATCTCATTAGACATCTTTGGATGAGTCCACAGCTATATCCCAAATCTATACATTACCACCAACTCAATAATCATCATTATCAATGCAATGCAATGACTTGCACTCATGTTTTCAAGCTCAAATGCACCCTTTATAACCATACCGGTATAGCTTAGGTACACACCCATCGGTGTCGTACCATTCGGTTCCTTCCATCCCTGTGGATGAGACTATGAGGTAGGTCTTCTCAAGAGCACTCCGGATTAGTCATATGACCTCATATGACTTTCTCACCGACCTGACTCGTCCATCTTTTCATATCATGGATGCAAATGATACAACAAAATGTTTTAACATATTCATTTACCATGCAATCATAATATCACATATCCAACCACTTCCAGTATTTAGTTATCATAAGAGAAATATTGATCATATTACAACAAGAAGTTGGTTACTTATTCAACTTCTTACATTACCCATCTCAATCTTTGGTATTCACACGGTATACTTGCCTTTTTTACTCGCAAGGAATGGAGTGGCATGAGGTTGAGGCCACTCCCGAGATCACACCTCCTGTAATAAACATATAAATGCATTCATCTCAAAATAATGCAACCATGGTTCAAGAGTCAAGCGTAACAATTTCGCCCCTATGCTTAACCATGCTTCACTTTCTCACATGAAGAACCATAATCTATTCCTTGCTATCCCAATAACAGAAAGGCTACTAATTCTAACACAAAAACCATAACAATGGAAGCATGGACTATAGGTGAGCTACCAAAGCTTACTCTCAAGCTTCCATTTGCTCAACAAGACCAAATACTCGAATTAGCAAACCTAGCCTAACCCTAGTTTTTTTTCAGCAAGCTGCCATTCAGGACAGTCACCTTCAAACAAGGATAAGCTCTAGCATACAATTTTAAATTCAGCAACTAAGGACATTTCTGGAATCAGTAGGAAATTTTCTAGCTTTCTCTAGGTCTTGAGATCATTTGATTTGGCCTCTAGCTATTCCTAAAATGCCAATTTCACAACCTTTGCCTTGGAGACCCAAATCAAGACCGCAGTCACCAAAACAACCATAACTTTTAAATGGTCGATCCAAAGCTGGTGTTCTTGAGCTCTAATGAAATTTAAGACAACCATGCATATTTTTTGCAACAACCATCCCCTCTGGAACTGGACATAAGATCCCCAAAAACTAATCTAAACATCGATCCAAATCTGCCCATTTCTGAACTTCCAGCAGAAATTCAGTGTTTTGGACAGCACATTCAATAGAGCATAAATTTTACTAGACAACTCCAAATCAAGTAAATGAAGATATTTTTGATATCTATAGAAAATTTTCCAGCTAACTCTAGCTATTGAAAAATTTTAAATCGACTTCGAAGTTGCCCAAAATCATAGTTCAACATGACTACTGCCTGCTGGAATAGAGATTGTGCGGTAGGGAAAGAAACTAGCGTAACTTCTAAACTCTTGAACCAAAATTCGATTTATTCTACTAATTAAATGTGATACCACGATCTACAATTTCCTCAACAATGACCCCTCGAAAAAGCCTCTAAGGTCCCTGTCGACGATCGGGATCGTCAACCGCAAGAAATGGGATGGGGGTCGATGTGATCTGGGACCCGGCGTAGCCGCTCGACGGAGGAAAAGTGCGACGTGGTTATGGTCGAACAAGACGACAACGAGCGGAGACCGAGATTTATCTTGGTTCGAGCCCTGTGGAGGTAATAGCTCTACTCTAGTCGCCTTGCGGCTGTTTTCTTGGCTATTTCTGAGTACAAGGATGTGTTACAGCTCAAGTGTTAACAATGGCTATGTCTAAGCTCGAGCTATGGCGTGTTGTGCATTGTCTTCGTATGTCCCAAAAGACTGCGTATCCTTGGTCTTTATACCTCCTCTGCACGCAACGGACGGGAGAGATTCCCGGGAAGTTGCCTTCATGCACGTTGAGGGCTGGCAGTAACCGCTCTAAACTTGTTGCACGTACCAGCTCCTGCCCCACGACTCGTGCCTTGGGCCACCGCCGGTCAAATGCTTGATCCGAAATCCAAGGATGGACTACGACTCCGAACAAGGGCCCGCCCGAGCTCGAGGTTGAGCGAAATTGTGCTCGGCCCGGCGCTCTGGGTCGGCGTCTCGGACGCACCTGTCGTGGCGGGGCCGCTTCGAGCTCGGGGATCCGTTGACCGTCGACGGCGGTCAAGGGATCGCCACTCGTCGCCTAGCCTCCGAGGCTTAAGGTCGTGGCCGAACACGGCCGACCTTGAGGCTCCATAGTCGGACCGATCCCGTAACTCTTTTGAGGTCGAGGTCGGTAAACGTAACGCCGAGCCATGAGCAAGCGACACTGGCGCCTCTTGATCTCCGGAGCCCCAGTACGAATACGAACGGTTGGTGACACCTGCTGTGTCTCGAAACCGCAGCCCAGGCCTTAATTGCTCCTGTCAAATCGTGGCGGCGCTTCTTCGGTTACTGTGGACCCGGTTTCAATAGGCAAGAGCCTTAAAACCTGAAACCACAGCGTCTGTTTGAGAAAGACTCTCGACCAGCGTCCTCCGACTTCCAAGCCTCCTTGCCCACGCGAAAATCTCCTCCCCACCCACGACCAAAATCAACGCGATCGCCATGGCCAAGCTAGGGAGAAGCACGTTGTCGCCCGCCAGGATGAAGGAACTCGAGGCCCTAGGACTGCTCGATCCGTTCGTATGGCGGCTGCCAAACGATGAGACCGAACCGTATCCCAAGGACGATGAGATCGTTTGTACCGAGCACTATGTCCTCTTCGGCCTGCGGACCCCAGAGAGCGAGTTCGTCGCAAGGGTCCTCTCCAGCTACGACATCGAGCTCATCAACCTGGTGCCGAATTTTGTTCTCCTTCTCACCATCTTCTCCCATCTATGCGAGGGATTCCTCGGGATCCTCTTGACCCCCTTGCTCTTCTTCCGGTACTTCAGCCTCTTCCGCTCCGGGAAGGACCCCGTGGTCGGATGACTCTACTTCCGGCTATGGGTCGGGCTCAAGTGGGCCTTCCCCAAGTTCCAACCTCGGGACACCCTCGGCCCGTGGTCCGAGCGGTGGTTCTACCTGAAGAGGGGCGAGGTCGGCCTTGTTGGTGTCTGAGGGCCCCCATCCCCGGGAAGAAGGAGACCCCGGAGCCGGACGACCTCAAGGTCGATGAGGAAGCCATCGTCCTCATACACATATGTGCCATGCGCGGCCTCAACGGGCAGGCGATTGCCAACGACTTTCTGCGGAATCGCGTGTCCCCTCTTCGGAGGAGGATGCACCTGTTTTATGAGATCCAGTATGACGACCCGACCATGAGGGCGCGTCCGGTAAGCCTTCTTGTCCCAAGGTCTTGCTCGAGTCCACCTTTCGATCTTTCCTGACAGCCGCCTCTTTTTGCAGCGCCGAAGGAATCCTGGGTCGCTTCTAGGATGTCTGAGATGTTCGGGAAGCTGGCGCACGAGTACGTCATTAGCGACCCTGTCCCGAAGAACGTGCTCCGTCGCAAGGCCGAGGTAAGTCATCCGACCAAGCGCTCGAGTCATGCGCCCACGAGCCCCTTCTTGAGCCTCGCTTGCCCGCAGGATCACCAGGAGTTGTTGGAGATGGCCAGGAGGATACTCCCCCTGCCCGGCGGGGGAAAGGGCAAGAAAGGGAGGAAGAGGCCTCCCGCTGCTGGAGCGGGCCACCCGGAGGCGAAGAAATCCCACGTCGAGTGGGGGGACCGTGCCATGGTAAGGATCCCACCGGTCGAGCCCCCGAGCCCGTGCTTGCGTGCCTTGCTGGCTTGACGCGCTCTCCTCTTTAAAGCAAGAGAGGCGGCGCCACCGCCAGACCTAGAGCCCTCTCCGGCTCCGGACCTCAAGCTCGAGCCCCGCCAGAAGCGGATGGCGTGGAGCCGGCATGGGCCCCGAGACCTTCGGTCATGACGTCAGCAAGCGGCGCCCCTCGGCCTCGGGCAGAAGACCTTCGTCGACCCTCAACGAGGCGGAGGCTAGCGTCCCAGGTAAATTCAGTCCTTCGCTGGAATCCATGATGTGTTCCATGTGTCGCAATTGAAGAAGTGTTTGCGAGTGCCAGAAGAACAGGTGTCGTTGGGAGCCATCGATTTGCAAGAGGATTTCACCTATAAAGAGCAGCCAGTGAAGATTTTGGATGTTGCGGAGCGCATCACTAGAAGCAAGATCATCCGTTTTTGCAAAGTCCAATGGAGTAACCATTCCAAAGAGGAAGCCACTTGGGAGCGAGAAGAGGATCTGAAGTCCGAGTTTCCCCACCTATTCTCTAGCTAGTCCGAATCTCGGGGTCGAGATTCCATTTAAGGGGGGGAGGTTTGTAACATCCCAAAATTTGAGTTTTGGTATGTTTAAAAAAAATGAATCATTTGCAATTTCATGGAATTAATCAAAGCTTAAATTGAGTTTTCTAAAAATTAGAAGATTTAATTTGATTAATCTATGCATCAAATTGAAGGTTTCCAGTTTTTATTAGGTTCCTTATGCTTCAAGGAATTTTTCTGTATTTTTGGAGATTTTTCTGAATTTATTTGCTATTTATTTGCCTTTATTTGAATTTCTGGGATTTTTCTAAATTCAGAAAAGGTTTTAAATTCTCTTCCTCTCCTCGGGCCGAATCTCTCCTGGCCCATCACTGTTCACCGCCAGCCCAGCCAGCCCGTGCGCGCTCCACCGCCCGATCAGCGACGCGTGTGTGGCCCGGATTGCGCCACGTAGCCAGCGCCGCCGCCAGCCGAAACCCTAATCCTCTCCGGATTCCTCGCGCCGCACGCCGCCTTCCTCGGTCTCCGTGTTTTTCACGCCTCCCAAGACTTTAAAAGCCGCCGCCGCCCCTTGCCCGAGGTTCGCCACTTCCTCCCGCACTCGCCGCCCTGTTCCTCGTCACCCGAGACGCTGTCATCACCGTGAACGAGCTAGCCGAAGTATCGTTGCCTCCCGAGACCTTCCGCCACCGTTTCCTCCCTCTCCGGTGGGTCTCCGCCGTGATCGGTGGCACCGTCGAGTCCGCCGCGTCGAACTCTCCCAGATCCGCACTTCCTTCCGCCCGATCAGCCACCCATTCGCCGCGCCGTGGGTCGTCTTCCTCGGCTCCGGTAAGTGCGCGTCGCCCCTCGCCGTCGAGTTCCTTCACGAACTCTCCATCGTCCGATCGCCCTCCGACGTCTCGGATCAAGCCGCGTCATCCCCGCCGCATCTACATCCCACAACTGTCCGATTCGGAGACAACGCCCCGGATTTCGCCGCGTGGCCGAACCCCGCCCCATGCTGCGTCATCGTCCGCGTCAGCCGCCGCGTCATCGCCATGTCAGCCCTAGCCGCCACGTGGTATGCCACGTCGTCGCGGTTTGCCGTATCAGCCAAATGTCGCCTCGGTGCTCTCGGTCTACCGTGGACCAAGCCGCTGACATGTGGGTCCCACATGTCAGCCGAAAATTTATTTTCTTTTTCTGATTTTCTGAAAAATCCGAAAATCCCAGCCAATAGCATGTTGCCACGTGTCACCCCTGATGAATTTCTTTGATTTTCTCTGAATTAAATCTTCCAGGAGCCCGTTCTCCTTCGTCCGAACTCCGATTGGAGTGATTCAAATTTCTAAATTTTTGTAAAATCGAGCTCTACATTCCAGAGCCATTTATTTTCAAGTTTGAGCTTGTTTTCCTCTCTGTTTTGTATTTATTTGGTTTCATTGCTTTATTTTCCGGTAAGAGCGAAATCCCGAAGGAGCGAACGGAGACTTCAAGACCAAGAATCAGCACTTGAACAACAAGGCAAGTCGTAGACCTTTGATCATATTGAACCCATGTTTGCAAAAGTACTTTGTTTTATACAATTGCATGCTATTTGTGTAACAATGCTAGTTCACGGGAGTAGCTATTTACCTGTTTGAGTATGCCCCTTTGATTATTGGAATGCCATGTATCCATTGTTAACCATAGGTTGGGACATTATTAGTTGGACATAATCATAGTACCAGCATTGGGTTATCGTAGCTATGCTTAGCCATGCTTAGTTGTCCGATGGGATTCATATCACCTGTGAACTAATGTTAATCTTGACTTAATGAGATATGGAATTGTGGTGGTTGACCACTGTTGTAAAACTTGTTGTACCATGGCAGGGGATGCCATTGGTTTTGGGTTAAACAAAATGTTTCCCTCGGGCAATTGATCGTGCAGTAAAGGGGGTGTTGTTTAGCACATTGGGATGTAGTTGTTTTGCCTGAGACAATTAAAGGACTTAATCTTGTGCGCCATTGAACTAGGCCTAACCGTGCAACCACAAGTCCAGTATGGGACGGACCTAGCTGATTAATTTGCAATGTCTAGACTTGAGTATTGCCAGTTGTTGGTGTGGGGTCCGAGATGGACGGGTAGACTCACATGGCTCAAGAGGGGGCCCCGAGGGGCGAAACCTTAGAGGGCAGTACTGGGTTTAGACATGCATTGTAAAGGCTTTGTAGTGATCTCTCTGCCGACACACCAAAGGAAGTGTGTTCTTAGTGCTTGGCATTAAGGGATGATCATGTCTTGTGGGTAAAGCTGTACAACCTCTGCAGAGTTTAAACTATTCGAATAGCCGTGTCCGCAGTCATGGACAAGCCCGGGGATTTCACACGGGGTATAGAGTATTTTCTTGAAATATGGAATGGTTGGGATGTGAACAGGGAGTTCACTGTTGTTTTGTTGTCTCAAGCTATATTATTGAATTGTATGGTTGATACTTGTTTCGAGTGATGTAGGGTGATGCCTCGTCATTCTGTTCACGTTGTCTACCATTGATTTATCAGATTATTTATTATTGTTTTATTCAAACTGCCTTCAATCTATTTAGTGTATTTAAATTCAAGTTATTGTTTTCTGCAAATGAACCATATAACTATCCTTTGTCAAGCCGTGCATGAATATATTGCATCATTTCCCTACGGCTTGTTGAGTACGTTTCGTACTCACGGCTTTATGCCCCTGTTGTTCAGTTGCTGAGGAAGGAGCAGGTAATGAGTATTAAGAGGAGTACTATGAAGACTACGTCGACTAGGAAGGCGTTTCCCCAGACGATTGCCTGTGGCATGTCGAATGGCCCAAGTTATTTTATTCCCGCTGCAATAGTTTATTTGTTTCTTTAGCCAAGAGGCATTGGTGTATGAACCTTGACCATAAGGTCGTTTGTTTTATTCAATAATAATTTGTTCTTCTTAGTTATTTCGATGTATGGAATGATATGTCATCTATGTTTCCACTGTGTGCACTAGCGTGATCCTGGACTAGTGCGGTATACACAGAGGGTTTTGGATTTGCATATCCGGGTCCCGACACTGAGAATCAATAAGAATCTCAGGTCAAAGGATCGTATAGGTATACCACTCGAGACTACACCTTGATGGCACTTCTAAGATAACAATCTCATCAGCGTCTCAGAGCGGGTCTATCCAACCCCATGTTCTCTAACATGTGCCCACATTATTGATTTGATATCTCCATATCTATGGTATGTGAAACATTACCATCAATCAATACATATCTTTGGTCGATCACTATTGTCCCACATAATGATATGTGACTAGGGATAGTTTAGAATAATATCATATAACCTATGTGTTTCACAATTAAGTCATACTCAATGAACAAAGGAGTGACATTTATTCATGGAACTGATAAGTACATGAACATAGACGTATGATACAATCATCTCACATGATCGCCTCTAGGGCATATCATTAACACATCCCAGGACGTGTGGACTGCTGTGGTGACGCTGCTGCTAATGCGGCGTGGTGAGGACGAACCGCAGCGAGGACGAACTGCAGCGAGGGCGATCCGCAGCGAGGACGATCCACGTAAGGACGATCCGCGTGAGGACAATCCACGGCGAGGACGATCCATCGTGATTAACGCGAAGGATTCCAAGAATCGCACGCCTAGTGGTAATCAATCTGTGATCCTTTCTTGCAGTAGCTTTTTACGGTTATGCGGTAGAAATTTTAATTTGTGCTAGCGTAGCATACCACATTCCCCAACACACACAGCCTGCAAGGGGAAACCCTAAACCCGCTAACACAGGGTTTTTCTTGCACAGCTCTCAAAGCGTATTACTAGACCCGCTATTCCTATCAACTAGACTATACTCCAATAGTCCTCATTGATCCTTACAGTATCTAGCAAGTATCTGCTCTTTTCCTTGCCTTCTTGGCTTGCCCGAACTCCGTCTCCGGTCATCTTCTGACGATCTCCCAACCATTCTAGTCCTCCGACGCGTCTCGTCTAGTCCAGGTCACCTTCCGCCTCACCATGACCTAGCACCGTCGTCCTACAACCATCAAAGACAAGGAAACCTTTCACATAGCAATGCCCACAATCATATTTGCTGATTATCTCAAAATAGTCAAACAAAGACTAAACCAACAACCAATTGGCAAACCCATATACTCAAGCCCACTCGGCTGAAACGCTTGGCTAGCCACAAGGCTAATTCACCCAACTAACCACCTAGTTAACCACTCAGCTAACCACCTGCTGAGTCCTTAACAACCCCTTGATCGTAGCAGAGTGCTCAATTCAGAAGGAAACCTGTCAAGAAGCTAAAAACCCACGCAACAAGGACTGGAAGCACTCGGCACTCAGCCTTCACCAAAGGAAGAAAACCAGTCAAAAATCTATACACGGTTAGCAAAGACAGGAACCACTCGGAACATAGTACTTAATAAAGAGACCAATCAGAAAGTTAGAAGAACTCAGCAAAGGCTTGGCATCACTCGGCACTTAACAAACAGCCAAGGAAGAGTAGTAGTCGATAATCTAGAGAAATTCAGCAAAGAAACACGACTTGGTTGAGAACTTATTATTAAAATGCTTCAAGACCATTCTGACTCAGATCAACCTTTCAATCTAGTCAGCTATTCATCGGATCAACCTTTAATCTAGTCTTTTACTCATCGGATCAACATTTAATCTAGTCAATTACGCATCAAACAAAGGTATAGACCTCCACATGGTCTTTCACAATGTCAATGAAGACATTCTGCAGGCAAAAATGGGGGACTAATCAGTTTTCCATACGCCTCAGTGAAATATCGTCGCCTCCAAGACGCTACTTGACACCCTGGGACCAATGCTCGGTCTCGATAGTCTAGCTGCCCCGATCGTGGCCCAAGTTAAGACCATGGTGACGGCGGCAGCGATTCAACACAACCAGGAAGAACCAACGGAGAAAACGTGCTCCGCCCCACGCAGCCCACTCGGTGCTAGTAGCAATATCGCTGCAATCGGTCCATCTTGCAGGCTGAGCTTTGTCGTGGTGAGGATGCCCACCGGAGCCTCAACCGCAATCTTTGCTTGGACCTGAACGCCAGGCGGCGTGAACGGGAAGATGATGAACGGCACCGGCGCGAGGACGACTACGAGCGTTTCGGCATCGACCATGATGGCCGAGACGACCGTGACGACCACAGGGATCACCACCGCTATGGCCGGAGCAACGACGAGGACCGCCGAGTTAGAACGCCACCACGACGATCTCCGCACCGGCGTAATGATGGACCCATCAACGGTGTCCGTGTTTTCACCGCTCGGCTCTGCCGAGTGGTCTGGCCCGAAGGTTTCAATCCTAAGGACATCACCAAATTTGACGGGGAGAGGGACCTAGAAGCTTGGCTACAGGTTTATTCTCTCGCAATCAAGGCAGCTAGAGGTGACCACAATATGATGGCGAACTATTTACCATCACGCTCACTCCATCGGCTCAAGCTTAGCTCATGGGACTTCTAGAGAATTCTATAGATTTCGGGGGAGATCTTTGTGAACAGTTCATCGCTAATTTCCAAGGCACCTACGAGAGGCCTGGAAGAACCCCGTGGGACTTGTATCAACTTCATCAGAAGAAGGGTGAGTCTCTGCGGGAGTTCATCCGGTGCTTCATGTAGAAGAAGAATTCCATTCGAGACATTTCGGAAGCAATCGTCATAGCAGCTTTCCAGAAGGGAGTTGAACATGCCAACTTGATCAAGAAGATGTCCTAGAAACCGCCGACCACTGTGAAGGAAATGTTCGCTTTAGCGGACCGCTACGCCACGACCTCGAATGCCTTGGCCGAGCGCTAAGATGATCGTCTGTGGCAAAAGGACAAAAAGATCACACCGAGTCCTCCAAGCAGAAGGACAGGAAGCGAAGGGGTGAGGAGCTGGTCGTGGTAGCTAAACATGGTCGGCCCTGAGCGCCGCACACAGATGACTACGACATGGTGATGGATGTGATCTGTCCTTTTCATCCAAAGGGGAAGCACGCAGCCAAAGATTGCTTCACTCTTAAAAGGTTTGCAAAAGAAAGCAATAAGCGAGTGGGCCAAGATAAAGGTGAGGCAGGCAAGAAGTAGGACCCCCTGAAGATGGCGGTGGAGACTACCAGGTGACCGAGCGCGAGCTTAACTACATATTCGGAGGTTCGACTGCATATGAGTCCAAGCGGAAGCAGAAACTTACCGCTCGGGAGGTCAACGTGGTCATGTCGGCAACCCCCTAGTAACTGGGTAGTCCAAGGTCCCGATCACATTTGACCACTTGGATCATCCCGACCATATTCCTTATCCAGATAGATATTCTCTAGTACTAGACCCTATCATTCGCAGCGTCACGCTCAAGAGGGTGCTGGTTGATGGAGGGAGTGGACTTAACGTTCTTTTCTCCAAGACTTTTGATGACATGAAGATCCCCTACTCCAAACTGAAGTGTGGATCGTTTCTGTTCCACGAGGTAATCCCTGGGACCTCGACGGTACCATTCGGGCAGATCACTTTACCAGTCACGTTCATGACCAAGGATAACTACCGAACGGAATACTTGAACTTAGAGGTGGCTGATTTCAAGACAGCATACCATGCCATCTTGGGAAGGCCAGGCCTAGCCAGATTCATGGTTGTTCCTCATTGCACATACCTTGTGCTAAAGATGCCAGGGCCGAAAGGCATTATCACAGTTCGTGGTGATGTCAGGCAGTTCTTCATGTGTGACAGGGAGAGCTGCGAGATGGCTGAGATGCAGGAGGCAGTGGCTAACAGGGAGAAGATCCAACTAGTGGCTGCTCTCCAACAAGACAAAGGAGAAGTCCCGGCCAGGAAGCAAACCAAGTCAGGTATGAAGCCTGACGAGGGAGTCAAGAAGGTGATACTTGACCTGTCCAACTCGGCCCAGACGGCTTTGATTAGAACAGGGCTTGATCACAAATAAGAAGACGCGCTCGTCACCTTCCTTTGGCGCGACTGGGATATTTTTGCTTGGGTGCCATCCGACATGTCCGGCGTTCCTAGGGAGGTGATTGAGCATTCTCTCAACGTCGACGAGAATGTGAAGCCTATCAAACAGCGGCTCTGGTGGTTCGCGCAAGATCGATGTGACGCTATCAGGGAAGAAATCACTAAGCTCTTAGCTATAGGTTTTATAAAAGAAGTGTATCATCCCGACTAGTTAGCGAACCCAGTTCTTGTTTGCAAAAAGGATAAAAGTTAGCGCATGTGTGTTGATTATACCGATCTCAATAAGGCATGCCCAGAAGATCGATTCGGGTTGCCTCGCATCGATCAGGTGGTGGATTCAACGCCTGGTGTGAGCTCTTGAAGTTTTCAGATGCCTACTCGAGGTATCACCAAATCAGGTTGAAAGAGGAAGACTGCATTAAGACCTCGTTCATCACCTCGTTTGGGGCTTTCTGCTATGTCACAGTGCTATTCGGGTTGAAAAACACTGATGCAACCTATCAGTGCCCGATACAGCGGTGTTTTCACACTCAACTCAGACACAACGTGGAAGCATACATGGATGATGTCGTTGTCAAATCTCACGTAAAGGAGGACCTCATATCTGATTTGGTCGAGACGTTTGAAAGCCTGAGGGCCAACAAGATGAAACTCAACCCTGAGAAGTGTGTCTTCGAAGTCCCTTCGAGAAAGCTACTCGATTTATTGTGTATTATCACGGTATCGAGGCAAACCTAGAGAAGATCAACGCCATCCTAAAGATGAAGCCCCCAACTTGCCAGAAGGACGTCCAGAAGCTCACGGGATGCATGGTGGCACTTGGCAAATTCATTTCCCACCTAGGGTCACGGGGGATGCCGTTTTTCAAGCTCTTGAAGAAGTAGGGCAACTTCTAGTGGACTCCCGAGGCACAACAGGCTTTCGAGGATCTTAAGGCGTTCCTAAACACGCCGCTAGCATTGGCCTCACCGATGCCCGAATAACTCCTTTTGCTCTACATAGCGACAACGACTAATGTAGTCAGCGTTGTAATTTTCATGGAGCGGGAGGAGGTAGGACACCTGTAGAAGGTTCAACACACAGTTTATTTCATCAGCGAGGTACTAGATGAGTCCAAGGTATAGTACTCTCAAGTGCAGAAGCTATTGTATGCCGTACTACTTACTTGTCGCAAGTTTAAGCACTATTTCCAAGAATATTCGATTTCAGTGGTTACTTCTTTTCCGATTGGGGACATACTTCACAATCGAGAAGCCACTAGGAGAATTGCGAAGTGGGCAGTCGAGCTCAGAGCTTTTGAAATCTCCTTCAAGCCGCAAACTGCCATTAAATCTCAAGTACTCACCGACTTCGCTGCTGAGTGGGTAGAATTGCAGAATCCCATAGCCTTCGAGGAGCTCGAGTACTGGACAATATACTTTGATGGTTCCTTCATTCTCTGTGGTGTGGGGGCTGGCGTAGTGCTCATCTCCCCGATAGGGGAATGGCTGAAGTACGTTCTTCAAATCCACTTTCCAGCATCAAACAACGCCGCCGAGTATGAGGCACTCATCCACAGGCTCCATGTCACCATATCGCTCGGTATCCAACGATTGACAATTCACGAAGACTCGCAGTTCGTGATCAATCAGGTGCAAAAGGACTGGTCGTGCGTTGGCGATAATATGGCTGCGTATTGCCAGGAAGTGCGTAAGCTGGAGGATAAATTCGATGGGCTGGAGCTCATTCAGGTACTCTGCCATGATAATGATGCATCAGATGAGCTCGCAAGATTAGGCTCTAGTTGGGCAGTAGTTTCGGCTGGCGTATTTGTCGAACAGCACCATAAGCCCACGATAAGCTGACAGCAGGAGTCAAACAAGTCAGAGAAAAAGCCGGCCGAGGCGGAAGTTTTGGTCATCAACCCCGACTGGACAACTCCTTATTTGGATTATCTGTTGAGAGACAAGCTCCCTGAAGATCGCGTGCAGGCATAGCGCATCATACGTCGAAGCAAAATCTATGCGGTGGTCGGTAAGGAGCTCTTTCGGAAGAGTGCCTCAGGAGTTCTAAGGCGCTGCATATCAGAGCTAGAAGGGAAGTGTCTTCTCAGAGAAATCCACTCGAGAATTTGCAGGCACCATGCGGCGTCAAGTTCCCTGGTGGGCAAGGCTTGTCGTCAAGGTTTCTTCTAGCCGATCGTCAGATGTCGGATGCGAAGATATCGTCGCAGTGCAAGACGCCGCTTTTACTTCGGTAGATTCATGTGCCAATAGCAGAGTTGCGTGATTATTTCGATCTCCTGGCCATTCACAGTCTGGGTGCTCGACATGGTTGGAACCTTGAAGAAGGCTCAAGGTGGTTTCACTTATCTCTTCGTTGCCATCAACAAATTTACAAAGTGGATTGAGGCTAAGCCTATCGCCACGATCATGGCGGCCAAAGTCAAGGAATTCTTCCAAGAAATTGTGGTCAGATTTGGCATGCCGAATAAAATTATCAATGATAACAGCACTCAGTTTCGAGGTGAAGAATTTCAAGATTGGTGTGATGAACTTTCCATCAAAATCTACTTTGCTTCTGTGGGACATCTCCGAAGTAATGGGTAGGTCAAGCGGCCATTGGCATGGTGTTGCAAGGGCTGAAAGCAAGGATATTTGATCGTTTCAAACCATACGCTACGCGATGGGTAAAAGAATTACCTTCGGTGGTCTAGGGGCTGAAAACTACCCTCAGTAGAGCAACCGGGCAGTCACCTTTTTTCCTAGTGTATGGTTCAGAGGCGGTCTTGCCTACCGAGCTGGCATTCGGATCCCCGCGGGTTCGGAGCTACAAGGAAGCTGAGTCGGAGGGAAACAGGCTAGAAGATGTCGACCGACTGCAGGAAATCAGGGACGTCGCAGCAATCCAGTCAGCAATCCAGTCGCTATCACGATCAGAATGTTCGAGGCCGTGCTTTCTCTAAAGGAGATTTGGTTCTAAGAAAAAATTAGAAAAGCAAGCATAAACTTTCCCCAAGCTAGGAAGGCCCCTATATCGTCGATGAAGTAACGCGCCCGGGGGCTTACAGACTCAAGCGTGAAGACGGCATGGTTATCGGCAACACATGGAACATAGAGCAGCTACATCGTTTTTACACTCGAACCTTGTTTTTGATCATGTTATTATGAATAAAGTTTTCTTGACTTGCTACTTAGTTAATGCTCAACTAAACAGTAAGTCGGGGGCCACACCTAATAGTGTTGCGCATGTGCAACCCTTCTGAGTTGTTTTTGCTTCTTTTTCCTAATGATTGCAGTTGAGTCCGAGTGCGCTAACTCTGAGTAGTGAAACTCTGACCCCACGAACGGCGAACTCTAGTCACTCAAAGCGCGTGCCAGGGAAAAAGGACCATGAGCCGACTCCCAATGCTCGGGGGCTAGACTAGTCGGGCAGAGTGCTTAAACGAAAAGAGATAAACTACCCGAACGAATTCAAAAGTCGATAAGGAAAAAAGGGCAAATGGCATTAAAATCATATATAAAATCGAACATTATGTCCGAGCAAAAATGTTTCTACGTTGTTTAAATTTTACATACAGTAGCTAAATCTAAGCGTGGCGCGCGTGGCCTAGTGCCTCGACAAGGGCATCCCTCACCTTGGCAAGGATCGGGACGACTTCGACTAGCGCATCGACGGCGATGGCGTTGTGAGCAACAGCCTCCTGTTCCGCAAGCTTGGCCATGGCGAGCTCAAAATCGGCCCAAAGCTCAGCGATAAGGGCATCTTCGTCAGTGGGAGCCGACGGAGCATCGTCCCCGAAGTCGAAGACCAGCTCCTCTGCAGGAGGTGGAGGAGGTGGGACCTCATCGGCCGGCGCAGAGGAACGAGATGGAGAAGCCATCGAAGACTTGTAGAAGAAGTCGAAGATTGCCAGATAGACGAAGACTTGGAAGTAGGTGATCGCTCCCGTAGCGGTGACACCCTTATATATCTAGAGTGAGGAAGCCGAACGGTTTTGAAGATATGCTGGCGCGGGTAGCCGAAACGGTTTCGTGTCAGTATGGGAAGCTGAACTAGAGGCAAATAAACACGCAAGCATTAAGTCGAAGATCTCTTGGGAAACAGTAAAGCCATTGTGGTCGAAAGTTAATTCCTTGAGATAAGGTGAAGTAATTACAGCCAAGTTTTGCATATGCATTACACGGGGCTCAAGTCTAAATTTTCTACTAAAGAAGTAGACGTGTCCTTAACTTCATCAAAGAAGGCATCAACTTGATCATCATCAACGGTGCCAGCGAAGCCCTGTTTAATAGCTTCGAGATCCACTCGGGGATACAAGGACTTCACAATTGCTAAAGCCTAGCTAGCGCTCGTGGTCACTGTTTCCCAAATGTTGGTCCGGAGCTTATCGGGTCCCTCTATCAGCTGAAGGATGGCTTCATTTTCATTGCTCGGCCCTGCCTCTCCAGGGCTAGAGAACTTCACCATCGCCTCAGAGGCTTCACGGTGCTTAGCGCATAATGCTTCTACGGATTTGATCCTCTCGTCGAGAACGCAGAATTGCGCCTGTGCCTTTCTCCGATATTCTACGAGCAATTAAGGTCATCACCACAGGCGCTATAAATGTGAAGAAAGGCAAAGCCGGGTCGAGAAACATATGTTCCAGTTCCCGCCCCAACTTATCCGAGTTGGTTCGAGCTTGGAATTCAGAGCTTTTCAGTGCCCTGATCTGCTCCTCAAAAGCCTTAAGTTCCTCCTAAAGACCAGTGACGGTTAAGTGCTAGGCTGGAACAGGGAAAAGAGTTAAAAGACAAGCAATCAAAATTCTGTAACAAGATGATTGAAGGCACACTTACATCAGAGGGAGCCCGCCAAGCTCAATTTCTCCACTTCCAAGGCTTGAACTTGGGCCGAGAGTTTTTGAAGCTCAGCTTGGCCTTCGTTCCTAACCTGCTCGACCTCAGCCTTACCCTCGGTGCGAACCCGCTCAAGGTCAGCTTCGTACTCCTGCCATAGCTTGAGCTTCGAAAGTATCTCCCAAAGAATGGCGTCTCTCTTCTCAGAATAGTCTCCCAGGGACTAAAGCTTGCTGTGGGCAAAGAGAAAGAAGGGGCTAATAGCTCACCCAGATCAGTTGGGCACTCTCGATGGCGTGCTCATAAAGCTCCTCCCTCAACTTCCCCTCGTCTTCATTGCCAAAAGCTTCCCATTCATCCTCCTCATTGCGAAGTATGATTCGCACCGGAGGCCAGGGGCGGGGGGGGGGGCAACTTGTGAGGGCTCTCGAGGAATTTCCTCGATCGGAGGAGAGGCGCAGGTGGCGAGTTCCAGGGCCATTGGCTTTGTGGTTGGCTTGGGCAGAGTGCTTGACGGTGGTCAAGGTGACTTCGATTCAAAGGCCGCCTTGACACCCCCAGGTTTCGATCTGGCAGTCGACAAAGCAGTCTCGGCCTGATCCAGTGCGGCTTTGGCGCTCCTGGGAGTGGTGTTGATCGGTGAGTCCATCCTCACCTCGACCGCAACACTCTCGTCCCTGGCCTCCTGGGGTTTTTCAGTTGGCACATCTACAGGAACTTCATCTGATGGCACCCTGCGAAAAAGGAAATCAGAACACAACTCAGTAGAGTAAGAGTCGATAGGAGGACTAACCTGTCAGACTTCTTTATTCTCACTCTAGACACTTTTCGGTTGGCTGAACCAGTCGGAGGGAGGTTCGATTTTGTGCTTGACTTGGGAGGCGGAGAAGCCGACTGAGCTGAATGTTGAGCCATAGGATCTCGGACTGCTGGGCCTCCAGTGGAGTGAAATGGTTTAAGGCTCCTCGGCTGCCAGCTCTTTTCCCTTCTCGGCGCCTGGCCCCTTGGGATCTCCGGGTACTTTCCGAGTGGCTGAACTGCTCAGGGAGAAACCTGGTTCGGTGCTAGATTCTAGAGGCGGAGATATCGACCGCGTTGAGTATTGAGCCGTGGGTTCTCGGATCGTCAAGCTCCTAGTTGGACACGGAGGTCTTTGAGACCCCTCAGCAGACGGCCCCTTCCCCTTTTCGGTACTCAGCTTCTTAAGATCATCAGGCCCTTTTTGAGTAGCAGAACCACTCACGGAGGTGCCTGGCTCAGCTCTGGGCCTTGGAGACGGAGGCACCAGCTTTATCGTATGCGGTGCCGGGGGATCCCAAATCTTCAGACCCCCAGTCGGGTGATATGACGTTGGGGTCTCCTCAGCCGCTGATGTCTTTCCCCTCTTGGAACTTGGCTCCTCGATCGAAGGGCTGGCGGGCCGTCTTCGCCTGAAGCTCTTATGCTGAGGGTTGTCAGGGAGTGGAGCATTGGAAAAGAAAGCTGCTCGTTCTTGTAAGCGGCGACAAGCGTAGAATCAGACAACATTCCTCCATAAGTACATGATTAGTCGTCACTGGACAAAAAATGCTCACCTCAGGAGGAGGGTGCATCAAGGCGAAGGGCATCGGGCGTCCCTTGAGGAGGACTTGGGTGCCTGTGGCGTAGAAATTGCCATCCGGTCGGTTAGCATGCTTCTTGGGATGGCCTCAGGCGCCTCCTGAGTGGGATCGCTCTCCCCGCTGTACTCGAATCCCAGGTGGACTCGTTCCTTGAGAGGCTGTATATGGCGACGGGTGAAGCTGACAGCAATATCAACCCTAGTCAGACCCGTTTCCTTCAGCTTACTGATTAATTTCATGAGTTCCTCGACCTGGTCCATCTCATTACTCGAAGGAGTCATAACCCAAGAAGGAGAAAATGTGGGTGGAAGCCCAACTAAAGGAGGGAGAAAAGGATTGGGATTGGAGTAGTAGAACTACTCTCGGTGCCAACCCTTGTTAGAATATTTGAAGGGGATAGAAAATTAAGACTTTTTCAATCCATCTCGTAGCTGAAAGCCGGCACCCCAAATTGCCTTAGGGGCGTTCTTGCTCGGGTAGGGCTTAAGGACAAAAAGGTGGCAGAAAAGATTGAGATGTGGGTGAATTCTGAGAAACACCTCACATAGATGAACAAAGATGGAAATTTAAAGAATGGAGTTAGGGTTCAGATTAATCAACTCAATGCCATAGAAATGAAGGAGACCGTGAAAGAAAGCGCTACCAAGAGGCTAAATCCACGCTGGAAAAATGACTCAAAAACCACAATCCCATCAGATTGCAGAGTAGGAGAGGATTAACCTGTAGCTGGACGTGCGCAGATCAACTCCAAAGCTGGAAGAACTCCACAGATGACCATCTCCTCTAAGCGTTTCTTCGTTGTAACCGAAGTGGCCCAATCCTTAGATGGGGGCAGCACGGAGGTATCCTGGGAGGAGGAAGAAGGCATCTTCAGAAGGTCTTAGCAGCGGTGCTAGATTGGGAATGTGGCGGCGGTTAACCCTAGCGGCGGAGATTGCTGCGAAAATACTGAAACTTAGAAGATGAAGGTGCAGGTGTGAGTAGTGTGGAGAAAGCCTTTTGCTCACACCAAGCCTTGTATTTATAGGAAGCGACGCTAAATTTTGCCTTGAGCAGGAAAAGGCGTTCCGTCTTCCATATTTTGTTTGGACATGACCGAGGGTACGCCCCAAGATGGGCCGCCAGTTGTGCACCACAACCGTCGTGCACATGTACTCTCAAGCCGAATTTAAGTTTGGGATAAGGTACACAGCATGATGGGTTGATCGTCAATAACCATATCAAACAGGATTTGGGTACCTTCCAAACCAAGTTGAAATACCTTCTTGTAATATGCTTCATGTTAGGTCGATTGCTGGTTACCGCGCAAGATGGAATTAGATATTACAAGTTGGTTCAGGACAAGGATTCCAAGGGTACATCCCATGACGGGCCGCTAGTTGTACACCGTGATAATTGGGCGTAGGTGCTACTCGAACAGTCCATGGTACGTCCCATGATGGGCTGATAGCTGTGCGCCATGGCAAGTGGTCATGGGTACCACTCGGCTAAATGCCAACCTAAACAAGGGTATACCTCAAGATGGGCCGATTGCCAATTTTCCAATAATTGGGCTGGGTACCACATGGAAAAATTAAATGTGGAGCTCTATTGAGTCCTCTACGATCTCTTTGCTTGTAGCATGGCACCCAGCATGGAGATGAAATTAGTCGGGAGATTACGCCAAGAACTGGAAACACTCAGCGTGAAGCATGACTCAGCTGGGATGCGACCAGGAAGGCAGCAATTCGATCGCAAAGCACTCGGGGGTACTGTGGAGTACATGGACCCCAGGTACCTGTAGGGCAAGCCATGAGGATCACCTAAGAGGGGATGGGCCGAGCCGACTGCATAAGGATGGGTATCGCCTGGGCTGCCATCTACGTGCGCAACAAGGAAACCCTGAAGATAGTAACCAACCTTGATTAGGTAGGATATGATTATAATTCTGGTTGTTACCATGTTCAGCACATAAGGATAAGAGATAGAATCTCCAACTTGTAACTGATCGGGACTCTCCTTTGTAACCGCACCCCTCTACTATATAAAGGGGGGTAGGGTAACATTTTGATCAGATCATCAGCAATAAGCTAGACACACAAAATCCCAGAGTACAGGACTAGGGTATTATCTCCTCCATGGGAGCCCGAACCTATATAATTCCTACATCTTGTGCTACCGTCGAGTTTAGATGCAGCGCCTTGCCCTGTTTTCATTATTGCTGACAATAAACATCGACACCTGCCATCAAACTCATGAGCCTGACAAGCCGAACTCAAGCTATTCATTTAGGTTCGGTCTCCTGGGTGAACCTTGAGCCACGTGAGTTGCTCGACCCTGAGTCCCTGACCAAGTGACTGGCTGACCCGTCCCTAAAGGCCAAAGCCATTCCACTTCCACGAGTCCGCGTGACCCATCTTGAACTCTCTCGATTCACCATTTGCCCTGACCCTCCCGAAGCGAGGCGGTCCTCGATCGAATGCCAATTGACCTGATTCCCTTAATCCCCTTCCTAGCTTCCTCCCCAAAGTTCCCAAATCCTAAATCAATCCTCCGTCCACCTTAGCTCGAGTAGCTCCCACCTCCCATGTCGACCCACCACCTAGCGGCGGCGGCTCAGGCATAGTTGCATAGACGGGTCACGGCCTCATGGGGTCGACCCTTCCCGCGGGGGCGTTGGGGCTCTAGGGTTCGGACTTCAGAGGAAGGGAGCCAGGTCACTGAGGTCAGCGCATCACGTGAGCCATGGAGGCATGGACCATGGTGGAAAAGATGTGAGCATTCGGTTTCCCAAATTCTTCTATTCGTTGTGCTGATTTGCTACAAGGGTTTATGCAATGTCCCAAAATTTGGCCTAATTTAAATTTTTTAGAGTTATTTGAATTTAATTGAATTTCTGTGAATTTATTGGAATTATTTGAGTTTAATATAACGAGTTACACGACCTTATGGTCACCTTACAATAATTCGACACGTAGGACGATAAATAAAAGTAGCACAAGTTCAATAGCAGAAGCAAAAGTACATCAATGAACCCCTCGTTCTGCCACACGCAACTGATAAGGCCCAACCCTAATTTTTCGGTCCTTCGTTAAACTCCTCCTCCCAAGCTGGTGTTGCTTCTTCTTCTAAGGTTTTTGTTGAAGCAAGAGTGAGTATACAACATACTCAACAAGTTATGCACAATGCAGTTTTATTACTACATGCATTGCTTATTCCAAGGGAAAGGCTTAAATGGTTATTTTGCATAAAGCAGTATTTTTTTAACAGATAATCTTAATTAGATTAAAAGCGGTAAAACTAATATTATAATAATTAATTCCTCAATTCCTTTTTCCAGGAGTTTGGCACACAACCCTAAGTTTATTTCACATGTCTTTGGCACACAGCCAACCATTCCACATTTTATTTTGAAAATCTAACCCTTGACTATAATCCCCGAGCATCGTCCAATACCGCGGACGCGGCTGTTTGAATAGATTTAATACACACTCTGCAGAGGCTGTACACTTTACCCACAAGATACAGTCGCTCACCACACAGGTGATTGATTGCAACAAAGTCTTTAGAGACTAACACCTAACGATAAACCTCTCGATGTGCCTTTCTAACACTTCCCACACCTGAGCCAAAGTTTAGAACGAGCAAATCTGATTGGATGGGTACCAAGCACAGTATGCACGCTCCCCACACGGTTACATTCTTGTGTAATAATGCGCCCGAGGTGTCAAAGGAAAGATATTAGAACCCTACTAAACTAGGTCTGTCCCATTCGAGACAAGTGGTTGTACGAGTAGCTCAGTTCAAAGGCTCGCAAGGTGAAGTCCTTAACTGTCCCGGGCAAGACATCCATTTTATATTTCTCGGCACACAGCCTTTACAAACTTTGGTACATCCCGTTGCCACACAGGCCCACCTGGCAAGAAACTTTCTTGCCACTTGCCCCAGTCCAAATCATTTCCCACCCCGGTTTGCATTTATGCAACACATGCCAATGCCCACTTCATTGCATGAGTAGAACCACACAGGTCGCTACCCCCAATTCTATCTCGTGACGTCGTCGCATTATTCCCAAAATGCGTTCCATAATTCTTTGGTCAATATCCTTTTGCAATTTGAAAGTCATTCAGCGCATACAAGCAGGCTAAGCGACTAATCACGGTCTAGCCTCCCGTGTTGGCTTTATAAATAGCAACCAACTCAATTTAATATCTTAGGGTGACAAGGTTTTCAGGGTATACAAATAATATTAACAAGGTGGCATAAACAAGGTAGGTGTAGTATCTATTTTACCCAAATTATTCAGTGTCATTTTTAAATTAACATAGCATCCATAATTTGAATTGAAATACATTTGAAAATCTAGGGGCAATATGGTTAAAGCATGACTTGCCTTCGAAAAGTAGTAGATCTTGATCAGGAACTTGCGACGGGTCTTCGAAATCTTCTCTGACAATTTCCGGCAACTCGGAGTCTAATCGCAACACACAATCATACAATAAGCACATAAACAGACAGCAACAGCAACTCTAAAATAAAATAAAATTCACTAATAAATAGTTCACATTTTTACAAATTTTTGGGAATAGGAATCGCTCAAATCGGAGCTAAGACACAAAAGTTATAGCGATTGCAAGTTTGTATAATCAGATAAAAGAAAAACCAAATTAATCGATTTATTTTTCTGCTGGAAATCCGGTTAAATCCCCTCAGCTTGACACGTGTCAGCACAGGAGCCAGCCACGTCGGCTCGGTCATCGACCGTGGGCCCCTCGAATGACGTCATCTTGACGTCGGCACACCGGCTCTCGCTGGTGACAAGTGGGCTGGCTGCACGCTGCACAGTCCGCCTGATGGCCCGACACGTGTACGCGATCGGTGGTCCGCGGACACATTTTTCGGTAGTTGGATTTAAATCCAACGATCGATATATGGCAACTACGGGCCTCCGCGCGCTATGTGGCACTATCCCGGCCGCATGTTAATTTCAGCGATCGATCATGCCTCGGTAAGCTAGGGTTTTTGAATGACTCGTGGCAAGATTTCAGCCACTGATCTAAGATCCGATGGCCATTATCAAGCACGTCGAGGATGGCTACGTGGCGCTATGGTGGCGGTAGGATTAAGGATCTACGACCATTTTCAACGCATCCAAACGCAACTACGTGGACTCACTAGCGCGGTTGGATGAAGATCCAACGGCGGCAGTCACCCGAGCAAGGAACTGCTCACCGAGCCTACATGGTTTAATCCGAGCTGAAGATCTAAGATCTAACGGTGAAGATCTACCGCTATTGGTCTACGCGATGCAATCGGCATTGTTGAGACAAGATCCAACGGCCATTATGAAGGCATCTATACGGCAGCTACGTGGACCTCTCAGAACCACACGATGACGATCCATCGGCCATTTCAAGCGCATCTGATACGACTACACGGTGCTACAGTGGCGGTCGGTTCGAGAATCCACGGCCGAGATCTACCGAAGCTACTCGAGTCTAGCTCTACAGGAAGGGGGGAACGTGGCGTTACCTCGGACGTTAGATGGGGATCCGGCGGTTGGGGTTGATTGCAGATGTTGACAAAGGTGCGGCAGTGCTTGTCACCAGACTTGGAGAAGACGAGGTAGGCAACGGCATTTCCGGGCTTCTCCGATGAGAAGAGGTACTCCACTCGACGCGTCTCGGCACGGCGAACTCGAGACAAGTCTTGGTCACGGCGGAGAGCGACGGACGATGGTGGGAGGCAAGGAAAACCGAGGCGGCCGCTATGCCAACTTCGGCGAGCGAGTGGGAGAGCTACGGGGCACGACTGCTAATGGGCGAATGGACAAAATGTGCGGGGCGAAGGGACCAGTTAAATGCGCCACAGCACGGTCGTCGAGATGCCTTGGAACGCGCGCAAATCCACCGCTAATCTTGACGGCCAACCCCCGACGGTGGCGCACTGTTCGCCCCCTCCCAATGCGGTGAAATCCATCCGCACCGTCCGATTGCAATCCAACGGCCCAGGGCGAATAACGGTTCGGCTGCCATCGCTACGTGCCGCAATCCGGTCGGCTCGGGATAATACGATCCAACGGCGCTCGCGATGAGACGACGCGGCCCCACCACAGCCGTTTGATCGGGATCGCACAGCCCAGAGCGGCGGCGCTAGGGTTTCAGCGGACGCGCGCACAGTGTTGGGCTCGGCCCAGCACTGTAGCAATGGCATTTTCCGACTTTTAACATTTAAATTAATTCTAGAAAATCAAAGTAATTATTTAGGGCCCTAAAAATACCCAAAAAATTCTAGAAAAATTCGAAAAAATATTTCAAGGCATTTAGAGCTTAAATAAAATATTTTTATTTATTTTTGATAATTGCCTTTTGATATTTAATTATCCAAGTGGGAGATAAATTCAAATTACACTTAATTAATTCCAAAATTTTACCAAAAATTTAGATAAATTCAAATAACTCCAAAAATTTAAATTAGGCCAAATTTTGGGATGTTACAAACCTACCCCCTCAATAGAATCTCGACCCCGAGATTCGAGGCTTAACTAAGGAATAGGTTCGGGAATTCCTTTTTCAAATCTTCTTCGCGTTCACAGGTGGCCTCACTTTCTGTGTGATTGCTCCACTGAACTCTGCAAAAGCGGGTTGTCTTGTTTCTTGTTTTCCGATCCATTGTGTCCAGAATCTTTACCGGTTGCTCTTTGTAGGTCAAATCTTCCTGTAGTTCGATTGCTTCCTGGGGTGTTTGCTCGTCAGGAACTCGGAGACACTTCTTGAGTTGCGATACATGAAAGACGTTGTGTACTCCTGCTAATGTTTGCGATAACTCCAGTTGGTATGCGACTTCTCCCCTGCGGCTTATGATCTTAAACGGTCCTACATATCTGGGTGCAAGTTTCCCCTTTTTGTGAAACCTTTGAACTCCCTTAAGAGGTGTAACCCTGAGATACACATAATCTTTAGGCTCAAAGTTTAAATCCCTGCGGCGATTGTCCGCATAGCTCTTTTGCCTAGACTACGCGACTCTCAACCTTTCTCTGATCAATGCTATTTGCTCTTCGGCTTCTTGGAGTATGTCTGGTCCGAAGACACGACGCTCACCGGTCTCATTCCAATTCAACGGCATTCTACAAGATCGACCATACAACGCTTCGAAAGGTGACATCTATAAACTAGCCTGGTAACTATTGTTGTAACTGAATTCAGCATATGGTAAACATTTATCCCAAGACGTCGTATATGCCAATGCACAGGCTCTTAACATATCTTCTAATATCTGATTGACTCTTTCAGTCTGTCCATCCGTCTGCGGGTGATAAGCTGTGCTGAAGTTCAAACGGGTGCCCATTGTCGTATGCAACTTATCCCAAAATCTTGAGGTAAATTGGGTACCTCAGTCCGACACTATCTTCTTTGGCACTCCATGCAAACAAACGATCCTTGCCATGTATAGCTCTGCTAACTTATCTCCTGAATAGGTCGTCTTTACCGATATGAAGTGTGCGACCTTTGTCAAGCGATCCACTATGACCCATATGGAGTCATAACCTCCTTGCGTCCTCGGCAAACCGGTGGTAAAATCCATTCCGATTTCCTCCCATTTCCACTCCGGTATTTTTAATGGTTGCAACAGTCCTGTTGGTCTCTGATGCATAGCTTTGACTCACTGGCATACATCACATAGTGCTACGTGCTCAGCTACTTCTCTCTTCATATTCGGCCACCAGAACCTTTCTTTCAAATCTTGGTACATCTTCGCACTTCCTGGGTGAATCGAATACTTGGAGTCATGAGCTTCCTCCAAAATCAACTGCTTTAGCTCCTTTTTGTTAGGTACACAAATGCACTTCTTCATCCACAATGTGCCCTGATCGTCCAGCTTAAATTCCTTTGCTTGGCCTTCCTCCATTTTGGATTTGATTCGCTCGATCTTCTCATCATTCTTCTGACCTTCCCTAATCTGATCCTCCAAGGTAGGCTTTACTTCTAAAGCCGCTACGAATCCTTCCGGAACGACCTCCAATTTCAACCTCTGGAAGTCTTTGAACAATTCTGCCCGACTCTCTTCTACCAACACGTTTAAGCTATGGCTTTTCCGACTCAAGGCATCAGCCACTACGTTGGCTTTGCCGGGATGATAATGGATACCCATGTTGTAGTCTTTGATCAGTTCTAACCACCTTTTTTGCCTCATGTTCAGGTCGGATTGGGTGAAAATATACTTAAGACTCTTATGGTCTGTATACACCTCACATCTGTTTCCAATAAGATAGTGGCGCCATATCTTTAAGGCATGCACTACGGCTGCTAGTTCTAGATTGTGTGTCGGGTAATTTCCTTCATGCCGTCTCAATTGCCTCGATGCGTAAGCTACTGCCTTTCCGTTTTGCATTAACACGCATCCAAGCCCTTGGCGTGATGCATCGCAGTAAATATCAAAACTCTGGTGCACATCTGGTAGAACTAACACTGGTGCTGATGTTAAACGTTTCTTTAGTTCCTGAAAACTCTTCTCACAGTCTAGTGTCCAAACAAACTTCTTTTCTTTCTTCAACAGTTGCGTGAGAGGTCTAGCAATTGTCGAGAATCCTTCTATAAATCGGCGGTAGTAACCAGCCATCCCAAGAAAGCTACGAATCTGTGTCACCGTGTTTGGTGGTTCCCAATGCAGTACTGCCTCGACCTTGCTTGGGTCTACTGCGATTTCTTCGGCAGTCATTACATGCCCTATGAATTCTACCTTACTCTTCCAAAAATCATATTTACTGAACTTAACAAACAACTGTTGCTCTCTTAATTTTTCCAAAACTAATCTCAGATGTTTAGCGTGCTCTTCATTCGTCTTTGAGTAAACCAGAATATCATCTATGAATACAACTACAAATTTATCTAAGTATTCCATAAATACTTTATTCATCAAGTTCATAAAGTATGCTGGCGCATTTGTCAATCCAAACGACATAATAGTGAACTCATAGTGTCCATATCTTGAAGAAAATGTAGTCTTTGGGATATCCTCTATCTTAATCTTCAACTAGTGGTAACCTGATCTAAGGTCAATCTTAGAGAAAACTCCTGCCCCTCTTAATTGATCAAATAAATCGTCTATCCTGGGCAACGGATACTTGTTCTTTATTGTTACTTCATTAAGCGCTCGGTAATCTACACACATCCGAAAACTCCCGTCTTTCTTCTTAACAAACAAGACCGGTGCTCCCCAAGGTGACGAGCTCGGTCTAATGAATCCTTTTCCCAATAACTCCTCAATCTGCTTCTTCATTTCAACCAACTTTTCAGTAGACATCCGATACGGTCTCTTTGCTATTGGTGCTGTTCCAGGCACTAGGTCGATTACAAACTCTATGTCTCTATCTGGTGGCATTCCAGGTAACTCCTCAGGAAAAACATCCAGATACTCACTGACCACTGGTACATCCTTCAAACTGATGGTTTCTAAACTGTTTACCAACAACTGCCCTTCTCGAACTACCGTTGCTTGAAATTCCACTTTCCTGCCTTCGGGGCTCTCTATAGACACAACTCTTCATCCACAGTCTAATACAGCCTTGTGCTTAGATAGCCAATCCATTCCTAGTATAACATCTAGGGTCTGGGTATCTAGTATAATAAGGTTTGCTAGGAACTCGACACCTTGTATTACTAGCTTAACCCCAGAACAACCGATCTTAGATCGAAGT
The DNA here is from genome assembly GCA_036346375.1 of Guadua angustifolia. NCBI lineage: Eukaryota > Viridiplantae > Streptophyta > Magnoliopsida > Poales > Poaceae > Guadua > Guadua angustifolia. Next base: position 14,185,669 of record CM070514.1, read on the forward strand.
TCTGATCCAGGGGATTGGACTATAAGCGTATTTTTAAGGTTGACAATACCCAATTCATTTTGCACAGCAAAAACTCGACAAACAAAGGAATGTGAAGCTCTGGAATCGAATAAAATGGTAGCTGGCACTGAATTGACTAGAAACTTACCCAGAACTACGTCCGTGGCATTTTGAACTTCATCTGCAGTGACGTGGTTGACTCTGCCTCGTGCAAGCGATTGAAGTGCGGATCCACCGGCGAGGTCCTCTGCTTCCTCCTTGAGCGGGGTTCTAGCAAAGTGTTCCCAGATTGAAGCGTCTTTGGGGTCACACCTCCCTTCTTTGGGCAAACGTTAGTGAAGTGCCCTGTCTCATTACGATTGTAGCAGCGTCTTCCTGACATCTGCTGGTTTCCTCCATTCAGTTAACGGTTCTTCTTTGGAGTCCGGGGTTTGTCCTGTTGGTCTTGGCATTGGCGGCGGTGTCCTAACAATGTTTCTCTGTTGGAACCTAGAGAATTGCTGGGGTATCATCCTTGGTTTCTGCTGACCATGGCGTCCACCTTGTTGTGCCATGCGATGTTTGCGGTTATCATCCAGCTCCTTGCGTTTGTCCTCCAGTATAAGTGCCTTGTTCACTAGTTCTTGAAAATCAGGAAATATGTGGGTAATCAATCCCACCTGCAATCCAGTGTTAAGTCCCTTCATGAAATGGGACTGTCTAGCCTTGTCTGTTGCTATGTCCTCCGGAGCGTAGCGTGCCAACTGAGTGAACTTATTTAAATAGTTAGCCACTGATTGGCCTCCTTGCTTTAGCACTCTAAATTCCTCCTTTTTCAATTCCATGATACCCTCCGGCACATGATATTGACGAAAAGCTATGGTGAATTCTTCCCAAGTAATTTCCTGTGGGTTTTCCTGCGATGCGCAGTAGTTTTCTCACCATTCAGATGCTGTTCCTTCTAGCTGATGAAAGGCGTAAAGCACTCTCTCATTTCCATCACACTGTGTTATATGTAGTTTCCTCTCGATGGTCCTCAACCAGTCATCTGCCTCTAATGGGCTAGCGTTGCCTGAGAAAGTTGGCGGACGCGTTCTCATAAACTCGGACAATCTTGAGTAGGGACGTGGTCCATTGTTAACAAATTTGATTCTTGGTAACCGCTTGGTTGTTGATTTCTTTGTCACGGTTGCCATCATGGTGCGTGCATTAATCATTTGTCTTTGCGAAAAAGCTCCCAGATTCTCGCATGTCAACTTGTAGTGTTTGCTGAGGAAGTGATCGTTGTTCGATTTGCCTCCCCGCGTGAACCACGCCTCCGGCTCGGCGTTCAGTGTTCACCATCTGCTGATTGCCGATGGTTTAGAGATGAGAGGGAAAGAATAGGCAAGTAAAGGAACTTATATGGGGAAACAGTGTAACTAAAAACCTTAAACATCAATTCATAAATAATAGATAGGTATGGCTGCTCACAAGGGCCTAGGGGCCATGCAACCACACCAGCAATCACAATCATCAACCAAAATAGTTCATTACAACATCGTCATCTAAGGGAAGTTCGAGAATTAAAAGATGCGACTCTAACAAGTGAGTCTCAACGCAAAAATCCGACAACTAATAAACCCAAAGAACTCAATCCTTGATCCATCCTGGCTGCGGCTGCTTTATCACGATATCTTGGCGGGTGGTGGCATTAGGGCAAGCCGATCCCCATGCCCTCCCACCGGTCTTTGGGGGCTCCACCGGCTGGCGATCCTCCGCACAAGTTCGCTCCTGCTCCTCTGGCTCCTCCTCCTCGTCCTCGTCGTCAAGCTCCATGACGGCCTCAGGCTCCCCATGACCATAGAGGGCCTCCTCTAGCTCGGCGATCCTCTGCACAGCGTGCATCCTGGTCTCTCGCAGGGCTGTCTCGGTCTCCTCCAAGATGCGGTATACTGACATTAGCTCTAGGGTAGCCACATCCATGGCCACCTCCTGGGCCACAACAAACCGTCCCAGGTGGACGATAGCAGTATCATCCTCTAACTCCAAATGCACCTGGATGGGTCCACCCGCGTGTGGGTGCACGTGGAAAGCAGTGTCCCACAGCTCATAGCTGTAGTCACGGCTGATCTTCCGAAGCGCCAGCCGGGCACACTCCTGAATGCCCGCCTCATAGCTGGCTCGCTTCACCACAAGGTGGAGCGGACGACTGGCACGAGCATTCTCCCGTGCATACAGAGTAAAGGTAGTCTCCCAGCTGCGGTTGATGCCGTTGACCACCCAGGTGTGAGACCGGTAAAGAGGGCGGTCAAAACCTCCAAGCACCTAGAGCATCCTCCAAAGCTCTGTAGCGTATCCTCCGTGACGCTCGCCGAAGGAGTGAACCATCCTCATCCGCCAAATCAACTCGTCAGTACTAAAAATTTAAAAGAACACAAAAGTAATAGCAAAATACAGTATAGGTATGAAGTAAGGAAGAAGGGATAAGTCAATATTTCATTGATAATTCTTGTCGAATTTTATTCTTTAGAAATTAACTTCTATCCTCTTTAAAATGGCCAGTCTAACTAGGGTTAAGTCCTACAGTCAGTATGGCTCTGATACCAACTCTATCGGGAACCGAATCTGCAAATCCGGACCCTCTGTGTATTCGGTACTAGTCCAGGATCACGCTAGTATACATAGGATAAACAGGTTGAGATACCACAGACATACACAACGGAAATAATAATTAGGTACCTCAAACATAAATATAACGGGTTACATGACCTTATGGTCACCTTACAATAATTCGTCACGGAGGACAATAAATAAAAGTAGCACAAGTTCAATAGCGTAAGCAAAAGTACATCAATGAACCCCTCGTTCTGCCACAAGCAACTAACGAGGCTCAACCCTAATTTTCCGGTCCTTCGTTAAACTCCTCCTCCCAAGCTGGTATTGCTTCTTCTTCTGAGGTTTTTGTTGAAGCAAGGGTGAGTATACAACATACTCAACAAGTCATGCACAATGTAGTTCTATTACTACATGCATGGCTTATTCCAAGGGAAAGGCTTAAATGATTATTTTGCATAAAGCAGCATTTTTTTAACTGATAATCTTAATTAGATTAAAAGCGGTAAAACCAATATTATAATAATTAATTCCTCAATTCCTTTTTCCAGGAGTTTGGCACACAGCCCTAAGTTTATTTCACCTGTCTTTGGCACACAGCCAACCATTCCACATTTTATTTTGAAAATCTAACCCTTGACTGTAATCCCCGAGCATTATCCAATACCGCGGACGTGGCTATTCGAATAGATTTAACACACACTCTGCAAAGGCTGTACACTTTACCCACCGGATACAGTCGCTCACCACACAGGTGATTGATTGCAATAAAGTCTTTTAGAGACTAACACCTAACCTGTGAACCTCTCCAGTATTGCCTTTCTAACACTTCCCTCACTTAGAGCCAAAGTTTAGAACAGTGCAAATACTGATTGGATGGGTACCAAGCCGTAGCACGTGCACGCCCCCCACACGAGTTACATTTTGTGTAATCTGTCACCCCGAGTGTCAAAGGAAAGATATTAGAACCCTACTAAACTAGGTCTATCCCATTCCGGACAAGTGGTTGTACGAGTAACTTTCGGTTGAAAAGCTACGCAAGGTGAAGTCCTTAATTGTCCCGGCAAGACATCCATTTTATATTTCTCGGCACCTGACGCTTTACAAACTTTGGTACATCCAGGTTGCCACAGGCCCACTGCACGAAGCCTTCTTACCACTTGCCCCTCCAAATCATTTCCCACCCCGGTTTGCATTTATGCAACATGTTAGGGTTTGTGTCGAATATGTGTACGAGTATGGTTACAATTGGACTCGTGTTGTAATAGGCGGGGAGATAGAGTAGGAGTCGGAATCTATGTCCTTGTCCCTATATAAAGGGTGCACCACAGTGTAACAATTGAACGACTAACAATAGTAGCATAGGCAAAGAAGGGGCGTGGCTTTCTTTGTGGCATAAGTTTAACTAATAAGACCAAACATCGTGTCTCCTTGTATCGTTCGATCTTACATTGGTATTTTACTGTTTTCCTAACAAGTGGTATCGAGTGAGGTTGCAATGTGCAAGATCAAGGGGGAGACACGAGGTGATCGCACGGGAAGTCGGCCCGATCTTGATGAAACGATCGTCGGTTTGATGGTGCACGGTAGATGGAACGGCTACTAACCACGAGATTAGCAACCAAGCAATCGCAACGTCACCACACGAGGCGATCAACCGAATCAAAGACCCGATCGATCCTTGTACCTACTGCAACCGAGAACAAGCAAGAACAAGGTAAGAGCAATTTCAATCCAATAATCTCAAAGATACAAAGGTGAGGTTCTGTTTCTCGTCACGGGTGGTCTAGTCGACACACGCGAACACGAGGAGGGACGCACAAGGGGTCTACCAAAACACAACAAAACCTAAGCGTGAAAGAACGGTGGCGGCCACATATATAGCGGCGGCCAGGAGGAGTAGGGCAGCCAAAACAGCGGTGGCCACCAAAACCCTAAGATACATGGGCCATAGGCCCAAAAGTGAGGTGATGCAGCACCCTGAATTTCTGGCCCGTGACATTGTTCCATATTTTCCTGTCGTTCTGGAGCGAATTTAGAAGTGGGGCTGGATCCATTGGAAAGCTTATCTCCTAATCTTTCAAACGGGTGGTCGCACGCTGAAAACGGAGTCCAGGAGCCCAAGTTATGCCCGTTTGAAGTTGGCATACTGCTGGATGGCCGAACCAGGCTTTTTGGCTTCTTGGGCTTCCATATGGGCCTTTCTTGACGCGTGGGCTGTTCTCGGGGTGTGTGCTTGAGGCCCTTGTCTGTTGATGGGGGCTTGAATAGCTGAGCTTTTGGATTAAGGCCTCTCGGCAGCGAAGTTGCCGCGTCGATCATTTGTGACGAAGATGGAGCAGCGTCGGTAGTCATTGGAGAAGCCGGAGAGGAAGGAGGGCAGCGGTCACGCTGGTCGATCCATGTTGGTGATGTCCTCATCATCCTCCCTTTCTTGAATTGGAGTCGTCCTCGACTCCTTCTCATGATCCCGCAAAAGGTTAGTGGCAACAGGAGGCAAGGAAATGATGTCCGCAAAGCAATATCATGTGAGGAAACAATCTTATTTAAAAGAATTTCTTTCTTGAACATTGATTTAGATTGTTGTACACCACTAACAAGTTTGTCATCCTCATGTTCTTTACCATTAGTTCTTTTTGCATTAATTTTGGCTAGCTCAAGAGAGTCATTGGATTCAAAACCAATTTCTTTCCATTAAACTTGAAAGTATATTGATTGGTTCTACCATAGTGAATAGCATCAACATCATATAACCAAGGTCTACCTAATAAAAGTGAGCATGATTCCATAGGTATAACATCACAACAAACATGATCATTGTATGAACCAATGGAGACAGAACTTGCACGATTTGTGTTACCTAAACTTACCAATTGAGTTGAACCATTCCATTGAGTAAGGTTGTTGAAGTGGAGTCGTGGTCAAGCCAAGTTTTCGACCATGTGTAGACTTGCGAGGTTGCTACGAGTTTCTCCATCAATGATGACGTGTATCGCTGCTTCTTGCACAACAAACTTAGTTTGGAATAAGTTGTTGCGCTGAGTTTCATTGGCATGTTCCACATCGTGCACTAAGTAGGCAATGAGACATGAGGCTCATATAGTTGTCCGTCATTGCAGACTCAGTGCACACCATCTTGATCATTCTTGCCTCATGTGGGTTAGTCGCAGAATAGCAAGCACATTCTTATCGTTACATATTGAAATACACTTACTATCCTTCTTCTTAGATTGTGTAGACTTGACTTCTTTCTTCGGTGGTTCCTTCTCATTCTTGGTCGAAGGATAGTCCCATGCTCGACCTTTTCATTTTTAATTCTCCATTTCGCCATTTCTCCATGAACTCACTGTGCTTTTTTTCTTTCAATTTCTTCTTTTTCTCAAACTCATGATTAAGTTTCATGATATATTTCTTTGTTCTGGCGGAATGCTTGGATCATCCTCGAAGTATAGATCATCATTCTTTTCGTGGACTCGCCATTATTAGTGGTAGACAAGAAAAATACACATAAAAATGTATATTCCTATCTACAAATATGTGGACAATGGAGGATCTCACACGCTCAAGCTCACACCATGTTTTTACCAGTTCTTACTATCGACGTTTGTTACCGACAATAATGAAAAGGGGGCTACGCGCTGGACCCAAACTCGATGGTAGCACAAGAACACCCGATGTATACAGGTTCGGGCTCTCACGGTGGAGATAATACCCTAGTCCTGTGCTCTGGAATTATATGTGGGTAGCTATTCGCTAATGATGTTGTATGTGCTTTATGCCTCCCCACCCCTCCCTTTATATAGCAGAGGAGGGTGGTTACAAAAAGGAGTCCCACTCGGATACGAGGTGGAGATTGTATCTCTTTGCTTATCCGTTATACATGATAGCGGTTAGGATTACAACTGTATCTTCCCTAAGCAGGGTCGGTTTCTATCTTCTGGGTTTCCTTGCTGCGCATGGCAGCCTGCCTCCTGGGTAATACCCATCTTCATGTAGTCGGCTTGGCCCATCCCCCCTTGGGCGGTTCTCACGGCTTGTCATGTAGATACCCGGGGTCCATATATTCCACAAGAGCCCCCGAGTGCTGCGATCGAAGTTGTCGCTTTCTTGTCGCATGCCCAGGCTAAGTCATGCTTCATCTTTGAGTGCTTCCAGTTCTTGATGTAGTTTCCCGACTGGTTTTTCTTTCCAGCCGAGTGCCCATTGTAGGCAAAGAGATCGTGAAGGACTCAATAGAACTCCACGCGTTGAACTATTCCCAACTGTCGTGCACGTCATACTTGTGGCCCATCATGGGACATACCGCATCCTCAACGATATGCAGAAGTCAAAACGCTTTTTCCGCTCAAGGCGAAATTCAGCGCCGCTCCTTTTAAATTCATTTGATGCTGATGTCGTCGTTGAAACGTTGGCCCGCACGCGTCGCATCCAAATTTAGTAGCCCTGAAATCATGTATATGCAGAACTTAGGCAATGTAAAAACAATTCACTCGGATGTGATGTCCGACTGGTTTGTGTATAATTTTAGAGTTTTTTACTCATTTTCCTTATTGATTTTGGATTCATCCGAGTGGTTTTGACTCTTTTTTGTTTAAGCATTCTGCCCGACTAGTCTAGCCCCCGAGCGTCGGGAGTCGGCTCATGGCTCTTTTTCCCAGGCACGCGCTTTGGGTGACTAAAGTTCGCCGTTCATGGGGTCAGAGCTTCACAACACGGAATCGACGCACTCGGATTCATTTGCAATCGTTAAGTAAAGGAAGAAAAATACAACTCAGAAATAGATGTGCGCATGCGCACACTACTAGGTGTAGCCCCCGACTTACTGCTTAGTTGAGAATCAACTAAGTAGCAAGTCAAGAGGAAAGTCGCAAACGAACAGTATTTCTTAATGTAGGAACCAATAAACGATCCAAAGAGTGTTAAGCATGCGCAACACTATTAGGTAGCCCCGACTTCTTCGCTTAGTTGAGGATCAACTAAGTAGCAAGTCAAAAAGCCAATAATTTTATAATGACATAATTTGAGTAAACATGACTTAGCCGCTTATGCTCCATGTGTTGTTGACGATCGTGTCGCCCTTACTGTAAGCGCAGAGCATAGGCTTGCGATCGAGCGAAGATGACGCTTGGGGCGTGGCGTAGGCTCGTGGCGTCTTGGAGTTGACGCCGGGCGCAGCGTGGCTCATGGCCGTGTCGAAGTTGGCGCTTCGGCGCAGCGTAAACTCTTGGCGTCTGGCGGCGCTTCGAAGCGCAGGCGTGGCCTGTGGCCGTCTTGAAATATGGCGCCGGTGCGCGTAGGTTCTGGTCGTGCGAATTGGCGCTTCGGCGCATGCGTGGTCTTCGCCGTGCCGGTTGGTGCTCGCGCGCGGCGTAAACTCGTGGTCGTGCCGAGTATGGCGCTAAATAAGCGCGGCGTGGCTCGTGGCCGTGCGGTTGGCGCTTAAGCGCAGCGTGCTTCGTGTCGTCTTGATATGGCGCCGTAATGTAGCGGCGTGGCTCGTGGCAATGCTGCGAAGATTGGCGCTTCGCAGCGCGGCGTGGCTTCGTGGCGTCAGTATGGCGCCAAATGGCGTAGGCGTGGCTCGTGGCCGTGCCGGTTGGCGCCGACGCAGGCGTGGCTCGTGGCGATGCCGAAGTTTGGCGCTAAATAAGCGCGGCGCGGTCGCCGCGCCGAAGATTGGCGCTAAAGCGCGGCGGCTCGTGGCGTCTTTGGAGTTGGCGCTTCGGCGCAGGCGTAGGCTCATAAGGTCGTCGTGCCGAATTTGGCGCCGGGCGCGGCGTAGGCTCATAGCTATGCCGGTTTGGCGCTTCGCAACGTGCGTAGCTCTTAGCCGTGCTTGGCCGGTACTCGAAGCGCGGCGTAGGCTCGTGGCCGTCTTGCGAGTTGGCGCTTCGGGCGCAGCGTAGCTCGGTAAGCGTGCCGGTTGGCGCTTCGGCGCGGCGTAGGCTCTTAAGCGTGCGAAATTAGTTGACGCCGGGCGCAGCGGGCTCGTGGCGTCGCTGGCCGGGCGCTTCGGGCGCAGCGTAAACTCGTGGCCGTCTTGAGTTGGCGCCGGGCGCAGCGCGGCGTAAATCGCGTGGCGTCGCCGAGTTGGCGCTTCGGGCGCAGCGTAGCTCTTAGCCGTGCCGGTTGGCGCTTCAGGCGCAGCGTGGCTCGTGGCCGTGCCAAAGTTGGCGCTCGGGGCGCCAGCGTAACAGTTCGCTAATGCGAATATCTCCTTTACCGTAGTCGGCGGCCTGATCGTTGACTCCTTTCTGAAAAGCTGCTATGACGACAGCATCCGAGATGTCCCGGATCAAATCCTTACCGTATCCGAATCGGGAAGTCAGCCCCACTTACTACTGCGTGAGCGGATATCGCTGGCGCTCCCGACCAACGGTAATCCGGATAAAGTATTAATGAAGTCTCTCCCAGATTGGATCTGGTCCGAGTCCAAGAGAGCGAGCTTGTCGAGGTTGATCTTGACGCATCCAGCACAGCGACTTGCAAGTTGTGATTTTCATCTCCAAGATGTGTTCACAAGAAAGATTCCGTCGCTGAGAAGAAATCACTTCACAAATGCCAATCTTCTAGTCTTCCAAGTTGCATGCAAAAGATGATGTCCAAGGAACTAGACATTATCTAGTTGCTGACATCCCATAGAAAGACGAGGCAACCTGTTCCTTGCTTGATGTCACCGAGGCAGAGGGAACTAGATAAAATTGACCGAAGCGAAGCGCGATCCGCTGGCGAGCCGAGGCCGAGGCGACTCGAAGTCCGAGCGGCGACGCTGCAATGGCGCCGAAGCGGGCTCGCGCCAGATCCGTCGGTTGGGCGATAAGTAAGGCCTCGGCGAACTCCACCGGCGGAGGAGCGCAGCAGATCTCGTGGCCGATCGAAGGAGGCCAACGATGGGAGTGGCGCCACGAGGGCGTCGGCGCTTAACGATGAAGACCGAGTGGCGCACGAGAAGATCCGCGACGGAGCCTGCTGGCCGGACGGACGGCGGTGTGACGAACGAGGAGATTAGCCGGATCCGATCGGAAGATGAACAGGCGGCAGCTCGGGAAGATGAGCAGAGCGCCCGATCCGATCTGATTTTCTTTTGTGATTGATCTATTGCTCTGGCAATTCTATTGACGGCGGCCATCGAGCTTGACGAGATTGATCTTGACGCAGCCCCTACCTGGCGCACCAACTGTCGATGTTTGTTACCGACAATAATGAAAAGGGGGCTACGCGCTGGACCCAAACTCGATGGTAGCACAAGAACACCCGATGTATACATGAGTTCGCTCTCACAGTGGAGATAATACCCTAGTCCCGTGCTCGAATTATATGTGGGTAGCTATTCGCTAATGATGTTGTATGTGCTTTATGCCTCCCCACCCCTCCCTTTATATAGCGCAGAGAGGAGGTGGTTACAAAAGGAGTCCCACTTTCGGATCACGAGGTGGAGATTGTATCTCTTTCCTTATCCGTTATACATGATAGCGATTAGATTACAACTGTGATCTTCCCTAAGCGGTCGGTTTCTATCTTCGGGTTTCCTTCTTTGCATGACATACTTGCCTCCTGGGTAATACCCATCTTCATGTAGTCGGCTTGGCCCATCCCCCCTTGGGCGGTTCTCACGGCTTGTCATGTAGATACCCGGGGTCCATATATTCCACACTTACCCTACAGCTTTTCAAGGTTCAATCGGTGGATGATGGTAATCTGCACTCAGGGGTGACAAAGCGATTGTAAGGTACTTTTCCTATGGTTAATAGTAAGTGGAGCTTGGACAGGTATAATATGTAGCAAAGGATATACTAGAACCACACTAGCCAAAACAAGTTGAAAGAATGTTCAACGGCGGTACTATGCTGGTCCTAGGCTAGACCGTACTAGAGACGCAAGCCTGGACACCAATGAAGTCACAGAAACAACAACCAGAATGACTACAACACACAAGCAAATAGCTAGGGCTTCTTTTTCCACCTTTTAGTGCGGCTCTTTTATATGCACTTGCCTTTTTTTTATTTTTCTTCCTTCTATATCAACAAGTGGCACATATGATGAATTACAACTCAAACTTTTTTCCTGCTGCAAATAGATCTACTATGCAGAAACTTCAAATGCTGTTTTCGGGTTTTTATTTGCTTTCAATGCAAAAAAGTATAACTGGAAAGTTGTAGATCTTTTCGAGCTGATCAATTTGCATATATGGAACGTCTATTTTGGATAAGGAAAGCCAGAGATATTGACCCCGAAATACAGACTGCTCAGAAAATCCAGGACGAAAACAGATTCTAATCCGACGGAATTTTGGGCAAGAAGACGGCGTTTTTGGAAAGTTTCACAATGGACAAAGTTGAAGATAATTTCTCAAGATTTCAGGAAAGTACAAGAATAGCAAAATCCGAGTTTGTATGAGGGAGTTATGACCAAAATACCGAACTGGACAGAGGAGGATCCGAATTGGACTTGACGACGCAATGGAGTTCAACTCGGTGACAAGAACGTGACAAGAACTCGAAACTCTAAAGATCAAAACACTAAGACTAGCAACGACACGACGATGCAATGCAAATTCAACAAGAATTAAACTAGGTAGTAATAGTAAAGGCCAAAAGGCTCGGATTAGATCAAACACACGACAAAACAGAATTTTTTGGCTATTTTCTCGACTCTAGGACTAACAAGAAGAACTAAATAACGATAAGGGTGTTCTCACCAGCAACCGTCGCCCGATACCACTTGATGCGAGACGGGTCGGTCCGATCTTCCGATGAGAACGACACGCCGGTTTGATGGTGCACGGCGTAGATGGAACGGCTACTAACCACGAGATTAGTAACCAAGCAATCGCAACGTCACCACATGAGGCGATCAACCAATCAAAGACTGATCGATCCTTGTACCGCTGCAACCGAGAACAAGCAAGAACAAGGTGAGAGCAATTCCAATCCAATAATCTCAAAGATACAAAGGTGAGGTTCTGTTTCTCGTCACGGGTGGTCTAGTCGACACACGCGAACACGAGAAGGGACGCACAAGGGGTCTACCAAAACACAACAAAACCTAAGCGTAAAAGAACGGTGGCGGCCACAAATATAGCGGCGGCCAGGAGGAGTAGGGCAGCCAAAACAGCGGTGGCCACCAAAACCCTAAGATACATGGGCCATAGGCCTAAAAGTAAGGTGAAGCAGCACCCTGAATTTCTAGCCCGTGACATTGTTCCACATTTTCCCGTTGTTCTGGAGTGAATTTGGAAGTGGAGCTGGATTCATTGGAAAGCTTATCTCCTAAGCTTTCAAACGGGTGGTCGCACACTGAAAACGGAGTCCGGGAGCCCAAGTTATGCCCGTTTGAAGTTGGCATGCTGCTGGATGGCCGAACCGGGCTTTTTGGCTTCTTGGGCTTCTATATGGGCCTTCCTTGACGCGTGGGCTGTTCTCGGGGTGTGTGCTTGAGGCCCTTGTCTATTGATGGGGGCTTGAATAGTTGAGCTTTTGGATTAAGACCTCTCGGTGACGAAGTTGCCGCAGCGTCGATCATTTGTGACGAAGATGGAGCAGCGTCGGTAGTCATTAGAGAAGCCGTAGTGGAAGGAGGGGCAGCGATCGTGCTGGTCGTATCCATGTTGGTGATGTCCTCATCACGAGGGCTGGCTTCTTCGGTTTCATCGCTTGAGGCGAGGCGCCGACGCGAAGCGCATGGACGGCGTGGCACTTGGCGGCGACACCGAGGCTTTGGGCGGGCGGCTTTATGCGCGACGCGTGGCCGTGGTCATGGCATCGCATGATGGCGCTTGGCGCAATCTCTCGCGGAGGAGCCGCCAGGAAAAATCGCGCGACGTGGAGGCGGTATGGCAGCCGCACGCAGCTACGGCATGGGCGATCGTCGATAGCGCACGGGCGGCGGCCAGTCGAGTGAGCGCATCAAGGCGGCAATGCGCCGCGCTTCAAGCCGAGTCAAGCGAGGCGTGCTGGTTAGATGCGGCGGCAACGGCGCGAGCATGCGCCGAAGCCGCGCCTTCGCGGCGAGGCTCTATGGAGGGCGCGATTGAGTCACTTGCAGTGCAACCGGCGTTGCCGTGGCCAGCGCGAGATGGGCTTTTTCGGCGGCAGCGGCGCGGGAAGACCGCAGATTTCGCAGCATGCATGCAGTAGGCCCCACCAAGGCGCTTGCATGGCGATCGCTACGCCTTTCATGTGGTTTCTTCGAACCGAGACGGATAGAGGAAGTCTCATGCATGCATCGCGGTTAATCGAATCGCTCTTTCTTGGTCCCGCGGACGGTGTCGTGTTTCGAGTCGGACGTTTTCTTTAGGCCGAGCCGTGTTCGCGGCCCGAAGTTTTAGAAAGCACGCGAGAATAAAAGGAGAGCCAAACCCAACAATCTAAGGTCCAAGAGGATTTTTCAAGAGAGAAAATTCAGATCTCGCACAAGAAGCAAGAGCATCGCTTGAGCGCAATTTTCTAGCTGCTCGAGGAGGTCATGGTGATCTATCCAAGATGTTAAGGCGGATCTCGGCGATAAACCGCAAAGTCAAGAGACCGGTTGAATCGCAGTGTCAGAGGATGAGACCGACAGTACAAATTTTGGTCCGTGAAGTTCGACTTGTTCGCAATTTCGCCAGGCGTATGAGGGTCAAGGATCTCTTGGTGCAACAGGGATTGTGACGGCTCTCGTGGAGACGGCCGGAGAAGGTAGGAGACGATGATCGGGAGGAGATGCAGATGCAAGCAAGCACTACTATACTGGTTGTGTCTCTCGATCAGTCATGTACCATGTCATGGGGTTGTCGACACCGGCGAAATTTGGGATAAGCCGCCGACCGCCCATGTCCAAAACTCTTACCAAGAAGTCAGATTCAAGCGTAAATTGTATGGGTCAAGATGCAGGAGGATGCTAATCTGAAGGAGCATGTGGATGTTTTCAATCGCTTGGTCACGGATCTAGGGCAGCTAGATGTGAAGATTGCCGATGAAGACAAGGCTATTATTCTTCTATGTTCGCCGCCACAGCCCTATGAGCATCTGGTCACGACGACGCATTTACAAGGATATAGCATCAAGACAGAGGACATCGCTGCGGTTGTACTTGCTCATGAGATGAGAAAGAAGAAGAGTGCAGAGAAGGAGGCTCATTCCATGCGCTGCTAGTCGAGGTGATCAAGATAGCGGGCGGGGACACTTTAAAAAGAACAGAAGAGTAAAGGTGTGCGGTGTTTCAGATGTGACGAGTGGGGACATATGAAGAAGAACTGTCCAATGAAAGGTGGAAGCGCTTAATTTGGTAAAGGCTAAAGATGACTCGTAGTTTACAATTGTGAAGTTCTCTCGGTGACAAATAAGCGCCAAGTGAAGCGTGGATATTAGATTCGAAGCTCCTATCATGCAACACACAAGAAGGATGTATTTTGTTCAGATATCTTTCTGGTGATTTTGATTCATCCACTTGGGAGATGGCACGGGTTGTCGTGTATGGTTGGTGTAGGTGACATCAAGATCAAGATGACAGATGGAACAGAGATGATATTTCAGGTGTGAAGCATGTGCGGTGCTAAGGAGAAATCTGATTTAAGCTTGGGGCCTTACATAATGGAGGGATGGCGCTCCAATCGGTGGAGATGGGAAGACCATGGTAATCTTGAAGGGCGGCGTAGACTGTGATGGTTGGAGAGTTGATGTGTTCTCATCTCAGACATGGTGAGAGGGATTGTCATGCGGTGGAGTTATCGTCGATGTTAGCAGCTTACTACTCCAGTATGGCAGTGTCCGAGGTAAAATCGAGACTTGCCGGGTGGCTTGGCGTGAGCTACAAAGGCGGCAACCGAGTCCTGCACGCGGGTTCGACGTGAACAGGACGACTTCAAGGTGACGGACCATATTCGCCAAGGTGGAGTTTGTTAGGGTTTGTGTCTAATATGTGTACGAAGCTTGGTTACAATTGGACTCGTGTTGTAATAGGCAGGGGAGATAGAGTAGGAGTCTGACTCTATGTCCTTGTCCCCTATATAAAGGGTGCAGCACTCGTGTAACAGAACGACTAACAATAGTAGCATAGGCAAAGAAGGGGCGTGGCTTCGGCCAAGTGACTGCGCTCCATGTAGCCTGCAGATCATGCGGTATTGTTGATTGGGGAGGAGCGCCCATAATCGAGCCCCGCATGTAGGTGTAAGTTTAATCAAGGCACCAAACATCGTGTCTCGTTGTGTCGTTCTGATCTTACATTGGTATCGGCCCTGTTTTTCCTAACACAACACATGCCAATGCCCACTTCATTGCATGAGTAGAACCACACAAGTCGCTACCCCCAATTCCATCTCGTGACATCATCGCATTATTCCCAAAATGTGTTCCATAATTGTTTAGTCAATATGCTTTTGCAATTTGAAAGTCATTCAACAAGATACAAGTAGGCTAAGTTTAACTAATCACGGTCTAGCCTCCCGTGTTGGCTTTATAATAGCAACCAACTCAATTTAATATCTTAGGGTGACAAGGTTTTCAGGGCATACAAATAATATTAACAAGGTGGCATAAACAAGGTAGGTGTAGTATCTATTTTACCCAAATTATTCAGTGTCATTTTTAAATTAACATAGCATGCATAATTTGAATTGAAATACATTTGAAAATCTAGGGGTAATATGGTCAAAGCATGACTTGCCTTCGAAAAGTAGTTGATCTTGATCAGGAACTTGCGACGGGTCTTCGAAATCTTCTCTGACAATTTCCAGCAACTCGGAGTCTAATCGCAACACATAATCATGCAATAAGCACATAAACAGATAGCAATAGCAACTCTAAAATAAAATAAAATTCACTAATAAATAGTTCACATTTTTACAAATTTTTAGGAATAGGAATCGCTCAAATCGGAGCTAAGACGCAAAAGTTATAGCGATTGCAAGTTTGTATAATCAGATAAAAGAAAAACCGAATTAATCGATTTATTTTTCTGCTGGAAATCCGGTTAAATCCTCGCCTTGACACGTGTCGCTGACAGAGCCAGCCACGTCGGCTCGATCACTGACCCTCGGGACCCTCGGGTGACGTCATGCTAACGCCAAGACACCCGCCTCGCCGACCGACAAGTGGGCCCTTGCCGACAATGCACGGTCGCACAAGAATCGACACATGGCGCGCGCATCTATTTGGTCCACGCGGACACATATTTTCTCGGCCGTTGGATTTAAATCCAACGATCGGTATATGGCAACGGCTGGGCCTCCGCGTGGCTACGTGGCACTATCCCGACCGCACGTTCGAATTTCAACGGTTGGATCATGCCTCGGGCGGCTGCTAGGGTTTTTGGACGGCTACGTGGCGAGATTTTAGCCACTAATCTAAGATCCGATGGCCATTATCAAGCACGTCGAGGATGGCTACGTGGCGCTATGTTGGCGGTAGGATTAAGGATCTACAGCTATTTTGAACGCATCCAAACGCAGCTACGTGGACTCACTGGCGCGGTTGGATGAAGATCCAACGGCGGCAGTCACCCGAGCAAGGAACTGCTCACCGAGCCTACGTGGTTTAATCCGAGCCGAAGATCTAAGATCTAACGGTGAAGATCTACCGCTATTGGTCTACGCGATGCAATCGGCATCGTTGAGACAAGATCCAACGGCCATTATCAAGGTATCCATACGGCAGCTACATGGACCTCTCAGAACCACATGATGACGATCCATCGGCCATTTTCAAGCGCATCTGATACGACTACGCGGCGCTACGGTGGCGGTCAGATCGAGAATCCACAAATACCGAGATCTCCGGCCGCCGAGTCTAGCTCTACAGAAGGGGGAACGTGGCGTTACCTCGGACGTTAGATGGGGATCCGGCGGTTGGGGTTGATTGCAGATGTTGACGAAGCTGCGGCGGCGCTTGTCACTGGACATGGAGAAGACGTGGTAGGCAACGGCGTTTAAGCCCGACAGAAGAGGTATCCACTCGACGCGTCTCGACATCGGTGAACTCGAGACAAGTCTTGGTCACGGCGAGAGCGACGGACTGACGGCCGGAGGCAAGGAAAACCGAGGTCATGCGGCTATGCCAACCGGCGGCGAGTGGGAGAGCTACGGGCACGCATCGCTAGCTGCGAATCGGACAAAATGTGCAGGGTGAAGGGACCAGTTAAATGCGCCATAGCACGGTCGTCGAGATGCCTTGGAACACGCGCAAATCCACTGCCAATCTTGATGGCCAACCCCCGACGGCGGCGCACTATTTGCCCCCTCCCGATGCGGCGAAATCCATCTGCACCGTCCAATTGCAATCCAACGGCCCAGGGCGAATAACGGTTCGGCTGCCATCGCTACGTGCCGCAATCCGGTCGGCTCGGGATAATACGATCCAATGGCGCTCGCGATTAGACAACGCGAGCCCTCCACAACCGCTCGACGGATCGTGACGGCGGAGCAGCGGCTAGGGTTTCAATGAAGCGCCGACAGTGTTGGGCTCGACCAAAGATCAGTAAAGCAATGGCATTTTCCGACTTTTAACATTTAAATTAATTCTAAAAATCAAAGTAATTATTTAGGCAATAAAATACTAGAAAAATTCTAGAAAAATTCAAAAAAATATTTCAAGGCATTTAGAGCTTAAATAAAATATTTTTATTTATTTTTGATAATTGCCTTTTGCTATTTAATTATCCAAGTGGGAGATAAATTCAAATTAAACTTAATTAATTCCAAAAATTCACCAAAAATTCAGATAAATTTGAATAACTCCAAAATTTAAATTAGACCAAATTTTGGGATGTTACAGCAGTGCATCGCTCGGGTAACCACCGCCGTTGGATCTTTATCCAACCGCGCCAGTGAGCCCACGTAGCTGCGTTTAGATGCGTTGAAAATGGCCGTAGATTCTTAATCCTACCGCCACCGTAGCGCCACGTAGTCATTTCTATAGTGTTGAAAATGGCCGTTGGATCTCGGATCCAAGGGCTCGAGTTAGGCCAAAGGCTAAGTCGGCGTGGCCGTTAGATCTTGTTTCAAAGGCGATTCATGCCACGGTCCGCCAAGATCACCGAGAGGTCTCGCGTTCGCCGAACCGCCGGATCTCAACGATTGATTTGGCAAGACGGCCGGGATTGTGCCATGTTTCGCCACCGAGCGGGCCATGCATCGTTTCGCTTCAGCCCACATTCGCTGGGTAAGCCATGAGGGTGATGTCGAGATGACGTCACCCGAGGGGCCCACTCGTCAAGAAACATCGTCGGTGGACTGGTCCACCGTGAACTCGAAAGAAATCGTGAGCCCGGTCCATAGACCCATGGCGACGTGGTTCACTCCGGTGCTGACACGTGTCAAGCCGAGGGATTTAACCGGGATTTCCAGTAGAAAAACAAATCAATCAATTCGGGTAATTCTTTTAATTGAATATGCAAAATTGCAATCGCTATAACTTTTGCGTTTTAACTCTGAATTGAGCGATTCCAGTTCCTAAAAATTGGTAAAAATGTGAACTATTTATTAGTAAATTTTATTTTAGTTTTAGAGTTGATCTTGCCATCTGTTTATGTATTTATTGAATGATTGTTTGATGCGATTAGACTCCGAGTTGCCGAAAGTTGTCGGGGAGGATTTCGGAGAACCGTTGCAAGAGCCAGGTCAGGATCCACTACTTTTCGAAGGCAAGTCATGCTTTGACCATATTGTTCCTAGATTTTTAAAATGTATTTCAATTTAAACGATGCATGCTATATTAATTAGAAAAATGACATTGATTAATTTTGGGTAGAATAGATAATACCCTACCTTGATTATGCCACCTTGTTATATTACTTGTATGCCCTGAAATCCTTGTCACCCTAAGATATTAAATTGAGTTGGTTGCTATTATGATGCCAACACGGAGGCTAGACTGTGATGCTTAGTTGCTTGCGTGCGTTGAACGACCTTTAAAAGTGCAAAAGAATATTGACTAAGCGCATATGGAATATATTTTGGAATAATGCGATGATGTCATGAGATGGATTTGGAGGGTAGCAACCTATGTGGTTCTACTTACACAATGAAGTGGGCATTGGCATGTGTTGCATAAATGCAAACCGGGGTGGGAAATGATTTGGATCGGGGCAAGTGGCGAGATGGCTTCATGCTAGGTGGGCCTGTGTGGCAACGGGATGAATTGAGTAAGGTGAAGGCATGCGTCGGATTTATAAGAAGGATGTCTTGCCTCTCGATAGTTAAGGACTTCACCTTGCGAGCCTTTGAACCGAAGTTACCCGCACAACCACTTGTCCGGAATGGGATGCACCTAGTTTAGTAGGGTTCTAATATCTTTCCTTTGACACCTCGGGCGACGATACACAAGAGTGTAGTCAGTGGGGAGCGCACTGCAGCTTCGGCTTGGTACCCATCCAACAGTGTTCGCTTGTTCTAAACTTTGGCTCGAGTGAGAAGCGTTAGAAAGGCAATAATGGAGAGGTTCATAGGTTGGGTGTTAGTCTCCGAAAGATTTTGTTGCAATCAATCACCGTGTGGTGAGCGATCGATCCGTGGGTAAAGTGTTACATGTGTAGCGTAGATAGATCGAAGCCGATGTACGCCGAGAACCGTCATGAGTGTTGAGTACCTTAATGGCGCTTCCACTTTCAAAAGAGCTGCAGAGGAGGATATGTTTAATAAGGAGTTCAATTCATGTCATGTCCGGTGCATTGATTGCGAAAATCAAGATGTGTCGAAACTTCGGCCACAGATCGGCTAACACTTGATTCGGAGGGGTTTCAAAAGGGCTATACATGTTGGACCGACCATGGCGAAGAGCATAATATACGTGAAGCAGACAAGTAGTGTTCATTTCGTCGACGAAGTCAATGATATGTCGGATGATCATATCGATTGTGCTTCCGATGAGGACAAAGTTGTGATGACAATTTGGATCGAGATGCTACGCGATGCGTATGAAACCTTGATGACGAGGAATATGGAAAGTTTCGTGGCTTGATGGAGGACTCCTGAGAAACCTTTGTTCGCAGGGTGCAAGTTGAAATACACAAGGTTATCATCCGTGCTTGAACTACTCAAATTGAAGGCAAGCGACGGTTGGTCCAACAAGAGTTTCACAGCGCTGTTACGTCTATTGGCGGACATGCTTTCAAAGGGAAACGAGTTGCCGACAAACACCTACAAAGCCAAGAAGGTTCTTTGTCCCTTGGGAATGGAAGTAGAAAGAATACATGCTTGTCCAAATGATTGTATCTGTGCATAAAGAGTACACAAACTTGCATATATGTCCGGTGTGCAACGCATCCCGGTAAATGCGTAAGAGTCATTCAGATGATGATGGCGAGAGTATTGAGGTGAAAAAGGACCTCTCGCTAAGGTGGCATGGTATCTGCACTGTAATTCTCCGCTTGAAGCGTTTGTTTGCGAACCCAAAGGAGGCAAAACTGCTGCGCTGGCACTTTGAGGAGCGTAAGAATGATGGAATGCTAAGGCACCTCGCTGATTCCATCCAAAGGAGAAACATCGATAGGAGCTTTCAAGAATTCGTGCGGATCCGAGAAATATAAGGTTTGGATTGAGTACAGATGGAATGAATCCTTTTCGGTAACATGAGCAAATGCCAGATAGCACTTGGCCCAGTAAATCTCAGATCTACAACCTTCCTCCTTGGTTGTGTATGAAGCGGAAGTACATTTTGTTGTCTCAGTGCTTATCCAAGGACCAAACAATCTGGGAACGATATTGATGTGTACCTAGCTCCATTGGTGGAAGATCTAAAACACCGTGGATTACCGGTACACGATGTTATGCGTGTATAAACGAGAGAACTTTACTTTGCTTCGCTTATTGTTCTCGCACCATAAATGATTACCACCGCCTTTGGTAACCTTGTCGGGCCGTGAGTACAAAAGGAACCAAAGCCTGCACTCCTTTGCTTAGATGATACCGAGAGTTTATGGCTGAATCACTCCCGCAAAACCATGTACATGCGTCATCAGTAGGTTCCTTGGAGGAATCACCCATATCGCAAGATGAAGCAACTTTTGACGAAAGGAATGAAATGGTTCAGCTCCAACGCCGCTTGAGCGGAGAGATGTTCATGACATTGTTAAGGATTTGGATGTTGCGTTATGGAAAGGGCGTAAATCAAGTACCCATGAAAAGAGCATGTGGAAGAAGAGATTAATATTCGGGACCTACCTTCTTTGGGAGCACCTAGAAGTTCGCCCTCGCATCGATGTCATGCACGAGAGAAGAATGTGCGTGGATAAAGCATGATTGGTCTCTTACTTAACATTAAGGGTAAAACAAAGGATGGTATCAACGCATCGGCTTGACTTGGTCGATATGGGCATAAGACCCGAGTTAGCACCGAAGAGAGTGATAAAGGCCGTGCGTGCATTTGGAACACGCTTGTTATACTCTGTCAAAGGCCGAAAAGAACTGAATCGTGCGGTGCTTGCATGGTGTGAAAGTTCCGTCGATTACTCCTCCAACATGAAAAGACTTGTTTCGTTGGAAGATTTGAAATTAACCGCATGAAGTCTCATGATTGTCATGTCTTGATGACACGATGCTCCTATGTCGCAATTAGAAGTATTTTGCTTGGCCAAGGTCCGAGAGACAATCACTAGGCGTGTTATTTCTTTAACACAATCGCTCGAAAGGTCATCGATCGAAGGACTAGATGCTCTGCAAGTCGAGGTGGTGATGACTCTATGTAATCTAGAGATGTATTTCCCTCCATCATTTTTCGATATCATGGTCCATCTCTTTGTTCACCTTGTGAGAGATAAAGATATGCGGCCGGTGTTCCTCGTAGCATGTACCCATTCGAGAGGTACATAGGAATTCTCAAGTCTTCGTCTGGAATCGATCTCGCCCGGAGGGTAGAATTGTCAAAGGTTATACAATGAAGAGGCCGTCGAGTTCTGCGTCGATTACATGGCCCAGGTCGAACCGATAGGTATGCCTTGATCTCGCCATGAGGGGAGGCTGTAGGGTATCGGGACCATCGGAAGGAAAGCAATCATGCCTGATTCGGTTGCGTATGCTCGAGCCCATTTCACGGTTTTGCAACACATGGTCAGTAGTGTACGCCTATATCGTCGAGCACAAGCAATGGCTAAGGCAAGAGAATCCAAAGATGGCGAGTCTTGGATCACAAGACAACATAACCTTGAGTTCAACAAATGGTTGAAGGAGCGACCTATCACTAGGAGCTCGTCGGATGACACTGTTGACATGGTTGGCAAAAGGACCAACTTTACAGTTGTCACATGGAAAGGATATGACTTAAATGGGTACACATTTTACGAGAGATCGGGATATGAAGAGCACAAACCCGAGCGGTGTCCGCATAGATGCATTCAATAATACATTTGGGTTAACGAGGAGCTCCTACTATGGGTTCATAGAGGAGAAATGGGAGCTCGACTCGTGCTTTTCAAGATTCCCTATTTGGTGCGTTGGGTCCACCTCCGGCCACGTGAAGGTTGACAAGAATGGCATCACTCTTGTGGACCTCGAGCGTGTAGGATACCAAGATGAACCATTCGTACTCGCTAACCAAGTTGTTCAAGTCTTCTATGTAACCGACTCGTCCAACAAGAAGCGCCACGTAGTTCTTCAGGGAAAAAGGAGAATTGTCGGAGTTGAGAATGTAGTAGATGAGGAAGAGTACAATCAATTTGATGAGTTGCCACCTATCGAAAATGACATCCTGGTCCCAAAAGAACAACATGAGGAAGCAAGCTACACACGCGTCGATCATCATGAAGGGCTAATTTTCATGCAAAAGAATAAGCATGTGGTGGTGTAGTTATGAGAAGGGTGCATTGTCATCATGTTTACTAATTTTAATGTGTAATAATATTACATTAATGCTATTGTAAAGATGATACGACCCATCATGCTTTGTACATATGATTGTGATGATATTTGTAAGTAGCTTGTGAAGCATATGAATTATGTATATAGAACTGTGATGATCTTTGTAAGTAGCTTGTGAAGCATCTGGATTGATGGAAAAGATGCGAGTATAAGAGCAAGTATTTATTCCTTAAAATCAATATGATTCCAAATACATGATTCAAAGATGGCCATTCGGACATAATTGATGAGAAGAAATAAATTATGTAGACTATGGCAAACAAGAATGAGAATCATGTCTACTTTGGCAATATGGAAATAGTTGTATGTGATTGCTCTCAGATTTTTGGGTTTGAATTGAGGATTAGAATCTCCATTTCAACCACATCTGATCTATATTACATTAAAGACAACTTTCCCGAGAAGATACAACAAAGTGATCACAGACAAGAGAGGCTCCGAGCAGACAAGTGAATGTCGATGAAGCAGTATATATCACTGAGCGGTTCTATAAGATAATAGTGCATGATGTTACTTATCACGAGCGGTTATATTATATAACCGTGCGATAGCTTTCATCATCCTGACGGTTCTATTATATAATCGTCTATGATAGCTTAACATCACAGACGGTTCTATTATATAACCGTCTGTGATATTTTAACATCACAGACTGTTATGTTATAGAACCTTCTGTGATAACTACATCACAGACCGTTATCTTTTATAACTGTCTATGATATAATCTCCTATATATACCCCCCCCCGCATGCAGACCTCATTCACAGCGTGCCAAACCCTAACCCTCTATCACATTTTGTCTCCCGCGGCGGCCTCCCCCTCGGCGTACGTGCTTCCGCGGCGGCCACCCCCTCTCGGCGTCCTCCCTCTCGGCGTCCTCCCTAGCATCGACCTCCCCCTCGGTGTCCTCCCCCGCAGCGACGTGCTCCCCATCGTTTCGCTCTCCCACAGTTCCCACGGTGGTGGTGTTAGTGGTGTGCCCAGAGGTGCACAGCGTGTGGAGATTCTGCTGTTACTGTTTGACTTGGTACCCAGTGGCCACGGGGTGGACACTGTGTTCTTGCGTTGCTTCCTCTGCATCTCGGGCTTCTAGTTCGACTCTATTCGTGGTAGAAGCGACTGCATCTCGGGCTTCTTCTTCCTCTGCATCTCGCGCTTTGCCTCGGCTTCGTCGGCTCGAATCTGGCGCTGTGTAAGGAAACCCTAATCCCCTCTGTTGGTGTTGATTCAGTGAACCGATTGAGAAATTTGAGGGACTAGCCATCGAGATAGAGGCTGTAGTTCTTGATCTGCAGGCACTGATTTTGTTCTATTTCTGCTGCTCAATGATGATTCAGTTAAATGAGGCAATATTAATCTATTAGTTAGTGATTTTCCTCTCGTGATTCAGCCTTTATTTAGATCATTGTGTCTAAAACTTCAACTTGGTTTTATTCTTCTTTGTATATGTGACATGCTATCCTCGTGATTAGTTCTGTTATGAGGCTTGGTTCGCATTGATATCCCCAGTGTAATCTGCAACTTAGTTGTTAGTAATTTGGCAACTCTGACTTAGCCCAAATTGGTGCTGTCCTACTATCTAGTAGCTTTTCATAGTCCATTGTTGAGTTCTAGTGAATCAAGTTTATTAAACAAAGGCTTTGAATTGTATAGATTCACTAATATCAGTTGTATAACCCTCGTGATATATTGTTGAAATTGGTGTTGGAGGGCTCTTTTGGAGCAACCCATCAGTTTATTAAATCTGAGAGCAAAAGTTGCTAAATCAAACATGAGCTTTATGCTGGTTTGTTTAGTTTGTTTATTGTCCATACTAGATGCCATGCTTATATGTGGTCAGATCACGAATTTATTTGCTTACAAGCTTGTTCCTGTTGGTCCTATTGCTATATTGTGGTTTGGTTCGATTAGTAGATAGTGCTGAATTAATTTGAACCTATAGGTCCTATTGCTATATTGTCGATCTGCTTGTCTGCTGTGTGGATGTCCTAGTTTTAGGGGAGGTGCTGCCGAAATTTTTATTAAGTTCGGCAACCTCCTAGTGTTCCTCCTCCTCTATGACTCGTCCTAGCCACCTTGCTACGCGACAGACATCACGGCTTCCTCCCCCTCACCATTACTCCCTCCGTTCCAGTTCCACTCGCGGGACCTCGTCCTGTGATAGTTTTGCTAAAATTCTCGCGGTATCCACAAACTTATTCACTCTAATTTGATTTTATTTGTTCTTCTCTTTTAGTTCGCCTGAAACTATTTTAACTTACAAAGAAGATGTCGTCATCTAATCCATCGTCTCAAGGAAATGATGTGCCCACAAAAAAAAATCGACCAGTGCTACCGCAAGAGGACCAAACAAAAGGCCAACAGATGATATACCATTACGGAGATCGATCCAAAGGATGGGACTCCTAAAAGCCAAAAAGGCAGCGAATGCATTTCGAATATGTGTGGGATAGTAGCAGGCACGGTTCCAATCACGCTATGTTCCCGGAGGTTGTTGACTATTGAGACTCATGATGCGTTCTTGACGGAAATTCTTTCATCGTTCGACATTCGGAAGAATCCGCTCCCTAGTGCGGCGCAGATGCACCGCTAGCGATAGGAAAGGCATGGAAGACCTTCAAGCACACGCTTTTCGTAGACTACATCAAGAAGGATATGGTTCCATACTCTACGTATGGGTTCATTGATCAGGACACGTGGTGGCGTTTTGTTGAGATGAAGATGACAGACGAATTCGTGCATCAAAGTGAAGCAAACAAGGCCTTGCGGGCAAGAACACTCACCTCCACGCATCTCGACCTTGCTGCTCACGGGGAAGAGAACGCAAATGGGATAGGGAGGGCGAGGAGGGTATCTCGACATTTGCGGCGATCCGCAGATCCACGTGCGAGAGGCGGCTAAGAGCGAGTCGACTTCCGTCCTCCACAACCGTCTCCTTTGTAAACCCGCGACGAGGAAGTGCATAGCGCTGGTAATATATCAATCGAACTACCAATTTTACGTAATTAGTCCATGACTTCATAAATGAAATAACTTGTCGGATCTTGCGGTAGCGTTGAGTACACAATCGGTAGATGGCTCTTTTTGCGAGATAAGGAGAAAGATGCACCGTCCATGGCCTTGGGAAACAAGGAACACCACAGTGGTACACGAGGCAAAGGGGTTTTTGTTCCATGGAAAACGGATTCCTAGGCGACTTCGGACAAATACCGAAATAAGAAGAGAACTAAAGCCGAGCGCGAGTCAAAACTTATAAAGAATTTAGAAGAGAAGTTGAGAGGAGAGTTGAGAGAAGAGTTGAGGAGAGAGGCGAGAGAAGAATTTTATGATAGGATAAGAAGCCTCGAGGAAAGGCTCAACAATCAAGAAAGAAATCTCGCACAAGCCCCGTATATGTCATAAAGTCATTACTTGTCCATAAGAAGCATTGTGCATCCGCCCCTAACATAGATGAACATAGCGGGAATTATCCTGTATGTGACATAGCGGGAATCATCTTGGTGAAACTCAAGCGGATCCTTGTTCCTTTGCGCCACAATAGCTTTGCCCTTTTCGGAACCCACTCTGTAATCAACTACACGAAGAGGCATCATCTGGCCAGGGTACCTCCACATGGGACGAAACTTCTCAAGAGGACCAATCGCCTTTCTCGACTCCTGAAACCGCTTCTTCTTCTGCTCGTGAAGCCTTGCATGGGCGTCCGCGGGATACTCTTCGGCAGGTTGAGGAGATGGAGCAGCTGGAGGAGTAGTAAGCAGGTTGGCACGGCCCTGACTGACCTTTCGCACGGTATGCCTTTTCTTCTTGGAAGCGCCAGAAACGGGAGATGAAGGAGGAGAGTCAACAAGTGGGCGCTTCCCAGCACCGGAACCTCCCTGGGACGAAGCCATCTGAGAGGGAACAAGGTATGGAATGAAAAAGAGTTCGCAGGAAGGTAAGTTTCATAATTTAAATTTTTGGGCCGAGAAGTACAGGCTGGATACTCCGAAGATTTAGTCCGGAGAGTCCGGACAATTAACCCGGATA
This sequence comes from Guadua angustifolia, assembly GCA_036346375.1. Taxonomy (NCBI): domain Eukaryota; kingdom Viridiplantae; phylum Streptophyta; class Magnoliopsida; order Poales; family Poaceae; genus Guadua; species Guadua angustifolia. The sequence goes on from CM070514.1 coordinate 14,212,094, forward strand.
CTCCGGGGCATTTGATCCGGAGTGTCCGGATACTCCGGATAAAATGTTCGAAGAGTCCGGATTGTTCAGACTCAAACCCAAAAACCTAACTTACAAAACTATCCACAATTACAATGAGCCCATTATTGGGATTGATCTAGGAGATGAATGGACTCTAGCAAGGCAACCTATTCCTAGGTATTTCAAAGATCAATGAGGTTGGGGCAAAAAGAAAAGCTTACCGCGAGAAAAAGCAACCCAAGAGGAGAATGCCGAGCGGAAAACCCTTCCCCAACCTCCGGGGATGATCCGGAGACTCCAAAAGGTGAGGAGCACGCTGGGAATGGAGGAGGAACCGAGGGCGGCGGCTAGGGCGACAATTTGAGGGAGATGCAGTTGAAGAAAATGGCAAAGGAGAGAGAAAAGAAGCCCCCCCTGCACGGGCTTAAATAGGCACAGCCGCCTCAACCCAGATACTTTGGACAATTAGTCCGAATACTCCGGACTATCCGGATAGTCCGGACATAAAACCCCGGAGTGTCCGGGTTGACAGCTCGGGATCCAATAGTGTATTTGCAAGGAATAAAGGATCATATTTGCTTGCAACATGGAGATAAGGGGTCCTCAAGGCCCTATATACTTTGTGACTAGCGAACGCTCAACCAAACAAGCCATAGTCACATAGTATTTAGGCCAGATCCGAAGATCAAGACTTTCAAACAACACAATAAAATCAAAGAAAAAGGACCAAAAAGGTTTTCTAAGACATTTTGCAAACATCAATCAATGGTGTGCACCTTTCAAGCCAAGTTGCGAGAATCAAGGATATTTAGCCCACTTCTCAATTCGCAAAATCTCTTTTCATCAAGAGGCTTGGTAAAAATATCGGCTAGTTTGTCATTCGTGCTCACATGTTGGATATCGATATCTCCTTTAGTGGAATGATCTCTCAAGAAATGGTGGCGAATATCGAAATGCTTGGTACGGGAGTGTTGGACGGGATTGTTGGCAATTTTTATGGCGCTCTCATTGTCACACAAAAGTGGAACATGGTTATAGGTTAGGCCAAAGTCATTTAGAGTTTATCTCATCCAAAGCAATTGGGCACAACAACTCCCAGCCGCTATATATTCGGCTTCGGTTGTGGATAGGGCTACGGAATTTTGTTTCTTAGAGGATCAAGAAATAAGGGATCTACCTAAGAATTGACAAGTTCCCGAGGTACTCTTTCTATCCACCTTACATCCGGCATAATCCACATCGGAATACCCAACTAATTCAAATGATGAACCTTTCGGATACCAAAGCCCAAAATGAGGAGTGTGCACTAAATATCTCAAGATTCTCTTTATGGCCACCATGTGGCACTCTTTAGGGGCGGCTTGAAATCTTGCACACATGCACACACTAAGCATAATATCGAGCCTAGATGCACAAAGATAAAGTAGAGAACCGATCATCAAACGATCTACCTTTTGGACGACCGGTTTACCTTCTTTGTCGAGGTCTAAGTGCCCGTTGGCTTGCATTGGCGTCTTGATTGGCTTGGCGTTCTCCATACCAAAATTCTTGAGCATGTCCTTGATGTATTTGGTTTGGCATAAGAAGGTTCCTTCCTTGAGTTGTTTAACTTGAAAGCCGAGGAAAAACTTCAACTCGCCCATCATGGACATCTCGAACCTTTTAGTCATGATCCTGCTAAACTCCTTGCACAAATGTTCATTAGTAGATCCGAATATAATGTCATCAACATATATTTGACAAACAAATAAATTATTATCAATATGTTTAGTAAATAGAGTGGGGTCGGCCTTTCCGACTACAAAACCTTGAGCAAGAAGAAAGTCGCGAAGACACTCGAACCATGCTCTTGGTGCTTGCTTAAGTCCATAAAGAGCCTTGTGTAGGAAGTAGACATGGTCCGGGTGGTTTCGGTCTTCGAAGCCGGGTGGTTGCTCAACATAGACCATCTCGGAGAGTGGTCCATTCAAGAAGGCGCTTTTTACGTCCATTTGATACAACTTAAAATAATGGTGAGTAGCAAAGGCAAGTAATATTCTAATGGATTCAAGCCTAGCTACTGGAGCGTATGTTTCATCGAAATCCAAACCTTCGATTTGTGTGAAGCCTTGAGCGACCAACCGGGCTTTGTTTCTCGTCACAACCCCATGCTCATCTTGCTTGTTCCGAAATACCCATTTGGCTCCAATCACATTTTGCTTGGGTCTTTCGACAAGTTTCCACACTTGATTTCGCTCAAAGTTATTTAGCTCTTCTTGCATGGCCATCACCCAATCCGGATCTTGGAGTGCTTCTTCTACCTTAAGAGGTTCAAGAGAAGAAACAAAAGAGTAAAACTCACAAAAATTGGCAACTCTTGACCTAGTGGAAACTCCCTTGTTAATGTCTCCAAGGATGTTGTCGACGGGGTGATCTCGTTGCACGCTTTGATGCACTCTTAGATGAGGAATTGTTGCATTTGATTTTTGAATTGGCTCCTCATCGTCTTGGGCGATGTTCGAGCCATCTTGAGCTTGCATTGAAGAAGAGGGAGCATCATCCAAAGTTGCATCTTGAGTTGGAGTGCTCGGAATTTTTTCTTGCTCAAGAGGTCTCACTTCTCCAATTGCCAATTTCTTGATTGCTTCGCATGGAGGTTCTTCCCTATCAATCACAGCACGATCGACTTGTTCTACTTGAGAACCGTTAGTTTCATCAAATGTTACATCACGTGAGATTTCAACCACACCGGTAGTGTTGTTGAAAACTCGGTATGCATAAGCATTTGATCCATAGCCAAGCAAGAAACCTTCATCTACTTTAGGAGCAAATTTAGATGACTTAGCTTTCTTGTTGAGGATGTAGCACTTGCTTCCAAAGACTCGAAAGTAGGATACATTTGGCTTCTTGCTGGTGAGGAGCTCGTACGCCGTCTTCTTCAAGATCTTATGGAGATATAGACGGTTGGTACTATGGCACGCAGTGTTGATGGCCTCCGCCCAGAATATGTCGGAGACCTTGTACTCATCAAGCATCGTGCGCGCCATCTCGATGAGGGTACGATTCTTCCTCTCGGCCACCCCATTTTGTTGAGGGGAATAGGAAGCCGAGAATTCATGCTTGATGCCTTCTTCATCGAGATACTCCTCCACACCGGTGTTCTTGAATTCGGTACCGTTGTTACTCTGAATTTTCTTGATCTTCACTTCAAACTCATTTTGAGCCCTTCTCATGAATTTCTTTAAAGTTCCTTGGGCTTCACTTTTATCATGCAAGAAAAACACCCAAGTGAAACCAGAAAAATCATCAATGATAACTAAACCATACTTGTTTCCTCCAATACTTATGTATGTGACTGGGCCAAATAAATCCATGTGAAGCATCTCCAGAGGTCTTGTGGTGGTCATCACATTCTTGGCGGGATGAGATGCGCCAACTTGTTTTCCAGCTTGACATGCGCTGCACACCCTATCTTTCTCAAAAACAATATTTGTTAGTCCAAGGATGTGATTGCCTTTAATGAGTTTGTGAAGGTTCCTCATACCAACATGAGCAAGTCGGCGATGCCATAACCAACCCATGCTAGATTTAGCCATTAAGCATGTTTTAAGGTTAATTCTATACGTAGTGAAGTCTATGAGATAGAGATTTCCCTTTAAACGACCCTTAACGGCTATTGAACCATCATCCCTCTTAACGACATCCACACCCTTATCACTAAACACACAATTGTAGCCCGCTTCACATAATTGAGCAACGGACAATAAATTGTAGCTTAGTGATTCGACAAGTAAAACATTGTTTATATGAAAATCATTTGTAATGAGAATCTTACCTAAACCTACCACTTCACCTTTTCCATTGTCACCAAAGATTATACTTTCGCTATTTGCTCCATTTATTTCCAACTGTGCGAACATCGCCCTTTCTCCGGTCATGTGATGTGTACATCCGCTATCCAAGATCCAACTTGATCCACCAGAGATGTAGGCCTACAAAATGAAATTTAGTTTTTGCTCTTTGGTACCCAAACTTGTTTAGGTACGCGCACGTTAGTGACAAGTGATTTGGGAACCCAAATAGATCGCACATTAGTAGCATTTTTGGGCTTACCCCCAATGTGATAAGCAACTACACGACCAAAGTTAGTCCTCTTAAGCACATAGGATGCAAAGAATGTAGAGTGATTTTTGTACTTAGAGTTTTCTTTGCTCTTAACAAATTGGATGGGCTTGTTTAAAGGAGCAACCACAATATTGCTCTTTTTCCCTTTGGGCGGAGTATATCCAAGTCCATGCCTCATAGTGTTACTTTGTCGCTTACCTAGGAACTCCTCTAGTCCCTTACTTGCATTGTAGGACTTTTGAAGTCCATCTTCAAGCATTCCCTTGAGCTTCTCATTTTCATATACTAATACTTGCAATATCTCAAGGTTAGTGGCATGAGTATCAATATTAACGTTGCAGCATCTAGAACATCCATTGCTAGTAGAAGGTAATGAAGAATTGGAGCTAATGGTTGAGGTAATCGGAGGGCTATTCTTGAGATCAACAAGCTTCAACTCAAGAGCCTTGCAAGCATCCATTGCCTTAGCAAGCTCCTCTTCAAGTGAAGCGTTGGTGATCTCAAGACTAGTCACCTCGGATTTGGTCAATTTTGAATTCTTAACCAATTCCTCATTTTTCTCTCTTTCAAAAGATAAGCTCTTCTCTAGCTCACGATTTTTCTCCTTTTCGAGGATGAGCAAATCCTCTTGAGCCTCGAGAGTTGTTTCCTTTTGTTCTACAACTTCCTCCAATTTTTCAATATCTTTTAGAAGCAAATCTAGCTTATGAATGTCAAAGTTTTTCATGAATTTGAGCATAGAGTCAACATTATCATCACTATCGCTATCGCTCTCATCTAGACAATCATTAACAATGGAAGGAGTGGAGGTTTTTGATGATACCTTGTGCCCATTTGCCATAAGGCACATCGGAGCATTTTCATCTTCGTCGCTCAAGTTGTCGAAGAGGCCCTTCGACTTTGTCATTGAAGTAGCAATGGCGACGGAGGTGATTCCACCCTCATTTTCGGAATCAGACTCGGAGTCGGAATCGGAGTTGGAGTCGGAGTTCCATTCCTTTCCAATGTAAGCATGCCCCTTGCCTTTGTACTTCTTGCTCCTCTCCTTGTCCTTCTTCCGGTACTTGCCCTTTTGATGAGGTTTCTCCTCTTTCTTCTCCTTTTGCGGGCACTCGGCAATGAAGTGGCCGGGTTCACCGCATTCATAGCATCTTCTAGTAGAATGTCTACCCCTTGATTTGCTTCCTAAGTTCTTTGAATGACCTCCCGATTTGAAGTTCTTCTTTTTGAATAACTTGTTGAATCTTCTTACAAATAGAGCCATGTCCTTATTAGTCAATGGGCCACATGATTCATCATCTTCACTTGTACTTTCCTCGGCTTCCCGCGCAATCTTCACTGCCTTCAAAGCAATGCCCTTTTTCTTGCCCGACTTGAGTTCTTCAACGACTTCGGCCTCCTTTATCATCATCTCGTCCATCATTAGCCGACCGATAACATCATGAGGTGTCAAAGTATCGAAGTTTGGCCGGTCTCGGATTAGTTGAATAAGGTTGCGGTTGGTAGGAGTGATCACACGAAGAATGATCTTCACCACGGCCTTGTTGGTCAGATCGGTGCACCCAAGACCTTTAGCTTGATTTACAAGTACCATCAAGCGGTCAAACATTTTTGTGTATGACTCTCCTTCCTCCAAGGTGAAACGGCTCAGTTCACCAATAATGAGCTCGATCTTTGATTCCCGGACACTTGATATCCCTTCATGAGTAACCAAGAGTCTATCCCAAACTCAGAATCACTCAAAGCATTGAATAAGGCATTGACGGCCAAATCATTGAAGTGTTGAGCTTTGTCTTCTTCGGGAGTGAGATTGTTTGGATCAATGGGCTTGAAACCTGTTTCTATAATCTTCCAAATAAAAGGGTGAAGCGATCTCAAATGCATCTTCATCTTTTGTTTCCATGCGGCATAGTGAGTGCCATCGAAATGAGGCGCTCGACCGGAGGGCACGGAGACATAAGATGAGGAGCTTGAGACACCAACGGAGGGATACTCATATGGAATTGTAACCCCACTACCGGAGCCCGTAGCCTTAGTTTGGTTACGGCCTTCGGTAAGCTTCTCTATTTTCGACATCCTAGATTCTCCAAGCGGTTAAGCCAAACTATGGAGATTTGGCTCTGATACCAATTGAAAGGACCGGTGATGTCGTCTAGAGGGGGGGTGAATAGGCGGATTAAAATTTTACAGCAAATTAAAATCTCCCGAGGGTCTGAGGCCGGAGTGTCCGGGGTTTTTTATCCGGCTACTCTGGTATGTCCGGACTGTCCGGGGTATTTGTCCGGATACTCCGGACTGTGAACCTCGAAGTGAGATTTTAAATCTCTACAAATTTTCAACAATCTAAATGAATGCAAATACTCTAAATGATATCAGGTATCTGAGGATGATGTCGATCTAGAGCCAAACACAAATATAGAGTAGACCGGGGCTCCGAAAGGTTCAAGAGCAACAAACCCTAGCACAAGCAAATGAAGAACAAGAAGGCAACGATTTTTCCCCGAAGTTCGGATTCTTGAAGGGAATCCTACATCTCCGTTGAGTAGGCACAAAGCCCGGGTCCCTCTTGACCACTTTCCTCCCGGTGTTGCACAAAGCACTCGCCGGTCTTCACTTCTTGTCTCTTTCCTTTCAGAGGCGAGACTTGCCTTCACAAACTTTCAGGGCTCACCACACCGAGTATTGGAGGCTCCCGGTGACTCCTTGCCATCTAGGAGCCCTTCAAACTCCAAGAGTAACAAATACGCCGCTAAAAGGTCTTGGAGGATGAAACTTGTGTTCAAGAATGAAAGATGCAAGCTCAAAGCACTTAAATCCACTCCTTTCTCCCCAAAGATTCAAGTGGGGGAAGGAGATTAGGGCTCAAGAGAGAGAGAGTAAGAGCTTGAGAGCTTAAGACTGCAATAAATGAGGCTGCCAACGGATAGATGGAGAGTGAGGGCTTAAATAGGTCCCCAAAATCCAACCGTTATGAGTGTGCTGCGCAAACCCCGGACTATCCGGACATATACTCCGGAGTGTCCGGACTAAAGATGATTTGGTGTGCACCGAGAGGGTTAACCCAGAGTATCCGGACTTAATCCCTGGATACTCCGGACCATTTTACCCTGGAGTGTTCGGACTAAATGTCCGGATACTCCGGACTTACCAGAGAGAGCAACCGAGGGCCCTAACCCGGAGTGTCCGGACTAAATGTCCGGATACTCCAGCCTGACCTCCTCGGCCAGAAGTATCCTTTTGGTAGGAATGCAATGATTTTAAAAACTTTCGCAATGCAATTTTCATTCTTTGAGCACAAGTATATCCTAGAAGTGATTTCCCGTTGTATCCCTCTTAATAGTACGGCTATCCTTAAACTCAAATAAAATTATAAACACATATACAACCGTTGAGTTTAACCGATGCCTTTTCTCCTTCGATTTGAGGGTCCTCTTTTCTTAAGCGACATTCTATGAGCGTAATCATCTGTTCACAATACTCATAAAGCTTATTAGTCACTTAATCTTGTTGTCATTTATCACCAAAATTATTTAGGGGCCTAGATGCACTTTCAAAACAATACAAGCTAGGAGAGCCGTTACTAACGAAAGACAGCGTAACTTCACTTAGTATGTCTTGCCAACAATTGCATTTATGGTACATCCAACAAGCTGGAAAGCCAGAGCGTGAACGTACAACAAGTATCATGGTTAAGTTCAAGTATGAACATCTATTCAACGACTCAGCGGGGGCTTCTTCGTGGTCGATTTTCTGGACTTGTTCCATCTCTACAACCTCGACGCCCTCGACGCCGCACTCATGAGATGCTGGACATTGTAAGTGTGTGCTGTCACAGTCTACATTTGTCTAATAGTGATAAATGTCCTCCAATATATATATAATTCGCCTTTGTATATATAGATACATGGTACTTGAAGCGACACAGAAGAAATAATCGATGGGTTTCCTCGACCCACATATAGTCAAAGCAAACCATGGATGAAGATATAAACATGGTCGAGAAATACGTGACACAGGCATTGCTAGCACAAAAAGATAAAGAATTCATCCTTCTACCCCATAACCCAGGGTAAGTGCTACACCACATGCTATACTTTGGTTTGTATTGTACACACAACTCTGTTTCGTTCATTGTCCATTGTGATATACCTGTGTAGGTTTCACTGGGTTCTAATTGTAATTGAACCAGCCACAAACCGGGTTAAGTACCTTGATTCCGGACGTGGCGGAAACCACGACTTGGCACCTATCGCAAAATTACTCACCAGGTAATCACGTTTCCGACGTACATGGTCGTGTGAGTTGTTCCAGGTTTATATTGCTATTGGAATGGCTTAGTCTAACCTATTGCAATCTCGTAGAGCGTTCAAAGTGTTGAAGGATCAGACTAAACTACAACATGATTTTGCCTTTCCGGTATCCGCTATACACAATAATCCTATATCAAACCCCGTAATAGTGACTCTAGAACTAACCTATTTTTTATTTGCAGTGCCACCAGCAAGGTCAGGGAAATAACCTATGTGGATTTTATGTTTACCACAACATGCTAACCATCGTCAATACAAAAAATAGCGGTACGGTTGCAACTGCGTTGACTGAGACCCATTTGAGCAACATTAGAGGGAGAGTTTGTTACTTTCTACTCACCGAAGTAATAAATAAAAAAGGCGCGTTCCACGCAGGCTGATAACTTCTAGAGTTGTACAATTGTCAAATGGTATTCATTCGGAAAATATGTCAAAAACTTGCGGTTATTCTTGTTTGTAAGATTCATTGTATTGTCACATGATATTATCCTTAATACATATTTGATCATCTTGAATGCAACAACTTAACAATGTCTTGCTTGTTGAACTAGATGTTTTCCTACACCCTCGTGAGAACCTCCATTATTTATGGTTTGTTGTTCAAATTTCCATCTACTTAGGTATTCTGCATCAATATTTATGAGACCTGACCAGTTATAGATGTTGTAATTGAATATCTACACTTCCTATATGCATTGAGGCAACAATTTGTCCGATCGGGATAGACTTAAAATATAAACATTTGTAGCACTTTTTCTCCCTTCTTATGATAATGTTGATGGAACTCGACTAATAAATCAACCAAGACCCGCACGCAGCATGGCGAGGTGACGGCAACCATAGTCTGCTTTATCGAACCTGACACACTGGAGTGTGTTATTTGCTTCATGCGATACGAAGTGGAAGACCCGACTTGCAATCACATTTGTTCAATCTTTAATTAGCCTACCTAGAGTAATCTATGAAGTACATCTACAATTTTTTCAAAGTACCATGTTCTCCCACCGTGGCACGACGGTGACGCTGCGTAAGAGCATGTTGTCCGGGTACTCTACACCGTGGCACGACGGTGACGCTACGCAAGGCCACTTCGTTTGGCATGAAGTAAATCACACACTCTAGTGTGTCAGGTTCGATCAAGGCATCGTGGTTGCCGCCACCTCGTCATGTTTGCGTAAGGGTCTTGGTTAATTTATTAGTCGAGTTCCATCAACATTATCATAAGAAGGAGAAAAAGCGCTACAAATGTTTATATTTTAAGTATATCCGATCGGACAAATCGTTGCACAATGCATATAGGAAGTGTAGATATTCAATTACAACATCTATAATCGGGTCAGGCCTTGTAAATATCGTTGTAGAAATATTGATGAAAATTTCAACAACACCATAAATAATGGAGGTTCTCTGGGGTGTGGGAAAAAGGTCATCACAGAGCGGTTCTTATTTGTAACCGTCATGATAAGTTCGTATATCACATACGATTATGATTTGAAACCGCTGCAGGATATTTAATTATCACGCACGGTTTTAAATTAAAACCGCACGTGCATAATTAAATATCACCGACGGTTTATTAATAGAACCGCTCAGGATATATATTTTCTCGCATTTGGATGGAAAAGCGTCTATGATGATCTCCTTCATCACATGACTTATTATTCTTGATGGTTCACAAAACCGTCTCGATGGCGTTCTGAACCGCTCTGTGATGATGATTTTGGTAGTAGTGCTAGCTTGGCTTCAATCTCGAGAATTGAAATTGCTAAGGGGAAGGTTTGTAACGTCCCAAAATTTGGCCTAATTTAAATTTTTTGGAGTTATTTGAATAATTGAATTTACGTGAATTTAGTGGAATCATTTGAGTTTAAATTGAATTTATCTTCCTCTTGAATAATTAATCATCAGAAAATAAATTATCAAAAATAAACAAAAATATTTTATTTAAGCTCTAAATGCTCTGAAATATTTTTGGAATTTTTCTAAAATTTTTTGGTATTTTTAGTACCCTAAATAATTACATTGATTTTTTAGAATTATTTTAATTGTTAAAAGCTGGAAAAATACTTTGCTACTGATGTCGGCCGAGCCCAACAACTTGTCTTGTGAGTTGGTTTGAAACCCTAGCGCCGCCGCTCAGTCGTCGCGATCTCGATCGAGCGGTGATGTTAAACGCGCCGCTGCTCACGTGAACCGCTAGATCGTAGTAACTCGAGCCGGCCGGATTGTGCCACGTAGCAGGGGTAGGCGAACCGTCGCTCGTCTTGAACCGTTGGATGGCGATCGGATGGCTGTGCCCAAGGCCGCTTCGCCCGAGTGCTGGCACAGTTGGATCACAGCCGATCGGACGGTGCCGATGGAGCCACGTCGCGCAGGGCGACAGTCGCGCCACCGCTGCCATGACGAATGGGGGTTGGCCACCGAGATTTGGCGGTGGATTTGCGCACTTTCCAAGGCATCCTTGCACCAGTGTTATAGCCCATTTAACTTGTCCGACCACTCCGCAACTTTTGTCCGTTCGCCCACACTCAGCCGTGCCCCGTAGCTCTCCCAGTTGCTCGCCGGAGTTGGTATAGCTGCCACCTCAGTTTTTCCTTGTTTTTCGCCGCCGACTATCACTCTCCGTCGCACCCAAGACCCTCGCCGAGTTTGTGGTGACAAGCTGCATCGCGTGGACCACTTCTTCACGTCGGAGAAGCCTCGGAATGCCGCCAACCCAATCATCTTCTTCGTCTCCGATCTTCGGAAGCCACCGCACCGCCGCCATCTACTTCGAGCTCTAGCGACCGTCAGATCTCCATCGAACGTCCGATGATGCGCACGGTGGCCTGATCTTCCGACAGGTAGAGGTAAGTCGATTGGTGGAGACTCGACGTTGACGATCCGGCTTCCTATCAGAACCGATCCGAACCCAGCAATCGCTACACCACGGCTTCGTTGGTTATCTATCAACCTTGCATAAACACGATTGACCTCGCCAAAAAGGCTTATCCCTGCATGCGAATCGAGAACACAAGCAAGAACGTAGAAGAAGCAATCTGAAATTGCGAATTATATTAAGCACACGAGTTGGGGTTCCACAAACCGATGAACGGCGATACTGTTCAAAGACAGAATTGATCTAAGCAAAATCCAAGTCCTAGATGAGGGTTTGGGTGGTTATTTATACTAGGGGAGCAGGAGGGGGTCGTCCATAGCATTGGAGATCTAATACAACTCAAATTGAAAACACCAAGCCTACTTTGACTAGAGTTTGACTCGGACTGAAAAAGCAAAGTTTGGTTTTTGGCAGTTTTCAGATGTATCTGAAGGAATTTTGAGGTGAAGCCAGATCCTTTGGAAAGTAGACTCTGAGATCTTTCAAACGTGTACTCATGAGTCTCTAGAGCCCTCCGGAATCAAAAGTTATGGCACTTTAAAGTCAGTGCTATTGTTGAGGCCGAACTGGACTCGAACTCGGACTGAAAAGGTATTCTAGATTGTTTTGCATATTTCCGTTGACTCTGAAGTCCAATTGACCTGAAACTAGTACCATTGGAAAGATTATCTCCTTAGCTTTCGATACATATGTGGATCATTGAAATCGGAGTCCGTTTGTGGCCTGGGCGATGATTTTAGTGAACACTGCTCCTGGTGGCCGAGGTAGTCGACTCCGAGTTGAATTGGGACTCCGACTCCGAGATGAATTGGGACTCCAACTTGACTTGGACGTCCTCCTTGCCTCCCTCCTGGCCCTTGCTGGTTCCCAAGGCCTTCATGATCCTCTCCAAAGTTCCTAAGTACAATATAATCAATAATATCACTAGGTAGCATACCATCCTCACAAGTATATACACAGGCACTTAGGAACGAGCTCACCTGTTGATTCAATTGCCGTGCTCATGCTCTTGTGATGGGTCCTTGCATCACAACTGGAGGTGTCTCGGGCGTATGCATAGAAGTGATGTCCTCATCATCCTCCCCCTCTTGAAGTGGAGTCGTCCTCGACTCAAGCTCATCTTCTTCTCCCATGAACGGTTTCAAATCTGCAATGTTAAATGTGGGACTAACCCTAAATTCGGGCGGCAACTCAAGTTTATATGCATTATCATTTATTTTCTCAAGTATCTTGAAAGGACCATCAGCTCTAGGCATTAATTTAGACTTTCGCAATTCGGAAAACGATCCTTTCTCAAGTGTAACCATACTAAATCACTGGTTCAAGTTTTACTTCCTTTCTACCTTTACTTCCCAATCCTATACCTTTCATTCATCATTTCAATATTTTCTTTAGTCTTTTCATGCAATTTCAGAATAAATTCAGCACGTTCCTTAGCATCATGATTAACTCGTTCACTAGCGGTAAAGGTAATAGATCAATAGGAGCACGGGGATTGAAGCCATACACTACGAAAAGGACTTACCTTGGTGGTGGAGTGTACCGCCCTATTATAAGCGAACTCAACATGCGGCAAACACTCTTTGATGGGGTCGGGTCATCCCGATCTTTCGGTGAGATGACGATACGTCGATTTGGGGGTATTGAAGGCACCGAATTTAGGGCTTCCGACCAGCAGGTCAGGAGCTTCACAATCGCAATGCCAATCCACACAGATACAAGATCCAAACGATCAATTGTTCCTGCAAGAAATCGAGAACCCGCAAGAACAAAGCATGAAGCAATCGATAAGATAGTATTGAAATCAAAAGAAACAAGTTGAGGTTCTGCTTCTCGGCTCAAGGCGGTCTAGTCGACACGCCGCAAACACGAGGAGGGACGCACACGGGGTCTACCAAACACAACAAAACCTAAGCGTAAAAGATAGGTGGTGGCCACATATATATAGGCGGCCAGGAGGTGTAGGGCAGCCAAAACAGCGGTGGCCACCAAAACCCTAAGATACATGGGCCATAGGCCCAAAAGGAAGGTGACGTAGCACCTGGAAACTCTGTCTCGTGATATCCTTCTATGATTTTCCATTGCTTCATGATGAATTTGGAAGTGGGACCAGATCCATTGGAAAGCTTATCTTCTAAGCTTTCAAACGGGTGGTCGTACGCTAAAAACGGAGTCCGGGAGCCCAAGTTATGTCCGTTTGAAGTACTGCTGCTCCTGGATTGCTGAACCGGACTCGGAGACGAATTCCCGTGAGATTGTTCTGTGATTTCCTGTCGCTTCAGGACGATTTTGGAAGTGCGGCCAGATCCTTTGGAAAGGTGATCTCGATACCTTTCAAGCGAGTGGTCGAACGCGTCAGCGGAGTTCGGATGTGGCCGTGGCGTCTGTTTGAAGTGCTGCTGCTCCTGGATGGCCGAACTGGAATCGGAGACGAATTGAGCTTGAAGTTGGGCCTTCCTTGGCGCGTGGGCTGTACTTGGTGGATGTCATTGATGTGCTGGTCCAGCAAAGGTGGGTGGAAAGGCCTTGCTTCCGGATTAAGCCCTCCAGGCGTCGTAGACGAGATAGCAGCCGAAACAGCGACAGTCGGGGACGAAGTAGTGGTCGTAGGGGAAGAAGAACCAGCAGTTGTATCCTCTGTTGGGATGTCCTCATCATCCTCCCCTTCTTGAATTGGAGTCGTCCTCGACTCCTTCTCATTCTCCTGCAAAAGGTTAGTGACAACAGGAAACAAAGCAACAGATAATGGCAATGGTTCTATACTATCCATGTTATCTTGTGAGAGAACTTTTGTAGCCAACAAAACTTTACCCTTCAACTTAAGATCAGGTTTTTGAGCAATTGGTGTAGTTGAAAGGGTTGGTTTAATAGCTACACTTTGAATTCCACTCTCTTCTTTTTCTCTTTTAGCTCTTTTAACATCAATGTGTCTTAGTTCTGTAGGGCTCATGGGTTTCAAAATAATTTTCTTCCCCTGATACAAGAAAGTATACTCATTGGTCCTACCATGATGTATAGCATCCATATCATAGATCCAAGGTCTACCCAATAAAAGTGAACAAGCATCCATGGGTACAACATCGCAAACAATATTATCATGATAAGAACCAATGGAGATAGGAACTCTAACAGTTTTTGTTACCTGAACCTTACCATTTGAATTGAGCCACTCAATCTCATATGGTTGTTGTAGCGGACTTGTGGCCAAACCAAGCTTCTCGACCATATCCACGCTAGCAAGGTTGTTGCAACTACCTCCATCAACAATGACATGCACGGCGCTCATTCACCACACACCTTATGCGAAAAAATAATGCTGGCGCTGATTTTGTTCATCACGTGTGGGCTGCACATGCAATACTCGGGTGACAACAAGAGCCGGATATTTCTCGGATGCTGTAGAAGTGATGATCTCTTCTTCTGGCTTTGCAGTGTTAGTGGCAACAAGAGCATATTCATTCTCATCAATGTCACTAGCACTAGTGTACTCACCATTTTCTCTGATTATTAGATCACGTTGATTAGGGCAGTCTCGCATCACGTGCCCCATTCCTTTGCACTGAAAGCATTGTGTTTCCCGCGTCCGACTGGGGGAGGCAATGGAGGAAGCACTCTTGGCGGGTGCCTGAAGCGTGGCCGACTGGTTTGCTTTCGGAATGCGTCCAGGTATCGAAGTAGTTGGAACAGCGGGTGTTGGTACACGTCCAGGTATGGAAGATGACGCCTTGCTATGGATCTGGACCGCCTTGGATGTGGAAGAGCCTCCAAGATTTTCTCGTGTTGTCGATCGTCGACCCTGCACTTCCCTTTCTGCTTTCAAAGCAAGATGGTACAAACGAGGATAGAGTTGTATTCTTTATAATCAAGTATGTCCTGTATCTCTTGGTTAAGCCCACCCAAGAACCTAGCCATTTTTGCATCTTCACCCTCTTCTATCCCACAGCGCAACATGCCAATTTGCAATTCCTGAAAATACTCCTCAACCGTTTTATCACCTTGATTAAAGCGTTGCATTTTATTCAATAAATCACGAGCATAGTATGTAGGAACAAATCTAGCCCTCATGACACGCTTCAACCCATCCCAAGTTGTAGGTACATCACGGTTGGCTCTACAAAGTTCTTTCCACCAAATAGATGCAAAACCAGTAAATTCACTAGTGGCAGCATGCACCCTTCTACGCTCAGAAAAATCATAGCATGAAAATTTTTGATCTACCGCCAACTCCCAATCTAGGTAAGCATCAGGATTATAAGTACCATCAAAAGAAAGCATAGTAAATTTCATTTTCGCCATAGAATCATCATGTTCTTCCCTTTGATCATGTTGATTTCTAGCCATACCTTGCCTGTTAATGCGGAGTCGACGATGAGCTCGGTCGTTGTTCACATGTTCCCTGTAGTCGTCCTCGGTGTCGGCGGCGTAGTTGTTCTCCTCTTGATCCACCCCGTGTAAAGGAGCAGGTGGAGCACTGCGTTGGCCCAAAGCATGACCAGCAACACCAATGTTGGGGGCACCACCTTAAAGAAGTTGTGCTAGCTGTGCTTGAAGCTCAGTGAGGGGTGCCAATTGCGCTTGAATCGCATCAAGAGTGTCACGAGTTTGCATCGCATGCTGATGGTGCATCCTCTGGAAATGAGTGACCCAATGCCGTTCTTTGGGGGTGAGGGGGTCCTCACGTTCATTTTCACTGCCGACGTTACTCCCATGATTGCTTGGAATACCTGCCATGGTTAGTAGAAACAAAGAAACTTCACACCAGATATGAAAGCTCCTATGAACTACTAGGTGGTATGAAGTGGCAAGCCTCACACACTCTCAAGCTTCTACCAAGTTCTTACAAGTCCTCAATGTGGCAGCGATTGCAAATTCGAAACACAGTGTGGTTAGAAGATGGTGGAGCTTGGACGAGGCAATAATATGTAGCAAAGGAGGAACTAGTACCCTTGAACCAAAGTAAGCTGAAAAGTCGTTCAAAATCAAGATACAATCTGGTCCTAGGCTAGACCGTACTAGAGACGCGAGCCTAGACACCAACGATGCCACAGAGATGCAAGGAGAACGACCTCAACACAAAGCAAGCAGCTAGGGCTCCTCTTTTCTTTTTTTTCTTTTTTTTTCTTCTCTTTTTTTTTTGAAATTTTTTTTCTTTTTTTTTTGTGGAGCCCTAAAACTGAATTAACAGACTCAAAAGGACTCCAAACAACACTCACGACACACACCCTTTTTTTTGACCAGGGGTATAAAGGTAATTAAAAGATACTCTCTCTCTCTCTCTGATCTTTGGTTTGCAATAGATCTAGTGCGGCTTTTGAAGATTGCACTTGCCTTTTCTTCTCGATTTGGTGCGCCCAGAGAAGTAGTCGCCGAACGTTGGCGACCAGTTATTGCGATCGGCGGCGATCGGCGACCAGTTTTTAGCGATCGGCGAACGATGGCGATCGATTTTGCAGAGGGCGAGCACCCGGGTGACCAGTGCACGCGGTGGGCGACCACTCGGGTGACCACACCAAGCGATGGGCGAGCACTCGGGCGACCAGTTGACGTTACGTGCAGCACTTTCGGCGACCGATTCACGGTTGGCGAGCACTTCGGCGACGATTACTGCAGTGGCGAGACACTCGGGCAACCATGCCGCAGTGGCGAAACACTCGGGTGACCATTCACGGTGGGCGAGCACTCGGCGACCAGTTCACGCAGTGGCGGCGATCTTGAAGAAGTACTATCCCTACTTTGGTGATCGCCGAAAACCACTCGGATTGGAAAACAGATCAGGGAAATTCGCGACCCAATCTGATCTCCCGCACCAGGCAGAAACAAACTCGTCTCCAATCTGATCTCCAACAACCACCGAGAGTCCTGATCTGAATGCAATCTGATCTACTAACAGAGACCAACTCCAATTCGGATGCAATTGTGACAAAACGTGACTCGAACTCGAAACTCTAAGGGAACTAGACTCTAAAACCAGCAAGCACACGACTATGCAACCGACGATTCAACAAACCAAGAAAAAGTGGTAAAAGTTACGGCACAAATTAGCTTGGACAGAGGAACTAATCTACTAAATTTTTGTGGGGCAATTTTCTGGACTCTAGGTAAGAAACGAAATTGAAGGAAGATCTCACCGAGCAACCTTGAGCTCTGATACCACCTGATGGGGTCGGGTGATCCCGATCTTTCGGTGAGATGACGATACGTCGATTTGGGGGTGTTGAAGGCACCGAATTTAGGGCTTCCGACCAGCAGGTCAGGAGCTTCACAATCGCAATGCCAATCCACACAGATACAAGATCCAAACGATCAATTGTTCCTACAAGAAATCGAGAACCCGCAAGAACAAAGCATGAAGCAATCTGATAAGATAGTATTGAAATCAAAAGAAACAAGTTGAGGTTACGTTTCTCAAACAAGGTCTAGTCGACACGCCGCAAACACGAGGAGGGACGCACACGGGGTCTACCAAACACAACAAAACCTAAGCGTAAAAGATAGGTGGTGGCCACATATATATAGGCAGCCAGGAGGTGTAGGGCAGCCAAAACAGCGGTGGCCACCAAAACCCTAAGATACATGGGCCATAGGCCCAAAAGGAAGGTGACGCAGCACTTGGAAACTCTATCCCGTGATATCCTTCTATGATTTTCCATTGCTTCATGACGAATTTGGAAGTGGGACTAGATCCATTGGAAAGCTTATCTTCTAAGCTTTCAAACGGGTGGTCGTACGCTAAAAACGGAGTCCGGGAGCCCAAGTTATGTCCGTTTGAAGTACTGCTGCTCCCGGATTGCCGAACCGGACTCGGAGACGAATTCCCATGAGATTTTTCTGTGATTTCCCATCGCTTCAGGATGATTTTGGAAGTTCGGTCAGATCCTTTGGAAAGGTGATCTCGATACCTTTCAAACGAGTGGTCGAACGTCGAAAACGGAGTTCGGATGTGGCCGTGGCGTCTGTTTGAAGTGCTGCTGCTCCTGGATGGCCGAACTGGAATCGGAGACGAATTGAGCTTGAAGTTGGGCCTTCCTTGGCGCGTGGGCTGTACTTGGTGGATGTCATTGATGTGCTGGTCCAGCAAAGGTGGGTGGAAAGGCCTTGCTTCCGGATTAAGCCCTCTAGGCGTCGTAGACGAGATAGCAGCCGAAACAGCGACGGTCGGGGACGAAGTAGTGGTCGTAGGGGAAGAAGAACCAGCAGTTGTATCCTTGGTTGGGATGTCCTCATCACTCTTCCCACATCTTCAAATTCTTTTTCAAAACAGTCCTCAACATAGTAGATAATGTATGATTTACTACCTCGGTTTGGCCGTCGGTTTGGGGATGACATGTTGTTGAAAACAGCAGCTTGGTCCCCAATTTATTCCATAGAGTTCTCCAAAAGTGGCTCAAAAACTTGGCATCACGATCTGAAACAATAGTAGAAGGCATACCATGCAAGCGAACGATTTCTTGAAAGAAAAAGTTAGCAATATTAACAGCATCGTCGCTTTTATGACAAGGAATAAAGTGAGCCATCTTAGAAAATCTATCAACCACCACAAAAATACTATCCCTCCCCCTCTTGGTCCTAGGCAGTCCTAAAACAAAGTCCATAGATATATCCTCCCATGGAGTGCTAGGAACAGGAAGAGGCATATATAAACCATGTGGATTCAATCGTGACTTAGCGTTTTGACATGTAGTGCAGCGGGATACAAACCTCTCATTGTCTCGCCTCATCTTCGGCCAAAAGAAGTAAGCAGACAGAACGGCCTCCGTCTTCTTGGCACCAAAATGACCCATCAAACCTCCTCCATGGAAGCTCCGCACTTG
Organism: Guadua angustifolia; assembly: GCA_036346375.1. Taxonomy (NCBI): domain Eukaryota; kingdom Viridiplantae; phylum Streptophyta; class Magnoliopsida; order Poales; family Poaceae; genus Guadua; species Guadua angustifolia. The sequence goes on from CM070514.1 coordinate 14,231,197, forward strand.
TGAAATCGTCGTGGGCATTGGCCAACTCTTGTCGCGTGCACCTTGGCTTCATCCACCTCAATTCCCTCTGGTCACAACATAGCTAAGAAAGCGATACTGTTCGGTGCAAAAGTGCACTTCTCGAGGTTACCAAATAAGCGTGCAGACGCAAAGCATCAAAAACAGCGTAGATGATCAAGATGTTCATGTAACGACTTCTTCAAATCAAAATATCATCGAAATAAACCACCACAAATTTTCCAATGAAAGCTCAGTAAAACCTCGTTCATTAAGCGCATGAAAGTGCTAGGTGCATTAGTTAAACCAAAAGGCATGACTAACCACTCATACAATCCAAACTTGGTTTTAAAGGCTGTTTTCCATTCATCTCCGGTTTCATTCTTATTTGGTGATATCCACTCATAAGTCAACCTTAGAAAAATTATAGAACCACTTAACTCATCAAGCATGTCGTCTAACCTAGGAATAGGATGGCGGTACCTTATTGTGATATTGTTAATGGCTCTACAATCTCGACATGCACCAACCGCCATCTTTCTTAGGAACCAAAATAACGAGAACAACACAAGGACTAAGGCTCTCACGTACATACCCGCGGTCCAAAAGTACTTGGACTTGGCGTTGAATCTCCTTAGTCTCCTCGGGGTTGGTCCTATAAGCAGCTCGGTTTGGCAAAGTCGCTCCCGGGATCAAGTTGATTTGGTGCTCAATACCTCGAATAGGTGGCAGCCCTGGGGGTATCTTAGCTGCGAACACATCCTCATACTCCTGCAAAAGGTTAGTGACAGCAGGAGGCAAAGAGCTAGACATATCATGAAATGAAAATAAAGCTTCTTTGCATATCAAGGCATAGCATGGTGCATCATTCTCATTAATTTCAGCAAGGTCAGATTTTGTAGCAAGCATAACACCACCCTTCAATTTAATTCCTTGGACCTAGAACTAGGTTCTTTCTTGTCTTTCTTAGGTGGGAAAATATTTTTAGCCACTTGCTGATTTTCAGATTCTAGCGCACTCTCCTTTCTCTCATTTTCAGCTCTCTCTTTGTCGCATTGCACAATTTCAGCAGAGTCATAGGAAGTAAAGTGACTTTCTTCCTTGTGTATAAGAGCGTGTTGTTACTTCTACCGTGATGAATTGCATCGTATCAAATTCCATGGACGGCCTAACAAAGGGAACATGCTTGCATAGGCACTACATCAAAATCAGCAAAATCATGGTATGTTCCAATGGAAAATTGCACTCTCGCAGCTTGTGTTACCTTCACCTTCTCATGTTATTGAACCATTGAATATAGTAGGGATGAGGGTGTGCACGTGTGGGCAAGCAAAGCTTCTCCACTAGATCTGAACTCACCAAGTTATTGCAACTCCTGCCATCAATTATGACACGAACACGACGGTCCTTGATGATGAGGTACATCTGAAACAAATTATGGCGTTGTAGCTTGTCCGCTTGCTCCATTTGAGCACTCAACACTCGTTGCACGATGATTGTCCTATAATTCTTAGTGGCAGCGGTCCCTAAAATCTCCTCATCATCGTCGTTCGTCTCATGGTCATCCTCATTATCTGCAAGGTTAGCTGCAAAAGCAATTTCATCCTCAACATCACTAGCACTAATGTACCCACCTTCTTCTGTTGCAATGTACGCTCGACGACTTGGGCAATCCTTCATGACATGGCCCATCCCCTTGCATCGGTGGCACACAATTTCCGTTGTTCGACCCGTGGAAGCCGCCGATGAAGAGCTCTTTGTTGGTGCCTGCACATGGTTAGATTTACTCACCTCGGGTACTCGTGATGGCGGTGATGGTGCTGCTGAACGCACCCTACTCATGGAGGGGGCAGCAGACCGAACAGAAAGGGGTGGCGCTGATTTGGTTGTGTCGTGCCCCGAATTTACAACTTCGGACACTCTGTGTATTCTGCACTAGTCCAGGATCGCGCTAGTGCACACAGGCTTAACAGGGTATAATATCACATCATACACAGCGGAATATTAAATAAGTATTTCAAACATGTATATAAACGAGTGTACGACCTTATGGTCATCCTTACAATAGTTTTGCCACGCAGGGCTTACAATAATCGAATACAAAAAGTTCAGCAGCGGAATATAAAAATCGTGATGTCCATCTTCTCCACAGTCGCTCCGACGAAGGCTTGCCCCTAGTTCCCTGGCTCCTCGACATACTCCTCCTCATAGGCTGGTGTAGTCTGTTCTTCTGGTAAGTTTGTCCGCAAGGGTGAGTACACACCGTACTCAACAAGTCATGCACAAAATGCAGGTCTATTTACTATATGCAAGGCTTATTACAAAGGAATGGCTCTACTGGTTATTTTGCTTTGCATCAATATTTTCAAGTAATATCTAATTAGATTGAAAGCATCAAACCATATAACCATTATATATAACTCAAGTTGTTTCCACATCATTTTGGACACATAGTCCCTAATCACATTTCTTTGACACACAGCCTCCATCCCATTTTATTTTCAAACACTACCCCTTGACCAGTAATCCCGAGCATTGTCGAAGATCATGACTCGGCTATTGAACAGTTTAACACTCTGCGAGGTTGTACACTTTACCCACAAGATCTGATTGCACACCACAAAGGCGATTAACAGTAACAAAGCTTTTGAGACTTCTATCTTAGCCTAAGAACCTCTCGTGTTGCCTTCACTATCACTTCCCTCACTCGAGCGAAGTATAGGACAGACAAACACCGTTGGATAGGGTACCAAGCCAAGCTGAGCACGCTCCCGTCTGATTACCCCGTGTAATCGCCACCCAGGTATCAAAGGTAAGACATCGAATCCTACTAAACTAGGTCTTCCCATTCGGACATGTGGTTGTCACGAGACTCAGTCAAAGGCTTGCAAGGTAAGGTCCTTAGTCGACCAAGGCAAGACATCCTTCTCTCGATTTTGGCACCAGCCCTCACAACACTCAACCCATCCCACAGTTGCCACACAGGCCCACTGCACGAAGCCTCGGTCCACTTGCCCCAGTCTAAATCAATTCCACCCCAGTTGTTAATAGTGCAACACATGCTCATATTCAACTTTTCATGTAGAACCACACGGTCTCTACACTCCGGTATCAATACCAACATCATTTCACCTTTTATCAAAAGTATTCACTAATCTTTAGTCAATATTGCTTTTGTACTTCAAAAAGAACTGTTTACGTTATAAGCATGGCTAAGCAACTATTCACGGTCTAGCCTCCCGTGTTGGCACAACATATACCATCAACCAACTAGATTTACCCAACTTAGGTTATCAAGGATTCATGGCATACAAATGATATCAAGGTGACATAAACAAATTGGTTGGATAGCTAATTCACCCAAAATAATTAAAGTCATTTTTAGTTGAATTAGCATGCATAGTTTAAAACAAAGTATATTTCAAACATTAGGAGCAATATGGTCAAAGCATAACTTGCCTTCGAAAAGTTGCTGATCTTGCTCAGAAGTCAAATCTTGCACTGGAAATTCTTCCTCGCAACCTCCCGACAAATCAACGTCTATTTAAAATCAACATTCACACAATAAATACTTTTTCCAGAGAGCTAAACCAACTCTAAAAATTCTACAAAATTCACCAATAAAGAGATCTTAATTTTACAAATTTTTAGAAATTGAAATCACTCAAATCGGAGTTAAAACGCAAAAGTTATAAGCGTTTGAAGTTCTAAAATAAATTTAAAAGAATAAACCGAATTTATTTATTTATTTTTATACGTAAAATCGATTTATAGCGTCGGCATGACGTCACTGTAACGTCAACCACGACCCCCGCCAGATCGACAAGCGGGCCCCACTGATGACGTCAGCATTGACACGTGTCGATCTTCCGAGCGCGACACGCGGCAACGAAGCATCACCCGAGAGGTTGATTTAATCTCAACCGTCGGATCTCAAGTGGACGGCCACGATCTGACATCGACTCGGCTCGGGTTACCGCGGTGACGACACGTGGCACATTCTAGTCCCTCGGATCAAAATCCAACGGCGAAAAATAAACCGAATAACAGCTCAATTGACTCGGTCATGCTTCAAGATTCGTGCGATGCGATCAAGGGCTAGGATCGCACCGACACTTTTGAGCGACACCGAGATGCTGACGCGTGGCTCATTTGCGACCACTGGATCAAAATCTAACGGCGACAACTTCTCGGGTGACGTCGACCACAGCGTCGGCTCTGACGCCTCGGTCTTCGCGATGGCGCGTCGGCTCGGTCTTCCAGACCGCACGCGGCGTAATCTCGATCATTCATTTCAAAATCTACGGCCCAGATTAATCAAATTTCTCCGCCTAATATTCCAGATTAAATAGCTACATAAAAATGGCTCGTGGCACGTTATCAACCATACGATTCAGATCAAGCGGCTAACGTTTGAAGATGGGGTTCACTTGTTCATGCGATCACGTGGCTAACTCTAGACCATCCGATACAAATCTAACGGTGATATCTAACTCGATTCGCGTACTGCGGCGATCGGCTACGCGCGTGGCGCTATCCTAGTCATCCATTGTAAATCCTCACGGATATGGTTAGAAATTGGCACTTCATTGTTGCTAGGGCGGCGTGGATGTTTCGGTGGCGTTAGATCTTGATCGAGCAGGCGATGAAGCTCCCAAGTTAAATCGATGGCGCAATGAGTAGAGTGGCGGAGATGGAGAAGACGACCAAAGCGACGGCGTTTCCGTGATGCTCCGGCGAGAAGAAGTGGCTCCTCAGGTGCGGCGTGACGCGGGCTTTACTCCGGTGGTCACGGCGACGACGGAGAGTCACCGGAACGGGCGCAACACACGGCGGAACAGTCTCGGCACTCCGACGAGGTCGTGCAGTGTCTACGGTGATTCCCGGTACGCGTGAAAGGGCTCTACATGTGCGGCGCGAGGTGCTTTATACGCTGAGCTAGAAAATGAAGCGGCAGAGGTAGTGCTCCGGCGTTAATGGCGGCGGTTTTCGCCAGCGATAACGGTTGTGGCGCGCTTCCCTTCCTGCGACGAAGCGGCGTGGCAGCCATCCGTCGTCCACACGACAATCAACGTCAAAAGCGGCAAGCAGCACGGGTGAATCGCGACCGTGCGATGCAAATCGAACGGCGAACGATGGGCGCCGATTAGGGTTTTCCGGCCGAGCGCACAGTAGTGGGCTCGGCCCATTACTGTTCATTAAATTTTTAATTGATTTGCGAATAAAAATAATTCTGAATATTCAATTAAATTATTTGAGGCTTCGAAAATATCAGAAAAATTCTAGAAAAATTCCAGAAAATATTTTAAGACATTTTAAACTCAAATAAAATATTTTCACTTTTATTTTATTAAAACTTTTCTTTATTAAATAAATTTCTAAATAAGAGTTAATTTCCAAAAATCCAAATAATTGCAAATAAATTCCAGAAATTCTCAAAAATTCAAATTAAATTATAAAATTCAAAAATAGCTAAATTTGAGGACGTTACAGGTTGTCCCGGCGTCGTCTTTGGTGTGGGGATGTTGTTGAAATTGCTCCTTGGCCTTTGTTGTTTTCCCCGCGGTTCTTTTTACGCCAACATAGCAAGTTTGGAACAATCTATTGATAGAATTATATTCTTTGTAATCAATTATGTCCTGAACCTCACGCCGTAAACCCCCATAAAACGAGCCATCTTATCCTCCTCATCCTCAACTACCTCACTAGCATAACATGCCTATTTGTAGCTCTTGGTAGTACTCCTCGTGATTTATTATTTTGATTTAAGCGTTGCAATTTCTTGCGCATATCACGTTTATAAGAAGGAGGAACAAATCTTCTCGCATGGCTTGTTTTAATCTATCCCACGTATCGGTGCTAATCCGGCATTTACTATTTCATTCCACCAAATGATAGCAAAATCTTTAAACTCACTAGTAGCTTGTCTAACTCTATGTATCTCGGAACAAGATGGGAGTTAAATTTTTGTTCAACTGTCATTTCCCAATCTAAGTAAACTTACGCATCATAAGTACGAGAAAAAGATGGTATGGTAAATTTAACCCTAGCAAAAGAATCATCATGTCCATGACCATTACGAAATTAAAATTGTTACCTCCCATACCTTGGCGGTTGTTATTGAGCGTTGTTGTTGTCACACATCACGTACCTTGGCCTTGGCGGCAAAGGCATCGTGGCCCTCTCCATCCACCTCATCTCTGTGATGAGACTCTTCTTGATCTTCCACTCTGCGAGCTCCATTGGGGCGGTACTCTCTCAAAATTTTTCAACTTTGGTAAGAAGATTGGCGATGCTTCACTCTATCCTCTCCAATCTTTGGTTGTTATCTTGGCGATCCTTGCGATGTTTGCGTTGATGTCATTGGTAGCGTTGTTAAGCTCGTTCAGTGTAACACACTCATCTTCCTTATTACTGCCATTGTTAGTTGAAAGAAAGACAAAAGAAACAAAAACAACCGGTGGTATAATCCCTATCAACTACTTTGGCGGCGAAGGTGGTTTCACTCACTCTCAAGCGTCTTACCACGCTCTTACAAGTGTTCTTACCAATGCAACGGTGGTACAACCGTGGCGGTTTGTGATATCGTGATAAGCTTGAGTGTAGCGATTAGAATTGAACTGGAATCGATCGGAAAGAAAGGTGGAGCTTGGAAGGCAAAGTATAGTAGCAAGGATTAGCAAATTTCGAAAATAGTTAGCAAAGCTGAATAAAAATTCAAAGTTCTTGTCACAGTTGCTAGACTAAGCGTGCTCCTAGAACTAGTTCAACCTAGCAAGGGATATATCAAAGCACAAAGGACTCAAAGGATGCAAGCAATTCTGATTTTCTACTTCTCTTTCTCTTCTCTCTGTTTTTTTTCTAACACAAATATATACCTCTTAACTCAGAGGAGAAACAAAAATCTCACAATTTGAAGCAACAGATTGACGAAACCGATGCCCGAAAGAATTGACAAAACAGGACAGCAAACTTCCAAGCGCCGAAACTCAGTCTTAGAGACTTTTTTTAGGGTCAAAAATTGCACAGGTCTAAAGACATGTGTAATTTTCGAATCTTAGTCGTCGTCCTTTGAAACAAAAAAAGTAGACCCAAATCGGAGTTCAGTATGCAAAAGTTATGCCAGTTTTAGTGAACATCGCACAATCTGGAATTGCTCGCGAATTCAGATCTTTCTCCAGTTAGGCTAGAATAGGATTAGGTTTGCGGGTGAAAAAGGATGGCCAGCGATACAGGGCAATTGACACAAAAGCGCTCGCGACCTATCTAGGGTTTGCGGAATAGGTTTTATAATGCGGAAGCGGGCAAGGACCAACAGAAGAATTCGGTTCGGTTCTAGGGTTGGCGACGATGGGTTGATAATTGATGCAAGACAAGAACTAGGGCAGCGGACGGGGACAACTAGTAACTAGAATCGCGACCTCAAACCAGCAACAAGACGATGACTATGGATCATTACTCAACAATACGATCTGAAACGAAATTGCAAGGCTCAAAGGGTTGTAGGACGGCGGAATTGATGATGAACTTTTTGTGGGGCGGTTTTTACGGACTCTAGGACAATGGCAAAACAAAACTAAAGGGGATACAATGATACCTAATGGCAAACCGAGGCTCTGATACCACTTGATGTGCACGGTGGCCCGATCTTCCGACAGGTAGAGGTAAGTCGATTAGTGGAGACTCGACGTTGACGATCCGACTTCCGATCGAACCGATCCAAACCCAGAATCACTACACCACGGCTCGTTGGTTATCAACCTTGCATAAACACGGTTGACCTCGCCAAGAAGGCTTATCCTGCATGCGAATCGAGAACACAAGCAAGAACGTAGAAGAAGCAATCTGAAATTGCGAATTATATTAAGCACACGAGTTGGGGTTCCTAAACCGATGAGCAGCGATCTTGTTCAAAGACGAAATTGATCTAAGCAAAACCCAAGTCCTAGATGAGGGTTTGGGTGGTTATTTATACTAGGGAGAAGGATGGGGTCGTCCATAGCATTGGAGATCTAATACAACTCAAATTGAAAACACCAAACCTACTTTGACTAGAGTTTGACTCGGACTGATAAAGCAATATTTGGTTTTTGGCAGTTTTCGGATGCATCTAAAGGAATTTTGAGATGAGGCTAGATCCTTTGGAAAGTAGACTCTGAGATCTTTCAAACGTGTACTCATGGGTCTCCAGAGCCCTCTGGAATCAAAAGTTATGGCACTTTAAAGTCAGTGTTGTTGCTGAGGCCGAACTGAACTCGAACTCGGACTGAAAAAGTGTTCTGGATTGTTTTGCGTATTCCCGTTGACTCCGAAGTCCAATTGACCTGAAACTAGTGCCATTGGAAATGGCCGTTGGATCTCGGATCCAAGGGCTCGAGTTAGGCCAAAGGCTAAGCCGACGTGGCCGTTAGATGTTGTTTCAGCGGGCAGATTCATGCCACGTGTCCGCACATCAGCCGAGGGGTCATCGCGTTCGCCCGAATCGTCGGATCTCAACAGTTGATTTCGGCGCACGGTCGGGATTGTGCCATGTGTCACTAGCTGAGCGGGCTGTGCACTGTTCCATCGGGGCCACCTGTCAGTGGGTAAGCCATGAGGGCTGACGTTAGCATGACGTCACCCGAGGGGCCCACGGGTCAGTGTCACTGTTCGGTGGACCCGGTCCACCGTGAACCCGAGCAAATCGTGAGCCCGGTCCATAGACCTGAGGCGACGTGGTTCACTCCGGTGCTGACACGTGTCAAACCGAGGGATTTAACCGGGATTTCTAGTAGAAAAACAAATCAATCAATTCGGGTAATTCTTTTAATTGAATATACAAAATTGCAATCGCTATAACTTTTGCGTTTTAACTCCGAATTGGGCGATTCCAATTCCTAAAAATTTGTAAAAATGTGAACTATTTATTAGTGAATTTTATTTTATTTTTAGAGTTGATCTTACCATCTATTTGTGTATTTATTGAATGATTGTTTGATGTGATTAGACTCCGAGTTGCCGGAAGTTGTCGGGGAGGATTTCAGAGAATCGTCGCAATAGCCAGATCAGGATCAACTACTTTTCGAAGGCAAGTCATGCTTTGACCATATTGTTCCTAGATTTTTAAAATGTATTTCAATTTAAACGATGCATGCTATATTAATTTGAAAAATGACATTGATTAATTTTGGGTAGAATAGATAATACCCTACCTTGATTATGCCACCTTGTTATATTACTTGTATGCCCTGAAATCCTTGTCACCCTAAGATATTAAATTAAGTTGGTTGCTATTATGATGCCAACACGGGAGGCTAGACCGTGATGCTTAGTTGCTTGTGTGCGTTGAACGACCTTTAAAAGTGCAAAAGAATATTGACTAAGCGCATATGGAATATATTTTGGAATAATGCGATGATGTCATGAGATGGATTCGGAGGGTAGCAACCTATGTGGTTCTACTTACACAATGAAGTGGGCATTAGCATGTGTTGCATAAATGCAAACCGGGGTGGGAAATGATTTGGACCGGGGCAAGTGGCGAGATGGCTTCGTGCTAGGTGGGCCTGTGTGGCAACGGGATGAATTGAGTAAGGTGAAGGCTGTGTGCCGGGATTTATAAGAAGGATGTCTTGCCCATGACAGTTAAGGACTTCACCTTACGAGCCTTTGAACTGAGTTACCCGTACAACCACTTGTCTGGAATGGGACAGACCCAGTTTAGTAGGGTTCTAATTTCTTTCATTTGACACCTCGGGGCGACAGATACACAAGAGTGTAGCTGTGTGGGGGAGCGTACCTGTGCTACGGCTTGGTACCCATCCAACAGTGTTCGCTTGTTATAAACTTTGGCTCTGAGTGAGAAAAGCGTTAGAAAGGCAATACTGGGGAGGTTCATAGGTTGGGTGTTAGTCTCCGAAAGACTTTGTTGCAATCAATCACCTGTGTGGTGAGCGATGGTCAAAAGCTTAGATTAATTTGCGACGCTGAGTTAGTGGATCCCAATTTTGGTACTGGTGCTGTCAAGGTAGGTGTGCTCACCTGAAGAGGTGGTTTGGCTATTTTGATTATTCCCTGTTTGGACTAATTACATTCAGCATCCACTCTTATCTCCATTTTTTATTTCTCTTCTATCTCTATGCAGATCACACCAGCTCATGATCTCAATGACTCCAAGGCTGGGAAATGGCATAACCAACCTTGAGTCCATCAATATTTTCACAGATGATGGTAACATAAATGAATATGGAGGTCCACAATTTGAAGGAATGCCACGTTTCACCGCTCGAGCTGCAGTTCTTGATGCACTAAAGGCAAAGGTATTATTAGATTATTTATTTTTGCCTTTTTCTTTTACAGTTAATTGTGCGATCTTGTAGTTTCTTACAACTGTAGATGGTTAATTAGCATGCAAGTCTAATGGATTGTTTTGTTTATCTTCCACTATTAACTTATGTTCTGAAAGCATCAAGAGTAATCTTGCACATGATTTGATTTCCTCAAAGCTTGGCTATTTGAGAGAGTAAATTCAGTTGTATGAGCAACAATACTACAATACTTCTCTTTTTTCCTACTTTTAGTTCTTCAATTGGCGAGCCATTTATTAGGAATGGAAGAATTACATTGACATTTTTTTCCTCAGAGATATGGTATCTCTACTATTTCTAATTAGGAGTTAGAGGTGATACGTCCGTTCTCCACCACTAACCCACGTCTAAACTGTGAAAAAAACTCTCTAACGGAAAAAAACCAGACCGACCGATGGAAAAAAACCTAAGCCGTTTTTCGCTCAATTCCTCATGATATGCTCACATCCCAACTTCTCCATGAACACGACAGCCGCCCCATCTGCGAGTCCAGATGCCTTCCCCGGTGCGTCCCTGCTCCTATGTAATCAGGAGAAATAGATGTTTGGTCCTGTAGCACAATTTTCTTTTATTGTTTGACCTTTATGTTCTGTTATTAATTTTATTTTTCATAGCAACGCACGGGTATTGAACTAGTCTTTTCTCACTTCAATCACTCATACCCACCCTTTTCACTCACCCTATGACATGTGAGACCTGGCCCCACATAAAGTATGAATGGGCAACCATATATAATGCTCTAAACCCTGGTTCTACCCCTTCCACCTGCCCATTTGCTCATCCCAAACCTGGAAAAACAGCAAGAACACCCTCTCTAACCTCTTGCCATTCTCCCCCACAAATTCACCCAAATCTTGAATTTGAGCTTGTGCATGTTATACCACATTGAAGCCAAGAGCAAGAGCTTCAAATCCATCCAAATGGATTATTGAGGCACCAAGTTTTTGATAAGTGTTAACCAAATTCCTTCTCCCCATGTTCTGAAATTGTTGCCATTGTGAAACATTTCCTTCTTCTCCATGGAATCCATCATCACACCTTGAATTGGGTCGCGCATGTCGCATCGAAGCTTGAGGAGGAGGGCTAGTTGCTGTTACAAGCGCGAGTAAGCAAGGTCATCATTGTCTACATGAGCTAGGAGGAGACGAACCGCGAGAATCGGCGTTGCGACACCTTTTGTCATTCCCTCGCCGAAATCAACCGTCACCACGTGCAAAAGTAACCCCGTAGTGGTAAGATCCCACCCTAGTCCACCCTTTTTAAGTCCTGGTCCATTTCTATGAAGTATAGAAGCCAATGGACAAGCAGTAGTTTGAAACGAGCAGGTCATTTCGGACAGTCCGAGGTTTTACCCGGATAATCCGAATAATCCGGATACTCCGAAGAAATATCCGGATAGTCCAGGTTGGGCGTAGCTCAGCAGACCGAGGGTGTCTACTCGGACATTTTGGGGTTCCATTCGGATACTCCGAACCTAATTTGATAAAATGCCCCTAAGACTTGAACTTTTGACACCCAAGTCCAAATTTCACAAACTAAATTGGTACTTTCATATTATAATTAGTATTACGCATCATGAGCATTTCACGCATCTTTTAATCGTGTGCACCATTTGAATTCTTGATTTGGTGTTTATTGAATTGGATTTTCTCGTTAGGTGTTGACGTTTCGGAAGGCACTCCCGAGTGCGACTCGCCTTCAAGTCAAAACGGCGATGAAGTCACTACTTTACTCCTTGACCATGATTGCTCCTACTATTTGAAATTTACATTTTTGGAATTATTCTATCAATTGCATGCTTACTTTCAATTACAATTATGATTGGGTAGAATTCTTAGCTATTACCACATTGTGTGTTATTCCCTTGCCATGTTCCTTCCATGTTCCATTGTCGCCCTAGGTGGTTGGTTTATTATTATTGTATATGAGTTCGTGCGAATTGCTTAGCCATGCTTAGAACATCATTAAAAACTGCGATAGATGGACTTAATCCATTGGTCGCAATGATTGAGAATTATTATGACGATGATGGTTTCAAATGTTGGTTAATGAGTAGAGATATTGGTTAAGGACCCTAAGGATTGAATCCTGGTGACGTCTCTTTGAGTAACTATCGTGCGAACCACATGCCGTTTATGGGACCAGCGTAACCAAGTACTTATGTATGACTAGGGTGTGTAAACCATGTGCACCCGGAATTCCTTGAGCTTAGTGGAGTGTCAAGGAATTGTTGGTGATATGCCCTGGAGGCGATCATGTGAGATGATTGTATCATACGTCTATGTTCATGTACTTATCAGTTCCATGAATAAATGTCACTCCTTTGTTCATTGAGTGTGACTTAATTGTGAAACACATTGGTTATATGATATTATTCTAAACGATCCCTGGTCACATATCATTATGTGGGACAATAGTGATCTGACCAACACATGTATTGATTGATGGTAATATTTCACATACCATAGATATGGAGATATCAAATCAATAATGTGGGCACATGTTAGAGAACATGGGGTTGGATAGACCGCTCCCGAGACACCGATGAGATTGTTATCTTAGAAGTGCCATCGAGTGTAGTCTCGAGTGGTATACCTATACGATCCTTTGACACGAGATTCTTATTGATTCTCGGCATGCGTAATTGTATACTTTGGGGCTATCAAACGCTTCTCCGTGGCGAGGGAGTTATAAAGGTAGCTTCGGGTATGCCATGAAACATGGCGTGAGATATAAGAGATCAAGATGGAATTTGCCACTCCTTGATAGCGGAGAGATATCTCTCGGCCCCTCGGTGTGGATGGATAAGGAAAAGTGCATGGCCATGCCAAAGTGATTAAAGTGTTAATCACGAATTATATCCATTACATTGACGAGTGAATTTGTTAAGCTATCACAGCGGTGTACGCTTCTTGCCTTGAGCTTGGTGATATCATGTGGCAAAAGGATCCTATGTGAGTGTATCAAGGTTCATGATTCGATCATTGTGTACATTCGGGGTCAATATGTGTTGCTAGGTACCGCTATTGACTTGTGGTGCAGGAAAGGGTTCTCGGGACCGCCGCCAATTGTACATGAGCCTAATGGGTCACACACTTAACGGGTTGGATCATGTCTGATGGATTGGATCCATTAGTGGGTTTATGCGGATTTGGATCCTCTGGCGTATTAATGGATTTCTACTGTAGAAGATGTGAGGAGCCGCCCAGACCGTCCTCGGGTTATTTGAATGTCGATCGCCCACGCCGGTTTGGGCGCTAGCAACGGATCACCGATGGTGCTCACGGTGCTAACACCCAAGCCCAATTGGGACAACAACGACCCCATTCGAATAACTCGGCGACAATCGATATTCCCCGATGCGTGACCAAGCTCGCCGAGATCGCCCATACCGGTTTCCATTGCCATATCAATTCAATTACGCATAAAGGGACAACGAACCCAAAACTTTACTACCAGACACGCAACGCGGAAGCACAACAACGACTAAAAACCAAAGCACAAAGACAAACCAAACCAACCACACGAGGCAAGAACTAGCCTAGACTCAGGAAATCTACAAAATTTCGGCATGACGCCCCTAGAAGTACGGACATCCACTTAGCAGACATAAGAGCAATTAACTAAACAAATATATCACAACTACAACTACAATAAAAATAGACATGCATAGAATAACATCACAGACAGGAGTTAAGCACGGTGATACAACGAGGTCCAACAACAGAAGTAGACAAGTAATTAAACATAGCCATAACAAGTTTTAAAGCTAACTATACAACAAAATGAGCGCACAACCACCAAATTAAACCAAAAGTAAGACATCTCCTAAGTGTCCTGCCTTGAACACTTCGAGGCGTTTGCATCGTTGAGCTAGCTTTTACTCGGTGCCCGCCCGACTCTGAGAAGCGATCACGGACAGAACTCACACCGTCGGGTCCTCACTGAAAACCACAAAGCGAAGCATGAGTACTGAAGGTACTGCATAAGACTTACCCGTGGTCCATATATGACCGACTCGAAAGAATATGCATTTGGATGTAGCAAGGTATAAGCTTAAGGTAAAAGTCGGAAAAGCTTACTTTGTTGCATAATCGTATTCAACTACACAAATTTCAAGTTTTAAGCATTTATGGACAGCACCTATTGCTAGAGTGAAATCTGAAATTAAACATTAAAGAGAGCAAGTAATAGCATAAACAAGTATCAACATCAAGTATACCAACTAGTTTCAATTTAAGTTATTACTACGTTGAAGTGTTGGATGATACAAGCGTGCTCATATCCGAGGAGCGGCAATTGAATCGCTTATTCACCTGCGGGGATCATCAATCGCACGATATGTGCCACAAGGAACCTCATTTCAACCCTCCTCCTATCCATATCTACTCATTGAACCATCCTCATGCGGCCGAGCACCTAGCAACCTCCTCGGCGGCTCAAGCCTCGCTTAGCCCTCGAGAGAGGCCTAAACCTCGCCCTCAACCACGCCCACTGCATGAGGGCATGACCCATCGAGTAGTATGTCATGAAAGGGTGGCTTACCGTACCATTATATCGGGCATGCGATTAACAAGATGTGCTCGATCAACATGGCAAACAACAAATTGGTCCTTAACCAACACAGGCGAGACTACAACATTTGAGTCTCCACACCCAAATGATCCAACCCTCTCGCTTGGTCTTAATTTTTCATTTCAAAGCATAATCATAACTATTGCAACCCAATAGTGTGAAGTAATTAAACTCAAGTGATGAAACCTTCCACCACTTGGCCCATACCCGACATCTAAGCAAACTAAGCATGGACACAATATAAATACCTATATACTAGTTCCAAGGAAGGTATTCAACAATTATCAATGAGTGTATGTGCAACAAGTAGGCTCTAACCCTATCCCATATTTCAATTCCTAATGCAAGACATAATCATCCAATAAGCAATTTATTCGCCAAAATACAATTATATAAGGTTGAAAATGCTTGGGTGCTTGCCTTGAGCTTCTACTGGATTTTCAGTAACACACGGCTCTCTGGTACCCCCTCGGTCACAGCCGCGTCACCCTCCGCGTGCTTGGTCTCTACACGATATCAATGCATGAAAAAAATGAGATGCATACAATGCATATGAAATGAAATGCTAAATGCATTGCCCCCCCCATGGAAGATCAAAAGTGAAATATACAGATTATGGATTTTAAAGCCCTCAACTAAATTCTGAACTTCAGCCCAAAGTCTGAAATTTTCAGCACAAACTGATTTCAGGACAGCATTGATACATATAGCCATAACTTTTGAACCACTTGATCAAATTGAGCAAACTTAGACTCGAAATGACCACAAGACATAGACCTACAACCTAGCTTTGGTCAATCATCTAGAATCTGCCCAGATAACTCCCATCTTGGCCAGGAACAGAGAGCAGTTTCAGTGCTCAGAAGTTTTAGAACAGCATGCACAAATTTCATTCTATAAATTGCTATACTTAATGGAACTGAGTAAAGGATGACATTTTTACAATGTACACAAAATTTCCTACAACTTCTCAGGCAAAATTACTTTCTAATTCGGCCTCTAACTAATTTTAATTCGCAGCTCAAGTTTCAGCTCCACATTTTCAGCATTTTCAGAGCAGCACGCACTAAAATCGACATAACTTTCAGCTGGATTAACGAAATTGAGTGATTCCAGTTGGAAATGAAATATAATTTCATTACCCACAACTTTCTCTACAGATAGACTAGTAGGAGATGCTCGGAACTTTCTCAAATCAACCCGAAACATTAGCTACGAAATCTGCTCAAAAATTCAGAACTTTGCTCCAAACCCTAGATTGGTTATCCCCCATCCAAATCCCAAATCTCCACTCACCTAAGCCCTCAAATCCACCATGGCTACCACCAAAACCAGAAATAACCAATCAAACCCTAGGGGAGAGGTCTCACCTTAAGATCTCACATGGGGATCAAGAGAGGAGAGGAGGAGGGAGCTGCTGCTTGGAGGGAGGAAGGAGGCGCCACCAATGGAGAGGATGCAGGAGGGAGGTCTTGACTAGACAGGGAAGGAGCTGGAGGCTGCTTGGCTTGGGAGAGCTGGAGAAGTGCTTCGGTTGCTTGGGGAAGAAAAGGGACAAGGTGAGGCTGGAAAGGAGAAATGAGGACAGAAGTGCTGGCTGCCCCCCAATTTCATTTAGATGCTGCACACTTGACCCCACTTGGAAGCAAGAGAGTGGATAAGTCTCCAGAAATTTCAGCATAGGATTCAATTTTGATGCTAAGATTTAAATTAGTATTTGATGTTGGATTGGGCTCAAAACTCAACCCTTGCATAGAGAAAAGTTTCTAGTTTTCATTTTACTAACATGTACACTCTAGATCATTATAGATCTCAAGTTACAAGGCTACAAACTTAGATGAAAATCATACTGCAACCTGAAATTTCTAGCTCTTAAATTTTGCTAAGTTTGGAATTTCTTAAATGGCGATTTAGGATAGATTCACTTTGAAGTCGGAAGTTGATCTCAAATGCGGCTAAAAACCTGGTTGGCACTAATGTTAGCCTCATGAGTCGAATTCGAATTTGGGGCCATGACAGAAGATCCATTAGCGTGAGTCCTAGTGGGCTTCTATCGTAGAAGGCCAGTTAGTGTGCTCTATATAAAGGGGGCGTGAGGGCGTGCAGCATGAGAACTCTCCCCACCACAAGCCTTAGCCGTCGTTGCATCCCACTGCCCCCTAAAACCCTAGCCGCACGCGTGGGTGCTAGCACACCAACGCGCGGTGATCTCACCCCGGACGTGTGGATACCACAGAGGAGTCATCGCTCTTGCGTTGGCGCTGATCGATTCAATTGGCCACATCAACTGTACGACTACAACAACGTTGCTGTGACGACGATCCGCGATGAGGAAAAGTTGTACCATATCGTGTTCGACTACATATAGTGCTTCGGAGCACGCGGGGAGGCTTCACCCACTCTACTTCCGCTGCTAACGTACTCCAAGGGTAACGCTCCATGATCTTTGACTCGCATGTTTTCTAGGTGTTCGCGGCAGAAAATTTTTTGTTTTCGGCTAGTGTAGCACCGCGTTCTCCTACAGGAATGTCTGTCGGAATTCGTTGAGCTTAGTGAAGCGTCAAGGAATGTCCTCGGAGTCCCTCGAACTTTGTTGAGTTGGGGATGTCCAATAACGGGTGTACTCCTTGATCCACACACACCGGCACTAGGCATGTAGGATCAAGGGTCACAGTCATCTGGATGGTTTAGATATGCTAACATACAAACTGGAAAATGGTTTGTCACGTTCACCTCGGCCGACACATCCAAGGAAATGTGTTAATAGCTTGGCTTACGAGTGTGGCGTGTCGTGTGGGTAAAGTCGTACCTCTGCAGAGTTTAAACTATTCGAATAGCCGCGTCCATGGTTAAGGATGATTGCTTAATTTGTCAGTCACTGGGTGAGTATTAAGGACTTGGTAAGAGTGGAATGGGAGTGGAAAAAAGACACGAGTATTGGAGTACTTGTGTGTGTTAATCGAACATGAGCGATGGAACTCATGGTTCGGAGAATGCTTGAAGGCATGATATAAATGTGATTATGATGATATTATATTAAGTATTAGATCTTGCAAATATTTACTAAATGCAATTCTTTTCAATCTATACATGTTTACAATTGATACCAAATATTGCTTTATGCTGAAATTGCCATTTTACCTTCCTTTGATGTAGCAACTACATGTAGTTAGAATTCAACATGTAACTTATAATATTATGCGAGTACACTCCTTGTACTCAAACGGATTGTCCACTTACTGCAGGTGAGGATGAGGCACTGCCTGGGGACTTTTACCGGGCAGATTTCGATGATTCTAACGTTTAGTCGCCGTTCTTGCCCCAGTTGGTTGCTTGAGGGTTTGGGGGCATGCCATGCTGGCCCTTTTGTTGTTTATCTTATGATTTCCACTGCTACTTGGTGTAATAACTCTAAATATGTCGTTATGGACGGCAGTCCTACTTTTGGAATGTAACAACGTTTATGCTTCCGATAATTGTGTATGTGTTGTGATGTCAACTGTTGGATGAGAATGCTCGTGTTGGCAAACTTTCCTAGGACCAACACGGGTATATTCATAGAACGCCCGAGTTTCCCTTGATTCACTTAAGATATACCATGCATTTGGGTGAATCAGTGGAGTCTCGGGGACGGTTCCCCACAGGCTTGGTATCAAAGCCATACTAACTGTAGGTTAGAACGGCCATGCTACGACTAGTTATAGGATGTTTTGAGTGAAAAACTATTTTGCTATCAAATAATTTCAAAACTGATAACATTGTGCAATTTCTTTATTTCTTACCCCTCTTAGTTCTATATCTCACCCTTATGTTCATTTGATAATGTAAATGAGTCTCAACTCCTCTTATCCTTTTCAACGTGACAGATGAGTTTTGGGCCATTGGTTTTAGTCACCCGCACTGAAGATGTGGAGGGCTACCCTTCCCTCTGAGGATATCTTTGTTGAGGCTAATTTCACTTGTGCACGGAGTACGCGGTTTATGGTCGTGCCATAGGACCCGGATTGAAGACATACACTGCCACGGTCCACATCATCGCTAGGATGGTGACGGGGAGCATTCCCTATCACTTCCAAGCAAGGGGGACACCGTAGAAATGGCTATCCAAGAGGTGGCATTTGTTGCCATGTGCCATCTCTGTCATGACTTGTGGGAGCTGACTTTACCTCCGTATCAATATTTCCTGCAACGAGGACCGACATATGAGGTCAACCGTGTTGCTGAAATTGAGATGGGAGAAGACCCTTTTGCTTGTTAGCGATGGCTTGGTCCGTGCCTTGGACCGAGCTCATCGTTCACGTTGTCCATGAGCTCTGGGAGACTTCGTGCCGTCTTAACGCGGCACAAGGGCATCTTCACCAATTTGTCCAGATTAACTTGGTGCCACGGGACATATTGTATGGGCGCAACTCCACGACGCCACACGATTTAGCCCCACCCGCCTTTCAGTTTCCGCATGAGCCGGGGATAGAGACCCAAGACGTTATGTGCAACAACGTGCACATCAATTCGGGAAATGTGATGCGTCGGCGTGTCCAGGTGTCTCCGGGGGTACCTATGTTCAATCTAGGATCACCACAGCATCTCACTAACCCTTTGGAACCTGAAGACACCGGATCACCAGGATACCATCTTTTGGATGTGTTTCCCCATGGATTCCTTAGAGACATTTGAGTTGTCCTGGTCAAGCTCATCGTGGAGGGTAAGTAGAGATGAGCTGAACTAATTTAATTGATATAATAGGCTACCTTATGAACATAGCTATTATATTTGGAATTGTCACCCTTAGTTGTCGCCCTTGACCTACGGGTTGTGAACTTGTGCTATTGTATCGGAATCTTGTTATTTGCTTTCATGGGTGATGTTGTGGCTTGAGAGCTTTCTCATTTTGATGTCTTTTAGAGTGGTGCATGTTTTCTTGCTGCATACATGTAGAGTTTAAAATGTCTGACTTGCTGTCAGGATATTCTAATTCGGTGTTGTTGTGGCTCTTCTGCTATTTGTTGCTAACTTGGCTTTGGCAACAGATGGCGGGAGTTACCACTCATTCCCAAGCTCAGCGTGAGGCGAGGCCGCAATCCACCGGCTCCCAAGCAACTGACGATCCGACTCAGGGGGTCACTCATGATCACCCGGAGTCCTCACATCGCCAGAATCAGCACCACGCTCGCGTGGAGGAGGAACTTCCACCCCCTCCTACTATGGCCCAAGTCCTAGCTTTAATTGAGCAAAATCGGCAAGATCAAACTTTGATCCTGCAGTAGATCGCCCGTAACACTGCCTTTGTGTAACAGCCCAATTTTCGTTAATCCGGTAAGTGAGGCTTGTCATGCTAACGTCTTCTGTAATGTCATTAAAATCCTCACATAATTGTAGCCATACAAGTATTAGGGTATTTATCTTGCATAAAGAGGGAGCTACAAAATCCTAAAAATCATTTTCCAAACTGCACACATGTTGTATTCCCTTAGTTGATGACATGTGGGCCATGTTCATAAGAGAGAGGAGAGTAGCCTGCACATACCTACCATACTAGTTCTTACCTTACTCACCTCTACCCACTTACCTAAACTAGTCAATGACATATGGGTCCTACCTTGCATAGGAACTTGAGGACTGCACAGCCCCTCCACAAGGCCATGGGGACCCAACTCTCTTTTAGCACCACGTATCATCCTCAGACTGATGGGCAAACTGAACGGGTGAACCAAATTTTTGAGGACATGCTTAGAGCTTGTGGCCTTACTTACGGCAAGAATTGGGAGAAATGCTTACCCTTCGCGGAGTTTTCCTACAACAATAGCTATCAAGCTAGTCTCCAAATGTGTCCATTCGAGGCTCTCTATGGAAGGCCTTGCAGAACTCCACTTAACTGGTCTGAGTCCAGAGAGAGACCCCTCTTTGGTCCTAAACTAGTCACCGAAGTGGAAGAGCAAGTTCGATTTATTCACAAACGGTTGCGGACCGCGCAGTCTCGTCAAAAGAGCTATGCTGATCGTCGCCGCCGTGAACTCAAGTTCGAAGTTGGTGATCATGTCTATCTCAAGGTCTCACCAATGAAAGGTATTCGTCGGTTTCATGTGATGGGAAAGCTAGCCCCTCGTTACATTGGACCTTTCCGAATTATAGCCAGACGAGGAGAGGTGGCATATCAATTGGAGCTTCCCCCTTCGCTAGCCGATGTGCATGATGTTTTTCATGTCTCATAATTGAAGAAATGCCTCCGTGTCCCAACCGAAGCCACAAAGTTGGACACTCTCGAATTACAACCCGATCTATCCTACAAGGAGCATCCCATTTGTATTCTTGACGAGAGGGAGTGTGTTACTCGAAACCACACCATCAAATTCCTTAAGGTTCAATGGAGTAATCACACCCCTGATGAGGCCACATGGGAGCGGGAGGATCATCTTCGAGCTGAATACCCCTACCTTTTCAATGAAGCCGTGTAATCTCGGGGTCGAGATTCTTTTAAGGGAGGTAGGCTTGTAACAGTCCAATTTTAGTTAATCCGGTAAGTGAGGCTTGTCATGCTAACGTCTTCCGTAATGTCATTAAAATCCTCACTTAATTTAACCATACAAGTATTCTTGCGCATATCATGTTTATAAGAAGGAGGAACAAATCTTCTATGCATAGCTTGTTTTAATCTATCCCATGTATCAGGTGCTAATCTAGCATTTACTATTTCATTCCACCAAATGATTGCAAAATCTTTAAACTCACTAGTAGCTTGTCTAACTCTATGTATCTCAGGAACAAGATGGGAGTTAAATTTTTGTTCAACTGTCATTTCCCAATCTAAGTAAACCTCAGCATCATAAGCACCGGAAAAAGATGGTATGGTAAATTTAACCCTAGCAAAAGAATCATCATGTCCATGACCATTACGAGGATTAAAATTGTTACCTCCCATACCTTGATGGTTGAAGTTTTGGCATCGTTGTTGCTGTTCATCTTGGCCAGCGGGTTGGTGGCGCCCAAAGGCAGTGGGAAGTCCTGCTCTGGCAGCAGCTCGGTCATAGTCTTCATCATCCACAGCATCCATTGCGTTTAACTCTTCAGCTACATCATCCACTTCTTCATCCCCTGGTCCTTTGGGAGAAAACTAGTCCTCCACAATCTGAACTCTGCTGGCGAGGTCTGAGATTCAACGATCTAGCCTCTCAAAGTTCTCTTGATTGTCTTGCTGGACCTTCGCGACATCATCCTTAATCTCTCGGATGTTCTTCGCTGCTTCTCGGTTTGCTATGGCAAGGGCTTCCTTGAGCTCCTTGTCCCTCTTCGTGAGATCCTCCTTAAGATTTTCAAAGAGCTTACGGAAATCATCGTCGTCACCCGTAGCTCTAGCTCTTGTAGTGGGTCCTATCATTGTTAGTAATAAAACAGAAGATAACACAAAAGTATTACCCCCTATTAACTACTAGGATGTGGTGATAGAGAGTCACTCACACTCAAACGTCTTATCACGCTCTTGCAAGATTCTTACCAAAGTAACAGGTGGTACAATCGGCGGCTGGTTCGTGATACCGTGACAAGCTTGAGTGTAGCGATTACCGGATTGAACCTGAACTGACCAAAAGAAAGGTGGAGCTCGGAAGGCAAAGTATAGTAGCAAGGATTAGCAAATTTCGAAAACAGTTAACAAAGCTGAATAAAGATTCAAAGTTCTTGTCACAGTTGCTAGCCTAAGCATGCTCCTAGAACTAGTTCAACCTAGCAAGGGATATATCAAGCGCAAAGGAATCAAAGGATGCAAGCAATTCTGATTTTCTGCTTCTCTTTCCTTTTTTTTGTTTCTTTTCTTCTCTTCTGATTTTTTTTCAGTGCGGCTTTTCTCTTTTTTTTTGCACTTGCCTTTTGTTTTCCTTTCTTTTAACTCAAAGACAAATCAAAAATATCATGTTTTGGGGTGTGGGAGACAATTAAACGAATGGCCGAAAAATCAGCAAAAACGGTATGGAAAACTTCTGGGCTCCAGAACTCGGTCTTAGAGGCATTTTTTGAGGGTCAAAAATTGCACAGGTCTAAGGACTATGGATTTTTCAGATGCGCGTCATCATCCTCTTCGAAACAAAAAAAAGTACGCTCCAATCGGGGTTCGTATGCAAAAGTTATGCCAGTTTTAGTGAACACTGCACAATCTGGAATTGCTAGCGAATTCAGTTCTTTCTCCCGGTTAGGACTAGAATAAGATTAGGTTTGCGGGTGAAAAAGGATGTCCAGCGGTGCAGGGCAATTGACACAAGGTAGCCCGCGACCTATCTAGGGTTTGCGGAATGGGTTATATAATGCAGTGCGGTGGCAAGGACCAATCGAGAAGAATTCGGTTCGGTTCTAGGGATGGCGATGATGGGATGATAATTGATGCAAAACAAGAACTAAGGCAATGGACAGGGACAACTAGCAACTAGGATCGTGACCTCAAACTAGCAACAAGACGATGACTATGGATCAGTACTCAATAATACGATACTGAAAACGAAATTGCAAGGCTCAAAGGGTTGTAGGACAGCGGAATTGATGATGAACTTTTTGTGGGACAATTTTTCTGGACTCTAGGATGATGGCAAAACAAAACTAAAGGGGATACAATGATACCTGACAAAAACCGAGGCTCTGATACCACTTGATGCGCATGGGGGTGCCCGATCTTTCGAAAGGTATGAACTTCGATTGGTGGAGAACTCGACGTTAACAATCCGGCTTCCAATCAGAACTGATCCGAATCCTGCAATCGCTACACCTCTGCTCTGTCGGTTATCAACCGCGCACAAACACAATTGACCTCGCCAAGAAGGCTTTTCCCTGCTTGCTAATCGAAGAACACAAGCAAGAACACAGAAGAACGTAATCTGAATTACTGATGAATGATTAAGCACAAAGTTGGGGTTCTACAAACCGATGTACGGTGAAACCATCTAAACAGATTAATCTAAGCAAAACCCAAGCAAGAAGAAGGGGGATGGTGGCCATAAATAACAAAAGCATGACGGCCAGGGGGTGGGGGCTAGCCAGAGGGGGAGCCATCCCCACAAAACCCTAGGGGTACACGGGCCTTGGGCTCAAAACTGGGGTGGCACAGCACCCGATAGATTCTATCTGCTGGATTGTTTTGATGAATCCTGACGATTCACAAGGAATTTCGCAGTGGGACCAGATCCATTGGAAAGCTTATCTCCTCAGCTTTCAGTGGAGTGGTGGAACGTCCCAATCGGAGTTCGTATGTGGCCTGGGCATCCGTTTGAAGCTGGACTGGTCCTGGATGGCCGAACTGGACTTGTGCAACATCCAATCTACTTGTGGCTGGTCTTGTTGTGTGTCTCTTCCCATATTTCTAAGCAATAACACATCACAATTATTTAGTAGCATCTCATCCTTGACAAGATGATTAGGAACAGTGAGAAACGTATTCACCTCATGGTTTTGTTGGCATGCACGTGCTCGCGTTATTGGCCTTTGTGTTATAGTGTGTATATCCGAAGGAACGATGTCCTCATCATAGAGTCATTGCTAAAGGTACCATTTGCATTAATGAAAATTTTATTCTTAAGGATGTTGCCTTAGTGAGTGAGCTACAATAGAAGACCTGGCTGGGAGTGAAGGAGATGGTGATCCTGCTGGGTGCCGCCATCAAACTCAAGGAGGAGATCTTCACGCTCCCCCTACCTGGCACGCCAACTGTTGATGTTTATGATCGGCAATAAAGAAGAGTGAACGGGGCAAGGCGGAAAATCTGAGTCTGATGGTAACGCAAGACACAAGGCGATTTATCCAGATCGGGCTCTCCGATAGAGATAATACCCTAGTCCTGCGTTCGGTGTTTCTGGTGTATGGAAGAGTGTTCTTTCTTACAAGTTCTCTCTTATTGATTTTCCCTCTCCCTCCTTTCTCTCGAAGCTCCCTTCCTCTTTATACAGCAAAGGAAGGCTGCCTGCGTACAGTAGTGGAAGTTGTTGAAGCGTAGCAGGGGTAGTTGGGCGCAGAGGAGAGACTGTCCTGTAGCTGGCCGACCATGTACAGTAGCATGCAGGGGCAGAGCCGCCCTTTGCAGGGGCGCAGGCGCTGCCCACCTAATCTTGTCGGTGCCCTCTCCCGGTCTTTCCCTTGCTGCGCATGGCTGAGGCCTTCTGGAAGATCTCTCTTTTCCACATGGCTGGCCTAACCCACCCCCTTGGGATGATCCGGACGGCCCGTTAACTACATACCTGGGGCCGTATATTCCACAACTCCTATGGCCACCACTATTGTCCTCAAACCCGATGAGGATGGTGAACCTGCAGATCAAAAGGAATTCTGAAGCATAATTGGCTCCCTCTTATATCTCACTACTTCGTGGTCGGACATACACTTTGCCTGTGTATGTACGCTCGCTTTCAGGCTTCTCCTCGTATCTCTCATCGTCAGGGAGTGAAACGCATCTTCAGGTACCTTCGAGCTACCATTGATTATGGTATTTGATACTTTTCCTCTTCTTGTCTATCCCTTCGAGCCATTTCCGATGTTGACTTTGTTAGCTGTAGGATAGATAGGAAGAGCACTTCTAGCACTTGCCAATTCATTGTCACTTCTCTTGTTTCTTGGTCATCTAGGAAACAATCCGAACTTACACAGTTTACCGCTGAGGCCGAGTATGTTGCTGCAGCTAGTTGCTATAACCAAGTGCTCAGGATGAGATCGACCTTGCAGGATTTTGGGTTAGCGATAGAGAGTGTTCCACTTTTTGTGATAATACTTCTGCTATTTGCATTGCTAAGAACCTAGTGTAGTATTCTCGAACCAATCACATTGATGTTAGATATCACTTCCTTAGAGATCATTTGAAGAAAGGAGACATAGTGCTTTAGTTTGTAAAGATTGATCACCAGTTAGCCGATATATTTACTAAGCCTTTAGATAGCTCTATATTTGTTGCCTTGAGAAGTGAGATTGGAGTTGTGTGCCCTTACGGCCTTCTTTGAGGGGGAGCTGGTTTGTATATTATGTATTATATATTCTCTTCTAGTTTTTCCCTTTTCTTTTGTTTTGTTCTGGTGTTTGTGGGGCTTATTCTCTAGTGTTGTGAGTTCACTTTACTTAGACTTCTGGCATGCCTTTTGTGGACCTCCCATCTTGTGCTCTATGTTATTGTCATACTTAATTAGCTGTTCTCTTTTCTCTCTAAGTTGAGTTCCCTCACAGTCTTATAAGTCTAGCAGGTGTTGGATCCCTTGGGTAGACAGGGTCTGTATGCACTCCTTAGTTTGGGATTTAGAAGCTGCTTTCCTATGTCAGTCATTGGGAAAGATGAGAGCGAGTCTAAGCCTTAGTGTTCTCTACTGTCTTTTCTATGCTCTATAGTAACCTAGTTTGCATATTCTTAACTTCTTCTCTTCATTCTGTGTTTCTAGTTTTATTTGAGTTCATTTGGATCTTCCTTGTGCTCAATTGTGATTGATAATAACTCAACTCAAACCTGATTTGTGTTTAAAATTGACTCACATGTTAAGGAGAGTTTTAGAATCTATTTGAGCATTGCATATAGCCTTTATTTTCTATTTTATGGGCTTTGTCTATTATGCAAATGATTTATTTTTCATGATATACACCATGCTAAACCATTTGAAGAAAAGCTTTAACTTAGATATGTCCGAGTTCATCTATCTTGCTAAGCTTACTAAAATTTGAAAAATGAGCTTTAAACAAACTAAATGAACCATGTTGCTTGTACATGCTGAATTTCGTCTCTAGCGGTATTTACCATGATTTGTGAAATTTTGGAGTTCTCTAGAGTCCCTATAGCAACTTGTGTGAAACTAAATTGATCCATATTTGAGTTGATTTCTTTTTGTGACAACCAGATTGTGATTCAATAATTCCCTACATATTCCATAGTTCTTATCCATGAAAGGGGTACATATAGTTGTCTAGTTGTTCGGGTTTTAGAGGGTTGGTGAATTTGAGGTGCACCGGTCCGAAGAAAAATCTTCAAGGCAATTTTATATTACAATCATTCATCCTCCTTTGATCACCATCTCGATCCTTCACGTCAATTCCATGTGCTTTTGGGGGAGGAAATGGTGGCTTCATGGCTTGCACGAGCTTCGGGTGAGGTGGCAATGGTGGCAACAGGTGCTTAGTTATGAGGAGAAAGAAAGGCAGCTGGCTGACAAGTTGGGCCTATGCGTAGAGAGAGAGAGAGGAGAGAAGGGGGTAGCTAGGCTGAAAAGGAAGGAAGGCTAGTGGGCCAGGCCGATGCGGGAGAAAAAAGAAAGAAAACAAAAGGCTAGGCCAGACTAAGAAAAAAAACAGGCAGGAAAAAAGGTTTATGCCCAAAAAGATTTTGAGGGATTTTAAATAGTTCAAATTTATATAAATCTAGGAATTCAAAAATGCTTTTAAGAAATAGAAAATAGAGAGTTCAAGAATTTGGAAAAAAATCACAGAAATTCCCTAACACATTTTGAAATTACAAAAATTATTTCTAACCTAAATTTGGTTTTTTACAGATAAATCACTTTTTAATTTCTAAAAATAGGAAAACCTTTTTAAAATCCAAAAAATTAGGAATAATTATTGGAAAATCCAGAAAATTCACAGAAGGCACTAAAATAATACTTTCAATTTTAAAAAATTCTTTATTTTTTATGATAGAAATTCTAGAATGTTACATTATATAATGCTTGTTGGGTACAAAATGTAGTATCTCCTGGTTAACCTTTTTAGATGAAATAAGGATGAAAGTATAAGTGGGGGATACTATGCAAGTGTGTCTACCCTACGGTTGACTGGGTTTTGAACAAACTTTTAGCTATAGTGTTACAGATAATATCAGAGCATCAACTTTCGCAACATGGGCACGTGTGTGCCCCGAGTGGATACACGATATAGCATATGTGTTAGTACTAGACACATAGATGTATAACAAGGGGTGGTTCTAAGCGTTTACTGTGTATACGGTGTGTGTACCAAGGTGTGGTTTTGGGCAATTGCTGTGTATATAGTGTGCTGTTGAGGGCGTCAGCCCTTAAGTGGTGGTAAATGTAAAATTCAGACTAATTAGTGTGAAGGCCCATGCAAAATGGTGGTGGAATTAGTCCCACGTTGCTTGTGGCACTAGAAAGATTGATGTGTATCGAGGGATGGTTCTGGGCATATATGATGTTTTGTTAAGGGCGTCATCCCTAAAGGAAGGGTGAATGTAATACCTAACTAGTTAGTGTGAAGGCTCATGTGGTCTATAAAAAGCGGTGGTACTATTAGTCCCATATTGCTTATGTAAAGTGAGTTGTAGTAGTATATAATACTTGCTGGATCTAAAACATAGCACATTCGGGTTAACCCTTTTACACGAAGCAAAATGACGAAAGTGTAAGTGAGGTGCTATGCTTGCATGGATCTACCCCATGTTAGAATAAGGTTTGGGTGAATTTAGGTTAGAGACAAACGGTTATCTTTAGAAGTTATGCATATGCTATAACCGTATTGATTCCAAAAT
The DNA here is from genome assembly GCA_036346375.1 of Guadua angustifolia. Taxonomy (NCBI): domain Eukaryota; kingdom Viridiplantae; phylum Streptophyta; class Magnoliopsida; order Poales; family Poaceae; genus Guadua; species Guadua angustifolia. Next base: position 14,259,592 of record CM070514.1, read on the forward strand.
TCCAACAAATACCCCTTTTATCTCACACTCATGTCCTGTAAACCCAAAAACCAAAGTACCAACAAAACAAAAACTCTTACTTTTGTGCATTTATGAAAAGGATGGTAATTCCAATATTTTTTTTGCTTTATAGGTGGGTCTATATGAAATTTTCTAAATTACTCCCTCCGTGCATGAATACTTGTCAGTTTCGACCAATGCACAGCTACCTAGACAATATCTGATCTTTAGTTAAAATGGCCAAAATGTCCTTAAAAACTAATCCAATTGACCCTGAGCTTGCCAAGTTGGAAATAATATATTGGGAACGTGATGTGTCAAGTATCTATGACCCAATAAAGTAGTCAAAACTGACATCAATTAAGTTCAACCTTTGTATATTAGTGAACAAAACATAGAAAGTTGTACGGCTATGCTGCATGGCTGGTTTGATCAAAGAGTGAATGTGTTGTGTTCATCCAATAAAAAGCTGGTACTGATATCTCTACTAGTTCTAATTACGAGTTGGTGACGGTGGTCCATTCTCCTCCACCCCCCGGTATACCTACGAAACAGAGAAAGTTTTAATTCGGTTGGATATGCATGCATGCATGCGTGATTTGCGGCGTATCAGACTCTTACCTCAATCAGCTGATTCTATTTTCAAATACTGCACGGCCGATTCTTTTTTCATATAGTGCACGCATACAACTTCTGAGTTACCATGTACTTTTGAGTTGCCATATACATCTTTTCCATTAAATATTTACTTGCATGTGTAGATAAGATAATATTTTCTTTTATCTAATCACATATGGACTTAATTTCGACTGGCCAGCAGCATGAGCATGGCCATGCATGACATGACTATATAAGTTTGTTATCTCTATCTCTTCTCTACTAATTCTAATTAAGAGTTGGTGGTGGTACGTCCGTTCTTCACCCTCACTTTGACACGTGTGTGCACCTGTGTGGCTGAATGGGAAGGAGGTAGTGGCCACTCTAGTAGATTGGATTGAAACATCCTGTCACGAAAGGTAAATAAATATGCATGACACATGTATTGCTTTCCTTTCTCCCATTGATCTAGCATTTGAATCGGCGATTGCTCCTGCTGCTTTTCAGATTTGATTGATTGATTCCCTTCCGAAAGAAGCAAAGTTCCGATTAATAGAGTTGGATCTCTTCTCACTTCTTTCTCTTTTGTTGCCTTCCTTATTCGATAATTTCTTAATCTAGATTCCATATATATCTCCTCGGTTGCTGAATCTATATAACCGCACCATTTCTTACCTCTTTTACAGATGTGTTGAGCTTGTCCGTTGAGCGAAAATAATGGGTGACCTTCCTAATCTCGTCAATGCGGTGCAGGGGCACGTCACCGGTGGTGGGCGGCGAGATTGGTTGGCGATGCTGCTGGAGCTCGCCGCGGTAGATGATGTTAATAGGTTGAAGAAGGCGCTCGTAGGGGGAGACGAGAAGACGGTGGAGCTATGGTATGACCGGAATATGATGTACGAGTCATGCACGCCGCTGATGATGGCAGCCATATATGGATGACGTCTACCTCTTAAACACATTTGCGCCCATGGGACAATAGGTGATGTCTCTCTCGGTCGATCGATTTCGAATTATGGTGTTACAAATTTATAATCCTAAGTGTTGTAATGTTATTATTTAAGTTTATAAAATTAAATATAATTTTAAGTTAGAATTTGTAAACAGGTGCTTGGAATTTGTATGCTTCGATGAATTAATTTAAATATTTAATCATTGCATATTTAGAGTGAATATTATAATTCAGATAAAATTAGTGCTTTTTATAAATAATTTTTTATTGTAAATTGAATTTTGTTGGAGCTCACGGGCATATTGCTAGTATACCATTAAAAGAAAGTGACTAGAGATTATCATAACTACATTCGCTTTGTTATGTAACACAATCAAAACCGTTATTTCTTTTGCAAATTGCTTCTTAAAAAAAATCTTTTGTGAATTCTGTTCTATGAAATACCTTCTCGGCCTCTCCTTGTCCCTCGTGTTCCTCCTCTAAGACCATTCACAGAGAAGTTTTATGGGAGTTTCATTCTCATTAAATGAGATGCCACATAAACATAAGTGGTGACATGTCAACAAATTTATGAGGAGAGAGGAGAGTTGAGTTTCATGGGGGATGAAACCTGGTGTACACGGTTACCAAGTGCTTTGAAACTGGGATGAAACCCCACTGAGAGTGATTTGTTTCATCTCCACACCTTTTCTGGATCCCGTGTGGCCATATAGTAGTGTGCTAGATATAATTGCAAGTGGCTACACAATTTATATGGCATATTTGATCACAACACCATGCAGCAATTAAATGTTATGTCATGACTATGAAACTGCAAAATAAAATTGTGCATTGAAAAAGATTGTTTCATTCATCAACTCAAACATCTAAATATGACGTGGAACTATCGGAAACCGTGTAACGAAACAACTGTGAGTGGCCTAAACCCACAAACCAAAGGGGAAAAAAAGAAAACTCTAGGAAAAAAAATCCCCCGAAATGGCGGCGTGCGGCGAGGGAGTCATTCTTGCGTCGCCACGGCAGCGATGAGATCGCCGCCGCCAAGATGAGCTACTTCTACGAGCCCTCGATCGGCGACTACTACTACGGGCATAGCCGAAATATGAATAACACTAAGAACATTAGATTTAGTCCTTCTTATATTGCAACACAGAGTATGGATAAACCCACGCAATATTCATATGTTATTACAATATAAGCATAATAGAACATATGAATATATTTAACATGTGCATAAATGTATTATAACATGAGAATTGTTTAGTGGCTTTCGAAAGAATATTATAAAAGTGGTATTGTATATGGGCTATTCTGTTATTTTGGTTTTTGAAAGCGAAAAATCGAACCAAACACCAAAAATTGAATTATACCAGAACAAAAATCAAACTGAACACCGAAAACCAAAAAACCAAAATAATCGGTTAATTCGGTTCAGTTCAGTTCAATAATTCAGTTTCGGTTTAAAAATGCTCACCCTAGAGAAGATCGAACAGCATATGTATTTTTCTGCCTCAGCACGGCTGCCTCAATTTTGAGAGCCTCACAAGAAATTCATGGAGCATTTCTAATCCTAATGGCTTGGTCTTCTAGGTTCTTCCTAAGTTTGACTTGGATTTTATCCAAGACCCCCTCAATCACAGAACATCATAAGCAACTTTCATGTGACTTATCTAGTAAGTTCTTAGCAAGTTTAGCACAGTTAACATTTAAAGCTTCATTATAAGTTTTAGTTGCTTACAGCCCTCACATGAGCTGACAGGATCCTTAGAAGCATGCATTTCATGTTCATCGTTTCTAGAACAAAGCTACCTAAGGTGAGCACTCATGGCATAAATTTCAGCAAGCAATTCAGGGAAATTAGAGTATGATAGAGTAGAATGAGCATGAAGAAAACGAGCATCCAAATACATAGCATCAACAGATTCATTGCTAGTATTCTTCAACCTAACACTATCTAGTTCAGTTAACACACTATCATGCATAGCCCTTAGGTTCTCTAACTCCACAAGTAAAGCATCACACAACGAATAATCATCAGTGACTCGGGAGGGAGACGATCTAAGAGAAGCTAACTCTCGAGTCAAGGAACCTACTTCCTTCTCAAGCTCCATACACCTAGCTCTAGCTCTAGCATGAAATTTTTCTAATTTATAGAAAGCTTCATTGAGCTGGTCATAGGAGGGTACCGCGTCTGAGTCGCTGTAGAGCTCGGAGTTGCTGATGTCATTGGCGTCTGCCACGAAGCACATGCTGGAGAACTCATCGTCGCTGCTCTTCTCTTGCGGATCATCCTCGCCTTCATCGCTCCACATCTCCGTGTCGAAGAGGCTGATGTCGTCGAGGGTGGCGAGGATGCAGTGGAAGAGCTTCTCGTTCTTCAAGAAGTTGCGGTTCTTGTCGGTGTAGTCGATCTTGCTCGAACCGCCGGAATCGATCTTGTCCTTCTCCAGCTTGGAACAGTTCGCTCGAATGTGGTTGGGGCCACCACATTCCAAGCAGGTGATCATGCCACCTCTCTTCCTCTCTCTCACCCTCTTGTATGCGTGAGAGAATGTGCGATCTAAAAGAGCAAGCTCATTTTCTGGAAATTTTTCCAGTTGGTCATCGCTTAGCTTGCAAAGGGTAGAGAGAGAAAATCCAGTAGAAAGATCAACAAAAGATCTAGTGGGATCAGTGACCAAGGCCATCGGCTGGGATCTAGTGGGATCAGTGACTGCAGGTGTGGGACCTAGAGGGGGTGAGCAAACGCGTGTTTACCATACGTCGGCCGAACACCGTGCTCATGGAGCTACAAACGGGTTATCCGAGTGGGCCCTAGGGATCCCCCGGTTGGGGATCCCCGAGCGGACTGTCTCTGCGTCGGGCATCCGACCCGCTGGGGGCGACTCATAAAAAACATTTCTTTACTCGATCCGTATCGGACCCCGAGCCGTTCATAACCCGGGGCGCAGCTGGCTGCTACCCTTCGAGGGGCTCCGCAGGAGAGTGTGAAGTATGGTCTCGGACATGAGTCAAGGCGATTGTGTCGTCCGCCAACCCAACTAGAGACCCGCCGAGGGTTCGCTTTGGACTCGCCCCTCACTTGTTTCGCCTGCTGGGGGTGGCTAGGGATCCACTTGGTGGATTTTGCCTTCAGAACCCACAGCCAGGTCTTGATTGCGAGGCATTCAAGCCCTCTCGCCACTTCGAGGCCGCTACGACCCGGTGGGCTTTTCATACCTGCTTCGGCTTAGTTTGAGCCGGCCCGGAGGCGAAGATCGAGAGGTCACGGGGCGTCCCGCCCGAAGCGACGCCTTGGCGCCTTCTGCTAGCATTTAATGCGTGTGCAGAAATTAAATGCGGAGTGAAATGATTAAGAGCGATACGTCCCACCAGTGACGCGTTGTGGCGTTTCGACGGGACGGGCGACGCTTCATACGAGGCCCGCTTGACCGACGCGCATCCAGTCGGCACGCGTCTGGCTGATGCCTGTTTTGGTGCCCATAAGTTCGGCGCTGGGGGGTGCAAGGGCACGCTTTAGCCTTTGCTTTTGCCACCTCTCGCCTTTGCCTTCTTCACCTCTTGCCTTTGCCTAAGACGAAAAAAAAGAAACAAAGGAATCGGGAGAGAGTTGCTTACATCCTTCTCCTTCGACTTTCGATTGCTCGTGCGCTGGAGATGTCGTTGTCGGAGTGCACCGCCCAGCCCAGCCGCGCGCTCGGCCTGGAGAAGAAAGGGTTCCTCCCCCCGCAAGATGTCTCGAAGTGGAGGGTACCACGAGGGCCGCGGAACCAGCGCCGGAGGAAGGGGAGATCGTGGTGCCCGCTGGGTTCTACGAGCGCGGGTTCGGACTCCCGCTTCATCCCTTCGTCCGTGGGATGCTACACCACTACAGGGTGGAGGTGCACCACCTCAACCCTAACGGCGTGCTCCACATAGCGATCTTCATGACGCTGTGTGAGGCATTCCTGGGGATCGAGCCCCATTGGGCGTTGTGGAAGTACTTCTTCCATGCCCGATTGTGGAAGGACAAGGCGGCGGATGCTACGGCGTCCATGGGAGGCGCAGCCCTGCAGCTGCGCCCTGGCCGCGGGATAGAGTACATTCCCTTGAAGCTGCCATCGTCGAACCAGGGGTGGCACTCTGAGTGGTTCTACACTCGGAACCTGGGAGGCAGCGCCCCGGTCTTCACTGGCTGTCTCCCCGAGTCGAAGGATGAATGGGGCTGGGGCCCCGATCAGAGGGAGAAGAAAAAGGTGGTGCTGATCCGAGAGCAGATCAAACTCAATGAGGCAGAGCGGGCCCGATATGACGCCGTTGTACGCAGAGTTCATGAGAATCTGCGCTGCAACCCCTTATGGAAAAGCGCGCCCGATGTAGCCTATCTGGCGGGCATCGACTCCATGAGGATGGTCGCAGCAGAGCTTGCCGCATCGGAGCTCGAGGCCAGGGTGGCCGTCGTGCTGGTCGAGAGCGCCACCATGGCGGCGGTGGCAGCCCCGAGCCTTTCTTGGTGGGGAACCCTCCGGATTTGGTAAGCCGAGTGATTCCTTTCTTCTTTTTCCTCCACCTCCTCGGCCTTTAGCATGTGATTTGACCGGCACCTTCGTGCTACCCAGGGGCTGGGCAAGATGGTGTCTTAAGCCGCTGCTTGCGGGGAGAAGCGGCGAGGGCCCAGCCATGCAAGGCGGCGCGCTAAAGAACTGACCGCAAGAAGCGGAAGGAGGAGAAAAGGAGGAAGAAGAGGAACAAGCGTGCGACTAAGGTCGCGCACGGCGAGGAGGCCTCCGTGTCGACCGTTGTCAGCATGGCCGATCCGGAGTCGTCCTCTAGCGGCGGTGGCGGCAACAGTGTCGACGATCCATATGGGGCCCTCCTCGGGCCGCTGATCGGCGGTGAGCCCAATGAGGGCGCCGATACGAGCGCCGCTATCGTCAAGCCCCAGGTAGAGGTCCCCCGGGGGGAGACGTCCCTGGGGAAGCGGAAGGGCGATTCGCCTCTGCTAGGAGGTTTGGCGAAGAGGATGCGATTCAGCCGCAGTTCCTCGCTCGACAATGGTCCGCTTCTGAGGAGCGGTGGCTCGTGAGAACCGGCGCCGAATCTTCCCCCGGCAACGGTTGGGGCGTTGAGCGCCGAGCTATCGCTGCCAGCAGAATTGGGGCCACCGCTGGAGGCTCCGGAGGGGTCGAGCCACGTGGAGATTCCGGCACCTCTTGGCAGGTCGGGGTCCCGGTTGGAGGCCGCAGGAGACAAAAAAGAGCTTCCGCCGTCACCGCGTGGTTCTGTGCGGTGGCGCAATCTTGGCGCTGCTATGCCCCGACGCCGGCCCAAAGGCCTGACAGAAAGGGCGATCCAGACGCTGGGGGCGGCTAATGCTGAGCCACAGGCGGAGGCGGCTCAAGTCCTCCCATGAACCAAGGCCCCCTAGCCCGTGCTAACCTGGCCTGGCGGCAATCCGACTGGTGAGCCGCAGCTCGTGCTGGACGTCGAGGCAGAGGCCGAGTCGTGGGGACCTTCCAAGAGGGTGCGCATCGAGTGGAGGCTCATCTGAGCCAGATTCGGTAGGGTCTGGCTTTCGCCCTTGGCTCAGCTGACGGGGCACTGAAAATCATCTCTGAGGTCACCCGCCCGACCAGCCAGGTAAGCTCAACCGAACGCTTAGCTTCAGCTTTCGACTTGCTTTTTGGCGCCAAGGGTTAAACGGAGTGCCCGGCCTCGCACTCATCAAGGTCCGGTCGGAGAAAAGTCGGCGTCCCTCCGTGTCTTGCATGAGCGGATGATGACCGCCGTGGAGGAGGACGGTCGCGAGCACTCCGAGTTGCACGAGGTTTGGGAAGCCCTGGTGCGTGAGCAGGTGGAGGTGGAAAAGGCCCGCCGGGAGCTTGGCCAGGTCGCGCAGGTCTTGTTCGAGAAGCGCCGGACAAACCAGTCCTTGAGGACGAAGGTGTCCGAACTCGAGTCTCTCCTGGCGGCAGCCAACAACGCCAAGGACGCTGCCGTTGCCGCAAAAAAGGCTGCGCGATCGGAGGTAGTGTGCCTCCATGGCGAGCGCGACCGAGCTCAAGCAGAGTCGGACTCCGCCAGGGGGGATGCCAGGCGTGAGCAGGAGGCCCGGACTAAGGTTGAGGGGGACCTCCAGCGCCTGGAGGCCTCCACGGCTGGTAAGCAAACCAACCCTAGCCCAGCTTTCCGCGATCGCGGACCACCAGGCCTCCTTTTTGACATTGCATTGATCTGCAGTGCTGTGGAAGGATCTCAGCGACTCCGTAGAGGCGCAAAGGTTGGCGGTGGAGGAGCATGACGCAGCGGTTACGTCGCGATCAGTGGCCTTCTCAAATGAAGGAGTGGCGAGCAAGACTGTCCGAGCTTAATCGCCAACTAGCGCCCTTCATGAGGTTGGCCGGGAGGTCCGCGATCGAGTGCTTGGGGACGCCGGGCAGGGTTCGAGCTCACTTGCCGCCGCGCTGGCCCGCGTGATGGAGCACGCTGAGCACTCGGTGACTGAGGGGATCGAGCTCGGAGCTTGTTCGGCGCTGGTCTTCGTCCTCTCCCACTATAACGGCATCGACCTTGCCATTGTTAGCAGTGGGGTCGTAGCGAACCAGACCAACGAAGAGGTCGAAGGGTTCAGGAACCAGGTCGATCCGTACGCCGCAGTGATCGCCAGCCGGATACCACCATAGAGCATCCTCCACCAAAAACAGAAGAAAAGTTAGATGTTTTGGCTTTTGTAATAACTTTGTCTTTGTAATGAACTGAAGTTTTGCTTTAACGTTTTGGCCGGTCGGGCCATTCCGTAGGTCCGACTCTATTTTTCGCGTTTCCCAGAGATGATGAACATTTGATGACCACAGCTTTAGAAACCGCGGAGGTTGTGTAAGCGTAGGTCGACATGTGTCATGACACCTTTGGGGAAGGCTCAAAGAATGGACAGGGACCTAAGGAAGGAACAGTTCGCTTGCACTTAACACAGGAAAGGAGTGTTTCCGACCAGTAGTGGCTCAAACCGCACGGGCACTTCCTTCTACCGCAAAGCACCACTTCGCAACCGTAGTCGCTGGGGCGTAGGCCGTGGCACTCGGGTCGAGAGGGTTACTGCTAGGGAGAGCCGAGTGGCCGGTCGGGTCACCGACCCGTGTGAGTGTGCGAACTTGCAGCCCCCGAGCGGCGCGTGGGAACCAAGCTTGCGGTTTCCACACGGCACTTGAACTTGGAAGAGTAGGGAATCTGCGCATGAACGTGGAATAGTTCAGGAAAAGAATCGCCTTAACTTTTATTCCGCGAGGTGGAGATGTCATGGCAGTTGGGCCCTTCGTTCGGCCCTCGGCCGGGTGGTTTCGAGCTAATGGTCCTCTCGCCATCTTGGGTGCCGCCCAGCCAGTGTTGTTGCCGCTACCGCCAAAGACACCAACCTAACCTGGAGCCAAAAATCGAGGAGTCGCATTGCGCTTCCATGGCCGAAGCAGTGTCCTTTCGCCCCAAGCCATCGCATCGCATTTTAATGCGAGGTGGAGAGTGATGGGCACGCCCTGTCGACCGACGTGGAATTACTGCGCTGCGGCGCGATCGCTTCAGACGACGCCCGCTGATCGCTCGCCTCGCGCCTATAAATACGGCGCGGGGGAGCGACCACGCATAGCTATTCTTCTTGTCTTCCTACCCTCCCTTCACCTCTTCTGCGAGAAAAGAGGGAAAGGGCTAGGAAACACGGGTGTCGATGGCGAGCGGGGACGATGATCGGAGGACCGGCAAGCGGGGGGCGGCGGCGGATCCCTTGGGGTCGGACACCAAGAGGTCCCGCACCCTCGCCTGGTCGTCCCTGCGCGCGAGAAGAGGGGGGTTCATACTGCCCTTGTCGACCTTTCGCATCAGGGATCCTCTTTCGAAGTGAGCTTCTTTGCTTAGTGTTGGGATGGTTTTGGTTCCGACTTACTGACGCCAAGCTTTTTCTTTCCTCTCTCCAGAGCTTCCGGCTCGAGATCAGGCCAGCCGCCAGCTGCGCTCCCGATGACCATCTCGGTGGGGGAGGCGGTCACCGCTGGGGCCGCTTCCGACACTCCTCTGACCGCCCTGGGCGGTCCCTTAGGGGCCCGAGCCGCGTCTGTGGTGACGCGGTTGGAGGCCACCCTGCGCATCCGAGCCACAGCACCCGCCGCCCAGGGGGTGGAGGTGTCGCGGCAATGAGCCCGGGCCCAGGCCATGGAGGAGGAGCTCGCCGAGACTCGCGAGGAGGCACGGGCATTGCGGTTTCGGGCCGAGGCCGCGGAGGAGGAGCTGGCCAAGGTGCGCAAGGAGCACTGGACCCTGCGCGAGGATCTCATGAACGTGCTTGGTCCGGCCTTCGAGAGCATGGCCAGGAGCTTCAGGCCACTGGGGGTGGAGCTGCAGGAGCCGCAGGAGCGTAATGAGCTGCATTCCGCCTTCGGCCTCACCGCAAGCCAACGCCTCGCCGACCCGCCTCTCGCTTACACGAAGCGCTCGCTTGAGGGCGGGGATCGCTGCCGCTGCAGGAGTATGTCTTTGCTCGCTTGCGCCAGCCGCAATGCCGCCTTCGACTCGATCGCGACCGTCGGCGGGGTCGAAGGCGACACGGACCAGGCACGGGCTAGGGTGCGGCCAGCGGAGGAGATCGCGACAGGGCTTTTTGCAGTCGACGTGAGCAGTGACAGCTCCGGGGACGACGACTTCGCTGGATGAGCCTCTGTAGGGAACCGTCCCCGGGACTCCACTGATTCACCCAAATGCACGGTACATCTCAAGTGAATCAAGGGAACCTCGGGCGTTCCACGATAGTTTGCCAACACGAGCATTCTCATCCAACAGTTGACATCACAACACATACACAATTATCGGAAGTATAAACGTTATTACATTCCAAAAGTAGGACTGCTGTGCATAATGACATATTTAGAGTTATTACATCAAGTAGCAAATGAAATCATAAGATAAACAACAAAAGGGCCAGCATGGCATGCCCCAAACCTCGGGCAACCAACTGGGCAAGAACGGTGACTAAACGTTGAACTGTTTAAATCGCCTGTAAAAGTCCCCGGCAAGGCCTCATCCTCACCGCAGCAAGTGGACAATCCGATTGAGTACTGAAGAGTGTACTCACACAATAATATACATTGCATGTTGATTTCTAGCTACATGTGGTTGCTACATCAAAGGAAGCCAAAATGGCAATTTCAAAGATAAAGCAATATTTGGGATAAATCGTAAGCATGTATAGATTGATAAGAATTTGCATTTAGTAAAAATTTGCAAAATCTAATACATAATATAACATCATCATAATCACATTTGTATCATGCCTTCAAGCATTCTCCTAACCATGAGTTCCATCGCCATGTTCGACTACACACGCATAAGTACTCCAATACTTGTGTCTATTTTCCAACTCCCATCCCATTCTTACCAAGTCCTTAATACTCGCCAAAGGATCGGCGGTTCAAGCAATCGCCCCAACCATAGACGCGCTATTCAAATAGTTTAAACTCGCAGAGGTACGACTTTACCCACACGACACGCCACACTCGAAGCCAAGCTATCAACACATTTCCTTTGATGTGTCAGCCGAGGTGAACGTGACAAACCATTTTCCAGTATGCATGGTAGTGTATCTAAACCATCCGGATGACTGTGACCCTTGATCCTGCGTGCCTAGTTCCCTGTGTGTGTGTGGATCAAGGAGTACACCCGTTGTTGGACATCCCCAACTCAACAAAGTTCGAGGGACTCCGAGGACATTCCTTGGCGCTCCACTAAGCCCAAGGAATTCCGACGGACATTCCTTGACGCTCCACTAAGCTCAAGGAATTCCGAGTGCACATGGTTTACATATCCTAGTCATACATAAGTACTTGGTTTCGCCGGTCCCATAAACGGCGTGTGGTTCGCACGATAGTTACTCAAAGATACGTCACCAGGATTCAATCCTTAGGGTCCTTAACCAACATCTCTACAAATTAACCAACATTTGAAACCATCATCGCATAATAATTTCAATCATTATGCACCAATGGACTAAGTCCATCTATCGCGGTTTCTAACGATGTTCTAAACATGGCTAAGCAATTTGTACGAACCCATATAATAAGAATAAACCCTCCTCCTAGGGCGCACAATAGGACACAAGGAACATGGCAAGGGATAACATCACAATGTGGCAATAGCTACAATTTCTAGCCAATCATAATTGTAGTTGAAAGTAAGCATTCAATTGATAAAACAATTCCAAAAATGTAAATTTCAAATAGTAGGAGCAATCATGGTCAAGGAGTAAGGTAGTGCCTTGCTGCTCATTCTGACTTCAAGGCGTGGTCGTGCTCGGAGTGCCTTCAAGGCCAACACCTAATCGAGAAAATCCAAATTCATAAACACCAAATCAAGAACTCCAATGGTGCACATGATTAAAAGATGCATGAAATGCTCATGATGTGTAGTCTGTTTCAAAAATGGCTATTTGTCTATTGTCCTCTACACTTCAAAAACGAATTGAGTTTTGCATCAAAATTTCAAGTATTAGGGCATTTTATTGAATTAAGTCCGGAATATCCGGGTTTAAACCCCAGAGTGTCCGGGTTGGCCCTCTCGGTATGGCGAAGTTACGCATATCCTGACTATCCGGATGAAATCCTGACTATCCGAAGTTAAAACCCCGGACTATCCGGATAAAATCCCTGACTATCCTGTTGAGTAGTCTGTTTCAAAAATGGCTATTTGTCTATTGTCCTCTACACTTCAAAGGAATGGACTAGTGTTTTAAATGGATGGACTAGGGCAGAATATTACCACTACAAGGTTGCTTTAGCACTTGGTGAAGGTTGGTTTTGGCGAGGGAATGACAAGAAGGTGTCGCAACGCCGGTTCTCATGGTTCGTCTCCTCCTAGCTCGTGTAGACGACGATGACCTCACTTGCTCGTGCTTGCAACAGCAACTAACCCTCCTCCTCAAGCTTCCATGCGACATGCGCGACCCGATTCAAGGTGTGATGATGGATTTCATGGAGAAGAAAGAAATGAGTCACAATGGCCAAAATTTCAAAAGATGGAGGAATGAAAATCGATTACCACTCACCCAAAACTTAGTGCCTCAAGAATCCATTTGGATGGATTTGAAGCTCTTGACCTTGACTTCAAGGTGGTATAACATGCACAAGCTCAAACTCAAGATTTGAGTGGATTTGTGGGGGAGAATGGCAATGAGTTGGAGAAGAAGTGCTCGCTGTTTTTTTCAGGATTTGGAGTAGCAAATTGGCAGGTGGGGAGAAGAAACCAAGGTGGAGAACCTTATATATGGCTGCCCACTCATGCTTACATGTGGGGCTAGGTCCCACATGTCATAGGGTGAGAAAAGGGGTGGGTATGAGTGAGAAAAGTCATGGAAAGGATGTGCAGCCCACAAGTTCCCATGCAAGGTAGGTCCCATGTGTCATTGATGGGTTAGGTAAGTGGGTATGGGTAAGTAAAGTAAGACATGGTATGGTAGAGATGTGCAGCCTACTCTCCTTTCTCTTGTGATCATGGCCCACATGTCATTGACTAAGGTGAAAATAACATGTGTGCAGTTTTGGAAAATGATTGTTAGGATTTGGTTACTCCTTCTTTATGCAAGATGAGTGTCCTAACCCTTGTATGATTATAACTAAATGAGGATGTAATGACATTAAGGAAGATGTTAGCATGACAAGCTTCGCTTACCGGATTAATGAAAATTGGGCTGTTACAAGCCCTCCCCCCTTAAAAGAATCTCGACCCCGAGATTACACGGCTTCATTGAAGAGGTAGGGGTATTCAGCTCGAAGATGATCCTCCCACTCCCAAGTGGCCTCATCAGGGGTGTGATTACTCCATTGAATCTTAAGGAATTTGATAGTGTGGTTTCGAGTTACACACTCCCTCTCGTCAAGAATACAAATGGGATGCTCCTTGTAGGATAGATCGGGTTGTAATTCGAGAGTGTCCAACTCTGTGGCTTCAGTTGGGACACGAAGGCATTTCTTCAATTGAGAGACATGAAAAACATCATGCACATCGCCTAGCTAAGGAAAGTTCCAATTGATATGCCACAGCCTCGCCCTGCTATAATCCGGAAAGGTCCAATGTAACGAGGGGCTAGCTTTCCCTTCACATGAAACCGACGGATACCTTTCATTGGTGAGACTTTGAGATAGACGTGATCACCAACTTCGAACTTGAGTTCGCGACGGCGGCGATCAGCATAGCTCTTTTGACGAGACTGCGCGGTCCGCAACCGTTCGCGAATGAATCGAACTTGCTCTTCCGCTTCGGCGACTAGTTCAGGACCAAAGTGGGGTCTCTCTCCGGACTCAGACCAGTTAAGTGGAGTTCTGCAAGATCTTCCATAGAGAGCCTCGAATGGACTCATTTGGAGACTAGCTTGATAGCTATTGTTGTAGGAGAACTCCGCGAAGGGTAAGCATTTCTCCAATTCTTGCCGTAGGTAAGGGCACAAGCCCTAGGCATATCCTCAAGAATTTGGTTCACCCGTTCAGTTTGTCCATCCATCTGCGGATGATAAGCGGTGCTAAAAGAGAGTTGAGTCCCCATGGGCTTGTGGAGGCATTGCCAAAAATGCGAGGTAAACTGGGTTCCTCGATCTGAGACAATCCTTTCGGGAACACCATGAAAAGACACAATTCGATGAAGATATAACTCAGCTAACTTGCTCATCAGATCCGCTGCCTTGACAGAAGGAAATGAGCGATCTTAGTTAGTCGACCAACGACACCCATATAGAATCAAAACCTTTTATGCCTTTGGGCAACCCGGTGATGAAATCCATACTAATCTCTTCCCACTTCCACATGGGAATGGGCAATGGTTGAAGTGTGCCTGCTGTACGCAAATGGTCGGCTTTCACTCGCTAACATACGTCGCACTCGGCGACATACCGGGCAATCTCTCGTTTCATTCGGGTCCACCAAAGTCTTGGCTTAATATCTTGATACATTTTTGTACTCCCGGGATGAATAGAGAATGAGGAATTATGAACCTCATCAAGAATTAATGCCTTTAATTCCTTACAATTTGGCACCACTAGCCGTTTGTCGAACCACAAGACACCTTGTGAGTCCTCGGTGAAGCAATTGACCTTGCCTTGCTTAATGCGGGCTCGGATGAGTGCCATGCCCTTGTCTGTCTTTTGAGCCTCTTTGATTTGGTCCAATAGATTAGATTTAACTTCCATGACAGCAAGGGATCCCTCTTTAACCACTTCTAGGTTGAGCTTCCGAAACTCGGCGCACATGGCGTCCGATTCTAGGTTCATCGAAAGACGATTGCATTGAGACTTTCTACCAAGGCATCGGCAACAATATTGGCCTTTCCAGGATGATAATGGAGTCCCATATCATAATCTTTGATCAATTCAAGCCACCTTCTTTGCCTCAAGTTTAAATCGGCTTGAGTAAAGATATACTTCAGGCTCTTGTGATCGGTGTAGATTTCACAACGATTACCGATGAGATAATGTCGCCAGATTTAGAGCATGCACTACTGCTGCTAGCTCTAAATCATGGGTGGGGTAATTCATCTCATGAGGTCTCAATTGCCTTGATGCATACGCCACAACTTGGTCGCTTTGCATAAGTACACAACCCAAATTTAGGCAGATGCATCGCAATATATGTCAAGCCCTTGTGAATATCCCAGAGGACTAAGACGGTGCAATGGTTAGTTTAACTTTCAACAGCTTGAAAGCTTGCTCACATTCTGCTGACCATACGAACTTCTTCTCCTTCTTCAAAGGTTCGATTCGCTGGTTTCCCGCGATTTTGGAGAAGTCCTCTACGAATCGGTGGTAATAACCCGCGAACCCGAGAAAACTTCGAACATCCGTGATGTTCTTAGGCTGCTCCCAATCAAGTACCATCCGTATCTTGCCGGGGTCAACCGCACTTGCTTTCTCGATAGCACATGGCCCAAGAAGGCAACCTCCTTTAACCGTAATTCACACTTATCGAATTTTATGAGAGTTGGTGCTCTCGCTGCTTTCCAAGACTTTCCGAAGGTGTACTTCATGCTCCTCTTCAGACTTGGAGTAAATAAGAATATCATCGATGAAGATGACAATGAACTTGTCAAGATATTCCATGAAAACCGAATTCATAAGGCTCATGAAGTATGCCGGTGCATTGGTCAAACCGAAGGACATGTCGGTATACTCATATAGACCATAATAGGTGGAGAATGCTGTTTTTGGAATGTCCCCCGATTTGATCTTGATTTGATGGTAGCCTAATCTCAAGTCAATCATGGAGAAGATACAGGCTCCAGTCATTTGGTCGAACAAATCATCGATCCGCGGAAGTGGATACTTGTTCTTGACCGTGACTGCATTCAATGGACGGTAATCAACACACATCCGCAAGCTATCATCCTTCTTCTTCACAAATAGCGCCGGGCATCCCCAAGGTGAGGAGCTCGGTCAAATGAAGCCCTTCTCTTGCAGCTCCGTAAGCTGTTTCTTTAATTCGATCAACTCATTTGGAGGCATACGGTAAGGTCGCTTTGATATCGGGGCCGTTCCGGGTAAAAGCTCAATGACGAACTCAACCTCCCGGTCGGGTGGCATCCCCGGCAACTCTTCTGGAAATACATCTGGGTAATCACATACCACTGGTATGCTACTTATCCCAAGGAATGGCTCACCCTTCAAGGCATAAAGGTGAGCATAATCTGGACTTGACGCAAACATGACTTGTTTGCCGCTATGCTGGTAAGTGAAATAGATCTTCTTGCACAATTGATGCATCCTCGGTGCTTGGATAGCCAATCCATCCCAAGAATAACTTCAATTCCTCCGCTTTTAATTATTATCAAATCAGCTAGAATTCTACCCCATTGACTTCAATCTTTACTTCCTACAGACTCGACGATCCTTAATTCGATCCCGGTTTTAATGAGAAGTGGTGGACGCATAAGTTGTATAGGGAACTCATGATGCATAGCAAACTTCTCCTTAATAAATGAATGAGATGCTCCGGAATCGAAAAATACGGTAGTCGCACGATAGTTACTCAAAGAGACGTCACCAGGATTCAATCCTTAGGGTCCTTAACCAACATCTCTACACATTAACCAACATTTGAAACCATCATCGTCATAATAATTCTCAATCATTGCGACCAATAGACTAAGTCCATCTATCGCGGTTTCTAACGATGTTCTAAACATGGCTAAGCAATTTGTACGAACCCATATAATAAGAATAAACCCTCCTCCTAGGGCGACAATAGGACACGAAGGGAACATGGCAAGGGGATAACATCACAATGTGGCAATAGCTACAATTTCTAGCCAATCATAATTGTAGTTGAAAGTAAGCATTCAATTGATAAAATAATTCCAAAAATGTAAATTTCAAATAGTAGGAGCAATCATGGTCAAGGAGTAAGGTAGTGCCTTGCTGCTCATTCTGACTTCAAGGCGTGAGTCGTGCTTCTGGAGTGCCTTCAAGGCCAACACCTAATCGAGAAAACCCAAATTCATAAACACCAAATCAAGAACTCCAATGGTGCACATGATTAAAAGATGCATGAAATGCTCATGATGTGTAGTCTGTTTCAAAAATGGCTATTTGTCTATTGTCCTCTACACTTCAAAAACGAATTGAGTTTTGCATCAAAATTTCAAGTATTAGGGCATTTTATTGAATTAAGTTCGGAATATCCGGGTTTAAACCCCAGAGTGTCCAGGTTAACCCTCTCGGTCGCGCCTATCCTGAGTATCCGGACAAAACCCCGAGTGTCCTGATTGGCCCTCTCAAGATGGCGAAGTTCGCATATCCGGACTATCCGGATGAAATCCCTGACTATCCGGAAAGTTAAAACCCTGACTATCCGGATAAAATCCTCGACTATCCGGGTTGAGCAATTGTTTCAAAATGGCTATTTGTCTATTGTCCTCTACACTTCAAAGGAATGGGCTAGTGCTTTAAAGGGATGGACTAGGGCAGAATATTACCACTACAAGGTTTCTTTAGCACTTGGTGAAGGTTGGTTTCGGCGAGGGAATGACCCGAAGGTGTCGCAACGCTGGTTCTCGTGGTTCGTCTCCTCCTAGCTCATGTAGACGACGATGACCTCGCTTGCTCGTGCTTGCAACAGCAACTAACCCTCCTCCTCAAGCTTCCATACGACATGCGCGACCCGATTCAAGGTGTGATGATGGATTCCATGGAGAAGGAAGAAATGAGTCACAATGGCCAAAATTTCAAAACATGGAGGAATGAAAATCGATTACCACTCACCCAAAACTTAGTGCCTCAAGAATCCATTTGGATGGATTTGAAGCTCTTGACCTTGGCTTCAAGGTGGTATAACATGCACAAGCTCAAACTCAAGATTTGAGTGGATTTGTGGGGGAGAATGGTAAGGAGTTGGAGAAGATGTGCTTGCTGTTTTTTTTCAGGATTTGGAGCAGCAAATGGGCAGGTGGGGAGAAGAAACCAAGGTGGAGAACCTTATATATGGCTGCGCACTCGTGCTTACATGTGGGGCTAGGTCCCACATGTCATAGGGTGAGAAAATGGGTGGGTATGAGTGATTTGAGTGAGAAAAGTCATGGAAAGGATGTGCAGCCCACAAGTTCCCATGAAAGGTAGGTCCCATGTGTCATTGATGGGTTAGGTAAGTGGGTATGGGTAAGTAAAGTAAGACATGGTATGGTAGAGATGTGCAGCCTACTCTCCTTTCTCTTGTGATCATGGCCCACATGTCATTGACTAAGGTGAAAATAACATGTGTGCAGTTTTGAAAAATGATTGTTAGGATTTTGTTACTCCTTTATGCAAGATGAGTGTCCTAACCCTTGTATGATTATAATTAAATGAGGATGTAATGACATTAGGGAAGATGTTAGCATGAAAAGCTTCGCTTACCGGATTAATGAAAATTGGGCTGTTACAAGCCTCCAGGCGGCCGTGTTTAACTTTTGCTTCTAGGTGGTGCAATGTGTGTACATTTGATGTTATGGATTTTGGGGACTTTGCTGAACTTTTTTCTTTCCCTGTCTGTATTGAACACTCGTCGAACGACCACAACCCTTAGGAACCACAGGGGTCGCTGGAGCGTAGGTCGGAGTGCCAATACTTTGAGGCGAACGCGATAAACGACTAAAGGCCTGGCAGCCCAAAAGTCGCGTCCGAGATCGACCATGGATCACCTCGGGTGAGCTCTCCCTTTTTCCACGAAGCACTACTTCGCAACCGTAGCCGTCGGGGCGTAGGTCGTAGCACTTGGGTTGAGATGGTTACCGCTCGCAAGGGATCTAATGGTCTATTGGGGCGCCATCTTAAGTAGCGTGCAAGCAAGCAGCCCCCGAGTCGCGTGCGCGAGGACCAGAATGCGATCGGAGCGCAACACTTTCGAACTCGGGGGATTTAATGAAAACATGCAGATAAAGATGAAGGTCGGGGTAGAATCTCCTTATCTTCTCAACACCCTACGTTGTCCGGCACAGCGTGGCCATCGGCGCTTCTGAGTTGAAAGGTGCCGGGTTGGAGGACTCCCATGACGATGAAGGGTCCTTCTCGGGGAGGGGGCGACTCGCGCCTGCCACAATGGACTGAACCGTCAGTCGGAGCGACTGCCTCCGGGGTTAGTCGACCACCTGATTGATGTGTCCGGTCGGACTGAAGGCTGGAGGAGGCTGGAGACGAAGGTCCCCAGCAGTATGCTGCCATACAAGCGCCGTGAGGCTCCGAGGCCTTCACGACTCAGTTGACAACAAGCTTGGATTCACCGTGCACGTAGAGTCGGTACGCGCCGAAGTCGGCAGCAATCCGTAGCGCACGAGGCTTGGGATCACTTCAGGGTGGCGCCGCCACGCCGACCTTCTTTGGTCCCGCGTGGCGGCATGGTTTGGGTAGCCCGAGGAGGCCCCCTGAGTGATGGGAACCGGAAGGCCGCATGTGCTGTACGGCAGCACGCCCTACCGGCCACCGGAGGTGCTAATAGGTGGACTTGGCCACCGGGTCCCCTGGCTTGGGGACACCGCGGAGCAGCACCGCCGCTGCCGCGACATTTCGACTGGTGTGGGGGAAGCACGGAAGGCCGTGCGACCTCTCGGCTAGTTGTTGGTGAACCTGACGTGGGCACGTGCGTGCCAGGCGCATACGAAGGTCCAGACCGGCCCTGCTCTAGATCGGCCTGGTGTTCATCAAGCTTGGCCTTTTGGGCCTCCAGCTGCTCGCGCCGCTGCCGAAGCTCAGCGCGGTGAACCTGAGGAGTGGCGGGGATGAGCACGAACTCTCCCACCGGGAGGGGGGCGACGAAGTCGAGGGAGCCAGAACGAATCTAGCTCCTTGACGCAGTCACATCGTCGTCGGTGAAGAGGCCATCAAGGAAGGAGATGGGAATCCGGAGATCACGAAGATGTCGCGCAAGACCCCTACCGGCCGCGCTAACCGCTGTGGTTTCAGAGTAACCGCAAGTAAATTTGTAGGTATAGGGTCGCATCCCTCTCCTTGAATGGTTAGGCTAAGGGAGTCCCAGATGTATACTAGTTCGGGCGAATGTCCCTACGCCCGCCTGTGATGGTGGATCTCATTGCTCGAGTGGGGTGGATTACAAGCGAGGGCTAAGGACAAGCCCTTAGCGCCGTCTGAAAGGGAGGGAGCCCGGAGCTAAGAACGCCGCTGGCCTGGAAGGCCCGACTGGGCTCTGTAAGCAAGGTGAGGTAGAATGCGAAAATGAGTGAGTCCCCTTTCTCGAGGGCCCCGCCTCCTTTATATTGTCTGAGGGAGCAGGTTACACGGAATCTCTGGACGAAGAAATGTAGGGGTATGCTATGCCCGGGAGTTTCGGTCTCCGATCCCAATGACGGACAGATTCCTGTTCATCCCATGCTGGGTTGGTAGACACACCGACAGTTGTTCCGCCGGAAGGAGCGACCTGCCTCTACTACCGTCAGTCCGATGTTGCTTGGCGCCAGATTCGTGTTGCCTTGGGACGGAGCGCATCCCTCCGCCGTGTCTGATGGGGCTAAAGGATGGGCGCTTGACTCGGTGACCCCCCGCACCTCCTCGGGAAGGGGCCACCTGCTTCGGCATGGCCGTTATGTCTAGGGGGCGAGTGACCAGGTCGAAGCCGACCGATGTCGTGGCAGGGGTCATTGAGGCGGAGTTTTGCCAAGGCTCTGACCGGGGGCCTGGTCGGAGCCTACGGGGACGGCCACCAAGAGTCGGCCTGAGCGCCTTGGTGGGCCTGACGAGGCCAAGATTCTTCGTGTCCTCTTGGGCCTAGAGCCGGGCCCAAGATGGTTCATCTGGTTGTCCAGCCAATATTTAGGGATAATCCCATCTGTGAGGGACGAAGGCTTCGGTAAGATCCTTTCCGGCGCTCTACATCGCCGCCAGCCTTGATGCCGTTGTGCTCAGATGACTGAGAGAAATGTGATCTTGAAATAGATGTATACTTTGCTGTGGTGTACCCCTGGTATGAGTATTCGTCAGTTCGTCTATTCTATACTTCGGCTTTGTGTGAGGGAAGGCAATACTGGAGAGGTTCAATGGTTTAGATGGAGGTTTCTAAAAAACTTTGTTATGATCAATCACCTGTGTGGTGAGCGACTGTATCTTGTGGGTAAAGTGTACAACCTCTGCACAGTGTGTCAAAACTTGTCGGTGTTTCATATACCCGGCAAGTAAATTTGTAGGTGTAGGGGGCCGCGCGTTCCCTCTCCTTGAATGGTTAGATGAAGGGTGTCCAAGATTTATACTGGTTCGGGCCGAACATCCCTACGTCCAGTTTGTGTGGTGGTGGTCTGTATTGCTCGTGGTGCGGTGGTCTTCATGGGATTACAAGTGAGGACTCAGGACAGGCCTTGAGCGCTCATCCAAGTGAAGGAACTCGGGGGTGTTCGCCTAGACCGGATATTGAGTAGGGTCGGATGGCTTGTGTTGAATCGAATGAATCGTCCCCTCCCTAAGGACCTTGCCCCTCCTTATATAAGCGGAGGGGGCAGGTTACACGGGAGTTTGGAGAAACAAGGTAGGGGTAGGCTACTCTCGAGAGTCCCAGCCTTCGGTCCTGGCGCCTGACAGGTTCCTGCTCGTCCCATGCCGGGTTGGTAGACACAACGGACAATGCTCCATTGGGAAGGCGCGCACCTGCCCTCTATTCTCCTGTCAGATGCTAACGTTGCTTACGCTGTATTCAGACACCTCCTTGGGACGGAGCGCGTCTCTCCACTGCACATGACGGGGTGAAGAGACCGGCGCTTGACTTCGTGGCCTCTTGACCGCCTTGGGGAGGAGTCACCGCTCCATGCGTGGGCGCTGTGGTCCACAGGCAAGTGACCAACTTGAGGTCGATTGATGACGGGTCGGGTCGCAGAGTCGAGTTCGATGCGCGCTACCGACCTGGACCGTGTCGAAGCTTCTGGCGCGGGTCCGACCTGAGGCCAAGTCGGAGCCCGCGGGAGTGTCCGATCTGAGGTCAGGTCGCAACGTTTCAGAGGGGCATGATCGTGGCTCGATTAGGCCATTGCACAGGGCCGGGCCCCAGACGACCCATTGGGAGCTCCGACCATTGTTCAGTGATAATCCCATCCGTGGGGGATGGAGTCTTTGGTAATACCCCCTCCAGCACTCTGTATCGCTGCCAATCTCGTCGCCATATTCGCATGACTGAGAGAAAAACGATCTTGAAATAGTTGTATACTTTGCTGTGGGGTACCCCTGGTACGTGTATTCGTCAAAACTATTCGAATAGCTGAGTCCGCAGAATTGGACAAAGCTCGGGGATTACAGTCAAGGGATAGATTTTCAAACAAAAAATGGGAATGAGAGGCTATGTGCCATGGATAAATGTGAAATTTTATTCAGGACTGTGTGACAAAAATATGTGGAAAATAAATTTGAGAAACTTATTATAATTATATGGTTTCGCTGCTTCCCATCTAAATAAATAATAAGTTAAAATGCTGATTCAATGCAAAATAATCCAACGAACCATTCCATTGTAATAAGCCATGCATGTAGTAATAGAACTGCACTTTGTGCATGACTTGTTGAGTATGGTGTGTACTCACCCTTGCTTACAACAACATACCAGAGGAGGAGTCTACGCTTGCTTGGGAAGAGGAGTTTGTCAAGGAGCCAGAGAACTAGGGAGCCAGCCTCGTCAGTTGCCTGTGGCAAAGTGATGGGTCTCCACGATGCTTTATTTCCGCTGTTAATTTTTCTGATACTTTGATTAATATAATCCCTGCGTGGTAGACTATTTGTAAGGTGATCATAAGGTCGTGCAACTCGTTTATATACATGTTTGAAGTACTTTATTATTATTCCGTTGTGTATGATTGTGGTACATTAACCCTGTTAGCCTTTGTGCACTAGCGTGATCCTGGACTAGTGCAGAATACACAGAGGGTCCAGATTTGCAAATTCGGGTCCTGACAGAGGTGGTATCAGAGCCATACTGACTGTAGGACTTGACCTTAGATAGACTGGCCGAGGAAGATAAAACTATTTTCTAAAGATTAAAATTGTACAAGATTATCAATGAAATCTTGACTAATCTATTTCTTCTTACTTCGTACCTATGCTGCATTTTCTGTTGTTACTTTATGATTTTAAAATTTAGGTCTAATGAGGTCTGTTTTGGCATATGAGGATGATCCACACTTTGGAGAGTGCACTGGAGGGTACGCCGCTGAGCTATGGCGTATGATGTAGCTGCTCGGAGGTTTCGACAGGCCGATCTATCGGGGGACCTCTATAGTGCGGGCAGGACTTGGTGTCGCCTGGGACATTAAGATAACGGTCTACGCACGGGAAAGGACAAGAGCGAGTCGTCCTATCTGCATCACCATTAAGAGGTCTTCATTCGAGGCCGGGATTCAGGAGACATCGCATCTGGCGATGAGACAGATTGCACGTACCTACTCGGCAGAGCTGGAGGGCACAGTTTTTCACCATCACCCATGCCGAGACACCCATTTTGACCGGGAGCCGATAGTGGAGGAGGACCCACCTGGTGAGATATGTCATCGCGCAGGAGGAGACCTTGGATGAGACCGTCCAGGAGCTATAGAGGGCCCGCGACGAGGTCACGGAGGTGAGAACACAACTGCAGGAGACTCGAGAGTATAGAACTCACTCTATTCAGAGGGTCCAAGAGCTGGAGATGGCGTTGTACGGACCTAAGCCAGAGCTAGTTCTAGAGCTGCACGACCCAGATCCGAAGGAGCCAGAGCAGGTGCAGGAGGCACTAGTGCAAGAGGTGCCAGAGCCACCGACACAGGAGCACCCTGGGACCAGCAGAGTCGGTGGGGTTGTTAGTACCGCCTACAGTAGGGCATCAGGACCAGTTAGCCCCTATGCCACCGCACCCGCCGCAGTACCCACCAGGAGGACCGCACCCCGGGTGGCTTAGTGACTGAGAGTTTTTTTTCCTTTCAGAGTTGACTCAAATGTTGAGTCAGTCTTATCGAGTTTGTCCCTTAGAACGCTTGGTTGAGTTAAAATTTGATATGATTGTCTGGTGTTCTAGATATGAGTCGCATTGCCCGTAGGCACCTGTGAGCGACCATATCATTTAATAATAATAAAATTGTGTGTCTTGTTCTGAGTCAAACCTTTCTCCCTGCACTAGTTTCTTGTGTACTTATTGTCTTTGTTTCCCTCTTTCCTATAAACCTTATTGTTCTTCAGATGGTGAACACGCGTGGAAGCAGCGAAGCGGGAGGAAGCGGTTCAGATCGTGGAGGCAACTGTAACAATGCACCAATTCTCAGCAAAGACCACAAAGTTGACATGTAGAACCTAGGAGCATTCCTAGCAGCACAAACTCAGTTGATCCAGACGATGATGCCAACCATGCAACAGATCACCAACCAAGCAGCCGCCAACAACCAAGCTATTAATGATGGACCATGTCCCTACTCGAGACTGTCAAAGTTCATGAGGACACGTCCGCCCACTTTCTCGGGCAGCGCCAGTCCACTTGAAGCAGATGACTAGCTAAGAACTATTGAGAGAAAACTACACATAACTCAGTGCGTTGGAAATGAGAGGGTGCTTTATGCCTCCCATCAACTTGAGGGAACCACAGCTGAGTGGTGGGAAAACTATTGTGCATCGCATGAAAACCCATAGAAGATCACTTGGGAAGAATTTACTGCAGCTTTTCGTCAGTATCATGTGCCGGAAGGAATCATGGAGCTGAAAAGGGAAGAGTTTAGAGCGCTGAAGCAAGGAGGCCAGTCAGTGGCTGATTAGTTGAATAAGTTCACCCAGTTGGCGCGCTACGCTCCGGAGGACGTAGCAACAGATAAGGCTAGGCAGTCTCATTTCATGAAAGGACTTAACACTGGATTGCAGGTGGGGCTAATTACCCACACATTCCCAGACTTCCAAGAGCTAGTAAACAAAGCCCTGATACTAGAGGACAAGCGCAAGGAACTGGATGACAACCGCAAGCGCCGCATGGCACAACAGGGAGAACGCCAGGGTCAGCAGAAACCAAGAATGGTACCCCAGTAGTTCTCCAGATTCCAGCAGGGGAATAATGTCAGGACACCATCGTCGATACCAAAACGATAGGACAAACCTCCCAGAAGCCAGTCAGAACTATTAGTCAGAATGGAGGAAACCAGCAGATATCAGGAAGGCGCTGCTATAATTGTAATGAGACAGGACACTTCGCCAATGTTTGCCCTAAGAAGGAGGGGTTACACTAGTACGTTTTAACTTGGGAAACACGCCAGCTAGAACTCCTGCTCAAGGAGGAAGCAGAGGACCTACTCAAGTTGGAACCACACCCCAAGCAGTTGCATAAGGAAGAGTCAACAACATCATAGCAGTCGAAGTTTAGAACGCCACGGACGTTGTACTAGGTAAGTATCTAATCAACTCAGTACCAGCTATAGTTTTATTCGATTCCAAAGCTTCACATTCATTCTTTTCTCGAGTTTTTGCTGTGCAAAATGATTTGGGTATTGTCAACCTTAAGAGTACGCTTATAGTCCATTCGGATCGTAACTCCAACTAAAGTAGGATGTTCTGGGGTAAAACTATTAATAAATGGAATAGTGTTCCTAGCGAACCTAATTATATCGGATACCCAGACCCTAGATGTTATTTTGGGAATGGATTGGTTATCCAATCACAAGGTAGTGTTAGACTGTGGATGAAGAGTAGTATCAGTCGAGAGCCCAGATGATAGGAAGGTGGAGTTTCAAGCAATTGTTGTTCGAGATGGTCAATTGATAATCAATAGCATGAAGGCCGTTAATATAGAAGATGTTCCAGTGGTCAATGAGTACCCGGATGTATTTTCTGAAGATTTACCTGGGATGCCACTAGACAGTGATATAGAGTTTGTAATTGAATTAGTACCCGGGATGGCTCCAATAGCCAAAAGACCCTATAGGATGTCCATTGAGGAGTTGGTAGAAATAAAGAAGCAGATTGAGGAATTGTTGGAGAAAGGGTTTATAAGACCTAGTTCGTCGCCATGGAGAGCACCTATTTTGTTCGTAAAGAAGAAGGACGAAAGTTTTCGAATGTGTATAGATTATCGTGCACTTAATGATGTGACGATAAAGAACAAGTATCCATTGCCTAGGATCGATGATTTGTTTGATCAGTTAGGAGGAGCTGGAGTTTTCTCCAAGATTGATCTTCGATTGGGATATCATCACCAAGATTAGAACGTAAGATATACCAAGACCTGTTTTCGCCAAGATATGGACATTATGAGTTCACCGTTATGTCCTTTGATCGACTAATGCACCTGCTACTTCATGAATTTGATGAACAAGGTTTTCATGGAGTACCGGATAAGTTTGTGGTAGTGTTCATAGATGATATTTTGGTTTACTCCAAGACAAGAGAGGAACACTCCAAACATCTAAGGACGGTTTTGGAAAAGCTAAGAGAAAACCAACTATATGCAAAATTTAGCAAATGTGACTTCTGGAAAAAGAAGGTAGAGTTCCTGGGTCATGTGATGACTGCCGAAGGAGTACCGGGGTAGCCACGTAGCGGATTACGATGCGTAAGATAGATCCAATCCAAGCCGTCGGATTTTGAATTGACGGTTCTGATTTCGTCGCGCGCCAATTCGCTGGATTTCACCGCGTGTCACCTCAGAATCGAAACGTCGGATTAAATCCTGCCGTCGGTTTCAAATCGGATGAACGAGATTGAATTAATAATTTGGTTAACCGTTCTGCGTAGTGTGTCGCAACGGGATTGGTCTAGCTGTCGTGCTGATGTTAGTGCTTGCGTCATCCGGTGTACGGACATAGTGCCGTCGGTCCACCGTGGACTAGCACCACCGTGGACCGAGTCCATGCACTGTGACGTGTGGCAGTCGTCGGTTGCAACGCGTGTCGCATTCTTATTGGGCCACGTGTCATGCTGATGTCATCACTGACGTCATAAATAATTTTTAATATAAAAATATTTTGGTCGAAATTTATTTTGGTGCTGACGTCATCATTAGGTCATGCTGACATCATAAATTCCAATTTTCCGTATAAAAATAATTAGAATAAATCGGATTTTCTGATTTTTAGGATTTTCTATTTATTTAAAACTTTGAAAGGCTATAACTTTTGTGTTTTAACTCCGATTGAGGTGATTCCAATTTCTAAAAATTTTTAAGATCAAGATCTATTTATTGTGGAATTTTGTGGAATTTTTAGAGTTGATCTTGCTCTCTGTAAATTATATTTATTGTGTATTTATTTATTTCGAGTAGACATTGATTTGCCGGAATGTTTTGAGGGCAAATTTCCAGCACAAGACCAAGCTCCAGATCAGGATCAACAACTATTTGAAGGCAAGTTATGCGTTGATCATTTTGTTCCTAAGTTTTACAAATGTATTTTGATTCAAACTATGCATGCTAAATTAATTAAAAATGGATTTAATTAATTTGGGTAAATTAGTTAATCAACCTATCTGTTATTGCCATCTTGACTTTAATATTTGTATGCCATGATTCATTTGTTTCCCTAAGTGATAATACTAGTTGGATGTAAAGATATGCCAACACGGGAGGCTAGACCGTGAATAGTTGCTTAGCCTTGCATATATCGTGAATAATCTTTTAAAATACAAAATCAACATTGACTAAAGGAATAGTGAATGCATTTTGGTAAATGGTGGGATGTTGTTGGTAATGACGTTGAAATGTGGAGACCTGTGTGGTTCTATATGAAGGTTGATTTACTGGCAAGTGTTGCACCGTAAAACAATTTGGGGTGAGAAATGATTTAGACTGAGGCAAGTGGACTGAGGCTTTGTGCTAAAAGGGGGCCTATGTGGCAAATGAGATGGCTATGTGCCAAACTTTTAGAAGAAGGAAATCTTGCCTTGGTCAGTTAAGGACTTTACCTTGCAAGCCTTTGAACTGAGTTAATTGTACAACCACATGTCTGGTATGGGACAAACCTAGTTTAGTAAGGTTCTAATATCTTTCCTTTGATACCTTGGGGCGGCAGTTACACTAGGGTGTACTGCAGGGGGAGCGCACTGTTATGGCTTGGTACCCATCCAACAAGTTGTTCGCTCTGCTCTATACTTCTCCTGGTGAGGGAAGTGATAGGGAAAGCACATCGAGAGGTTCACATGTGTTTAGATGGAGGTTTCAAAAACTTTGTTACGATCAATCACCGTGTGGTAAGCTATCAGATTCAGGGGTAAAGTGTACAATCTCTATAGAGTGTGTCAAAACTATTCTAATAGCCGAGTCCATGAATTGGACAAAGCTCGGGATTACAAATAAGGGGTAGATTTTTGAAAATAAATGGGAATGAGAGGTCAGGTGCCAAGGATAAATGTGAAATTTGATTCAGGACTGTGTGACAAAAATATGTGGAAAACAATTTGAGAAACTTATTATAATTATATGGTTTTGCTGCTTCCCATCTAAGCAAATAATAAGTTAAAATGCTGATTCAATGCAAAATAACCCAATGAACCATTCGTTTGTAATAAGCCATGCATGTAGTAATAGAACTGCACTCTGTGCATGACTTGTTGAGTACAGTGTGCACTCACCCTTACTTACAACAACATACCAGAGGAGTCTACGCCTACTTGGGAAGAGGAGTTTATTGAGGAGCTAGAGAACTAGGGAGCAAGCCTCATCAGTTGCCTGTGGCAAAGTGATGGGTCTCCATGATGCTTTATTTCTGCTGTTAATTTTTCTGATACTTTAATTAATGTAAGCCATGCGCAGCAGACTATTTGTAAGGTGACCATAAGGTCGTGTAACTCGTTTATATACATGTTTGAAGTACTTTATTATTATTCCGCTTTGTATGATTGTGGTACTTTAACCTTGTTAGCCTGTGGCTTTCCCTTCGTTAGCTGATCGGCGGCCACCCAGCAAGAGGCGTAGATGACCCAGCAGATGGGGCTACTATGTGAGGAGCTGGCGTAGGAGAGGGAGAGAGGGGCGGCCCTGCTTGCATGGGAGAAGGTAAGTGCGGTGGCCCTGCTCTCCCAGGCGGAGGAGGCCAAAGCGGCACGGAAGCGAGGCGAAGACGAACTGTGCCGCACGCTGCACAACCTCACCGTCATGCTCCGCCCTGCTTACAATTGCATGGTCAGGAGTCTACGGCCCCTGGGATTGGAGCTAAGTGATCCGCTAGAGCCCTCAGTGATGTAGTACGCCCTTTGCGTCACCCGCATTGCCGAGGCTCGTTGGCCTACCCGCCACCTTATCCGCCCGCTCCGCCTGAGTAGGGTCGGAGGTCGCAGCTGCCACAACGGGGTACGTGCTGGTCTACTGCGCCAACCGCGACGCCTCCTTAGACGCCATGTCCACCGTTGCCGGAATCGAAGGCGATGAGGCTCAGGCACAAGCTCGCGTGCGTGAAGCCTCGGAGTACGTGGCAGGCTGATGAAGATGGAGGACCCGGCCCTTAACGCTGCGATGGTGGAAGAGGCGGGGAACAACACTAGGCACATCCAAGTCGCCAACGATGAATGATGTCCCGGGTGGCCCTTCTTGTTTTCTTTGTTCCTTTCTCTTTTTTTCTGTAGCCATGTACATACACCCTTTAGCAAACTTAATGAAATCATCATCCTTTGCGTTTACCTGAATGCCCGTTTGCGCGTGTTTGCCCATGTCTACTCGACCAAACCACCGGGCGAGCAGTCCCCTAGTCTTGCCATGATGCGGGTCCGGAGGCTTAGATTAGGTCGATGCTCCGACACTTTCCCTGTACTCTCATGCAACCACTACAAATACGAGCAGAAGTAACGCAAGACACGCAGTGAATAGACCAAAAGAGCATAAATCCCCGTGTGTGGTCATATCGGCCCCATTGCCTTCGAACTTAAACCCTTATGATCTCTCGAACCTGACCACCAGATCAAGGTGGCAAGGCAGCAAGTCCAAAGGAGTGGTTTTGGGCCAGTAGTGCTCGCGGTGACAACCCGGGGTGTACTAGCCGCATTGAGCACCGTGTCGAACTCGACCCCCTGGTCGCCCGTCCTTGCTCGACGCAAGCGCTGGGTGTTACGGCTTATCAACAAGGGGCCGCCGAGCTACCGGTACCCATGACAACCACGTAAAACGTGACCCACCAGGGCATAAGCGGGAAGGACAAGAAAGATAGACTGAGAGCCCACAAGGCAAACAACTTAACTTATTATCGGCCGTCACCGATTAGCTTGGGGAATCTACCATGTACGAGTCCAAAAGATAGTACAAGGCAATGGAAAGAGAGGTCAACCTAGCCACACTAGCTCTCCACAGATTTCTCAAGTGGTCGGAAGTGCCGGTCACCTTCGACCAATCAGATCACCTAGCCGTGATTCCACATCCAGGGTGATACCCCGTGGTGGTCGAGCCCACCAACATCAATGTTAAGGTCCTTGAACCTTGGTCAATCGAGGTAGTTTGCTAAACCTTATCTTCGCAAAAATGTTGGAGAACATGTGGTTCCCTAGGACAGAAATAAAGGCCGAAACCAAGCTGTTCGATGGTATAACTCAATCATCATCAATACCACTTGGCCAGATCGAGCTACTAGTCACGTTTGGCATGCTAGACAATTTCTGCACCAAAAAGATCCTCTTCGATGTGGCGGATTTTGAGACCGCCTATAATGTGATCCTAGTCCGCCCAATGCTAGCCAAATTCATGGCAGTGGTGCACTACACATACTAGACCGTCAAGATGCCAGCGTCAAAGGGAGTCCTTACAATCAAGGGGGACCAACGTGCTGTGGTCAGGTGCGACAAGAAGAGCATGGAGTTGGCTAAGCATCTTTGCAAGTTGACAGCCAGTGCCAACGACGAGGGGGCTAAGTGCCAAAAATTCAAGAGTAGCGATCAAACTTCCATGTCCAATAGTGCCACCAGGGACCCTGTTGATGTTGGCAAGAAGGATAAGGAGACCAATGGAGGTGTCAAAATAGTGCCCTTTGACCCGTCGGAGCCTCCCAAGATGGTCAAGGTGGGCGCCGACCTTGACCCCAAATAGAAACTCGAGCTCGTTACCTTTCTTCAGGCAAACCACGACGTGTTTGCGTGGCAATTGTCTGACATGCCTAGGGTCCCCAAGGAGGTGATCGAGGATCGACTGGCTATAGAACCAAGCGCCAAACATGTGGTGTAGAAGCAGTGCAGATTCGTGGAAGATCAGAAGAAAGCCATACAAGAGGAGGTCAGCAAACTCCTAAAGGTTGGCTTTATCCGAGAGATCTGTTACCCGACGTGGCTAGCAAACCTTGTCCTCTTCAAGAAGCCCAACGACAAGTGGAGGATGTGCATTGGCTACATCGATCTCAACAAAGCCTTCCCTAAGGATCCTTTTCCTCTCCCCTGCATCGACCAAATAGTAGACTCTACTGCAGGCTGTGAACTGCTAAGTTTTTTAGATTCCTATTCAGCGTATCACCAAATTTGCATGTCTATAGAAGACAAGGAGAAAACTTTTATTACTACTTTTGAGGTATTCTATTATATTAAGATGCCTTTTGGTTTAAATTGTGCTTGTGCTATGTATCAATGCTGTATTCAAAACTGCTTGAAGTCCCAAATCGAGCGTAGTGTAGAAGCTGCTAGGGAAAGGGTAGGCTACTCTAGCGGAAAAATCAAAATTTTTCTACCGCATAACCAAAAGACCACTGCAGGTTATAGATCATAGAATTATCACTAGACACGTAGACCTGTAGTGGAAGTAGAGTCAATGTAGTATGGTGGTGCAGATGTAGTCGTACTATCCTCGCCCCTCCTCACTAGTTGTGGGTCGTCCTAGCATTGAAGCTTCGCGAAAATGCCTCCAAGGTATCTGTGGGAATCATGAAACCGGGTGTCTAATCCATGGGTTAATGGACCGCCCATGAGGGTGGTCCGCTGCATAAGCCAAAAGGAAGAGCTCGAAGGCGCTAAACACGCCTAAAAGAAAAGAAGAGCGGAGCAGGGCGATAGGGGTAGGTAGGCGCGTCGACTGGGCTCAGCAGGCGGGCGAGCTCAGATGGTACACTGCATTGCCTACTGCACAGATGGTCTTCCCTCGCAGCTTTCAACCGCTTCGCTGCTCTGCTTCACAAGGCCTCAAAGAATCTGGCCACTGTGTTCTTGGGATGCCCCGCCGTATATAGAGAGAGGACCTTGTACAGAGAGAAGAGAGAGCCTTGTAACCAAGAACACCAACACACTCAAACAACGAAAAGCAGACTAGGGTATTATCTCAGACCGGAGAGCCCAACTCGGTAAAATCTTCAGGTTTTGCTTTACCATCGCTTAGATCTTCCGCCTTTGCCCCACTCCCTCTTCTTCATTGTCTGTAATAACCATCGGCGCTATGCTGCTGTAGGGCCAGGCGAAGATCACCCCTTTGAGTCCGATGGCACCACCCAATGGGATCACCGCCTTTTCGCTTCCCAACAGCACTTTCCGCCGGAGTCTCGACTTCATCACGATAGCCAAAGAAGCTCACTCTCACCAGAGCTTCGGCCGATCGGAAGGGCATCATGGCCGCCTGCATTCGGTAGAAGCCTTCCGGAGTTTTCACGATCGAAGACGCACTCGATCGACACCTCAGACGAAGACGCAATAACACGGCGGAGGCGATCGCCAACGCCGCGGCGGCGCGATGAACGCGCCAAGTCCTCTAGCATCGGGCGCAACGTCAACGAGGAGTTCCTACAGGTGAAGAAGGGAGATCAATTGATCTTTCACACGCCGCAGCAGAACATCGTCGCCTCCCGGACGCTGCTTGACACACTTGGGCCAATTCTTAGTCCGGACAGCCCCGCGGCCCCGATCATGGCTCAAGTGAAAGCCATGATGACGGCGGCGGCGATTCAGCAAAACCAAGAGGCGCCATGGAGAAGACGACTCAGATCCGGGCGGCCACTCAGATCGGTAGCAATGGATCACAAGAAACCGCCTAGAGGCGGCACGGCTCGAGTCTGGCTGGCATGGCGAAGACGTCACGAGCCTCAATGGAGATCTCCGCTGATCTTACCGCTAGGTGCCGGATCGAGAGGAAGGAGAGAGGCGCCGGTGAGGATTTAGCACGAGCGCCGGCATCGGGTTACGACGTACGGGCGATCGCGGTGTCCGACGTGAGGACCACGCCGACCGCAGAGCTACTTGCCGCCGCCGAGAGTGACAACGAAACCGCCGGATAGGACCTCAGGTTTGCCGCCTCGACGGGCGCAATTGGGCCTATCGACGGGTTCATAAGCCACGCCCGCCTCGCCATGGTGTGGCCCGATGGTTTTAACCCCAGGCATCGCTAAGTTTGATGGCGAAGAGATCCGTGAGGCATGGTCGCAAGTGTACGCCTCACTGGCCAAAGCAATGGGGCACCAAAATGTGATGGCTAACTACTCGCCGATCACGCTTGCCCCTAAGACAAGCTTGGCTCACGGACTCCCAATGGGTTCTATAGATTCCTCGGGTGATCTCGGAGCAATTTATCTCGAACTTCCAGGCACCTTCGAAAGGCCTGGACCGCATGGGACCTATACTTGAGCTCCACCTGCATTTAAGAATGAGTCTCAAGGAGTTCATCCTGCTTCATGCGTAAGAAGAATACTGCTCGTGATGTTTCCGAGGGGTCGTTATAGCCGCTTTCCGTAAGGGAGCCACGACTTTACTTAATCAAGAAAATGTCTCAAGACCACCGACCACCGCTGGGAGATGTTTGCCTTGGCTGATCGCTATGCCACAACCCGATGTTTCAAGCGGAGCGCCAGAGGACCGCCATGCAGAAGGACAAGAAGGACCACGCCGAGTCCTCCAAGCCAAAGGACAGAAGCGTGACCCAGAGAGCTAGTCACGGCAATGAAGCCGCCATCCGCGTAGCTCATGGGTGGCGGCTACAACGAGGTAATGGACGCCATTCCGCTCTTTCCACCCTTTAGGGAGGCATGCGGCCAAGGATCATACACTCAAGAGGTTCGCCTGAGAGCAAAGAATAGTATTAACAAAGGCAAGGGTGAAGCGGCGAGGAAGCAGGCCCACTTGAGGAAGATGGTGGCGACTACTATGACCGAAGCGAAGCTCAACTACATATACGGGGCTCGGCGCAGACGAGTCCAAGCGAAGCGGTTTACCGCCGAGATCAACGCAATAACGCCGCACACCTCAATACCCGAGGTGGTCCGAGATCCCGATCACTTTCAATCGCTCGATCACCTGCATCGCGTTCCTTCCCAGCAGATATCCTTCTAGTCCCGACCCCATCATACGCCGTGTTAGGCTCAAGAGGTTGCCGGGTCGACGAGGAAGTGGGCTCAACGCCTTCTTTCTCCAATACCTTTGATGATATGAAGATCCCAGGCCCGAGCTAAAACGGGATCGCTGCGCCGCTCCACGGGTGATCCCAGTGGACGCCGACCGTGCCACTCGGCAAATCACGCCCCAATGACGCTCGGAGCCAAGGAGAACTACCGATGAGTACTTAAACTTCGAGGTGGTTGATTTCGAGACGGCATACCATGCCATCTTGGGAAGGCCGGGTTGGCTAGGTTCATGGCCGCTCACTATGCGCACTCGCGCCAAGATGCCGGACCGAACGGGCGCTATTACCGTCCGGTGACGCTAAGCAACTTTGCGGCGAGTAGGAAAGCCGCGACCGCCGAGGCGCTGTGGCATCTACCGAGGCCGAGAGGATCATGCAAAGTGCAGCCGCAGGCGGCGACGATGTTCCACCACGGCAGGCCGATCCGCATGAAGCCCGATGAGGAGTCAAGCGCAGGATCTCGATCCGTCTAACTCCTGCGCAGACCGCACCGATTGGGATCGGGCTCGATCCCAAATAGGAAGAGGTGCTCGTCACTTTTCTTCGGGCAAACCAGGACATCTTCGCCTGGAAACCGTCCGATATGCCTGGTGTCCATAGGGAGGTGATCAAGCACTCACTCAATGTAGACAGTAGAGCTAAACCCATCAAACAACGGCTCAGATGGTTTGCACAAGACCGTCGCGATGCTATCAGAGAGGAGATTACCAAGCTTCTGGCGGCTAAATTCATAAAAGAAGTGTATCACCCCGATCGTTGGCTTAATCCACCTGTACGCAAGAAAAATAAAAGTTGGCGACGCGAGATTACACGGATCTCAACAAGGCGTGCCCTAAGGACCCCTTTGGTTTGACTCAGACGACTGTGGTAGACTCCACCGCCGTGTGAGCTCGAGTTTTTGGATGCATACTCGGTATCACCAAACCGCTGAAGGAAGAAGATCTGCATCAAGACATCCTCATCACACCATTCGCCAGACATATATCACAATGCCATTCGGTTGAAAAACGCCGCGCCGATTTTACTAACGCTTATTCACGGTGCTTTCACACTCAACTCGGATGCAACATGGAGGCGACGAGATCTATGTCGCGGTCAAGACCCGAAAGTGAAGGAAGACCTCACCCGACCTAGCCGAGACGCTCGAGAGCTTACGGGCTTCCAATGAAACTTAACCCGTAAAAGTGCGCTTGCCTCCCGAAACTGCTCGATTCATCATATCACACCGCGGCATCGAAGCAAACCCCGAAAAAATCAACACCATTCTCAAGATGAAGCCGCCGACTTGCCAAAAAGACGTCCAAAAGCTCACGGGTTGTATGGTGGCACTCGGCCGGTTCATCTCCCGCTTAGGCAGTCGGGGAATGCCATTCTTCAAGCTCTTGAAGAAGCAAGACAACTTTCAATGGACCTCTGAAGCGCAGCAAGCCTTCGAAGACCAAGGCGCTCCTGACCACTCCGCCGTTTGGTCATACGGCAGAGCCTCTCTCGCTATATAGCGCCACGACTCACGGGTCACAAGCACATTGTAGTGGAAAGAGAGGAGGCAGGCACTTGCAAGAGGATTCAACGTCCGGCTTATTTCGCTGAAGCATTGGGCGAATCCAAGAGGCGTACCCTCGTGCGTAAACTTATACGTGGTACCGCTTTCACCTCTAAGCTCAAGCATTATTTTCAAGAACATCACGCTTCACAGACATCTTTTTCCGATTGGGGAAATATCGCATAATCGGAGTCCACCGTAGAATCGCCAAATGGGCAATGAGCTCGAGCTTTTGAAATCTCCTTCAAGCCCTGCATCACCGTTAAGTCCTCAGCGCCGCCGACTTCATCGCCGAGTGGATTGAGACGCTAAGAGCTCGCAACATGAAGACCTCGACATCGACAATGTATTTCACGGCCCTCACGCTGAATGGTGCGGGGCGGCGTCAGATCGATCTCCGACGGGGAAAAGCTCAAATATGTCCTCTAACTCCACTTTTTCGCATCGAATAACGCCGCCAATATGAAGTGCTCATACGCTGGCCAGACGCCATATCATTCGTGATCCGACGATTGACGGCTCAAGGGATTCCTACCGTGATCAACCAAGTGCAAAAAGAGGTGTGTGAATGACAAGATGATGGCGATCGCCAGGAGGTGCGCAAGCCGAGGACAAGTTCGACGGACTCGAAGCTCACCCAATGCGTTCACGGACAACGAGATAGCGATTTGCTCGCCAAAGTTAGGCTCCAGCCGGCCGTAGTCTCGCCGAGTCTTCATGGAAGAACTTCACAAGCCGATCGCCGATCGCCACCGAGTCGGAGCAACACAGGAGAAGTCACCGGCGAGGTGCCGTCGTTAATCCCGATCGACGGCCCTACCTCGACTATCTCTCGAGGGATGAACTCCCTCAAGACCGCAGACAAGCCGAATGCATTGCACGGCGGCAAAAAGCTACACGGTGGTCGGGAGGAACTTTTTCTAAGAGCGCCCGAGTTTTAAGATGGTGCATATCGGCTAGTGAAGGGGAGGATCTCTCAAAGAGATTCATTCGGTCTGTGGACACCACGCGCCTCGAGCACTTTGTTGGCAAGCCTACCAGCAGGATTCTTCCGCCGATCGCGCCACTGACGCGGAGGAAATCGACGCTGCAAGGCATGGTTACGCTTTTTGCTCGCAAATACACATACCGCGCAGAGCCGCAGATCATCCCAATCACTCTGGCCATTCGCGTCCGGGGCTTGACATCGCTTGACCACTCAAAAGACCTGTGGTGGGTTTGCTTTCCTTTCGCCGCCATCGACAAGTTCACCAAATGGATCGGGCTGCCGTTGCAACCATCACCGCGTTAAAGCTAGAGAGTTCTTTCAGAGATCGTCGTTAGGTTTGGCGTCGTAATGTAATCATCACCGACAATGGCGCCTAGCCGTAGTGAAGAATTCCAAGACTAGTGCGAGGCCCTCGATCAAGATCTCGCTTCATTCGTGGGACATCCACGAGCAACGGACAGTCGAAAGCGTACAATGGCATGGTGCTACAAGGCCCGAAAGTCGAATATTCGATCGTCTCAAACCAGACGCAGCGCGATGGTTAAAAGAATTGCCTTCGCACTGGGGCCGAGAACTACCAAATAGGCTACCGGCAGCCGCTTTTTTCCCGGTATACGGTTCGGAGGCGGTCCTGCCCACCGAGCTAACATTCGGATCCCAACGAGTTCGGAACTATAGAGAAGCCGAGTCGAGGAAAGCCGATCGAAGACCTTGACAAGCTAGAGGAAGCTAGGATGTCGTGATCCATCCAAATGGCCAATACTCCAAGGTCTCAGACGCTACCACGATCAAACATCCGGGCCGGCTTAAGGGAGATCTGGTTCTTAGAAAGAATCGAAAGTCAAGCATAAGCTCTCCCCGGATGGAAGGTCCTTACATCGCCGACGTAAGTGGTGCGCCCAAGAGCTTATCGACTAACGCTAAGACGGGCGCAGACTCGCAACACTCGAACATAGAACAAATACGCCGCTTACACTTAAAATACGACATAATCAGACGTTGTAATCCTAGTCGCTTTTGATTCCTACCACTTGATTCCCAAGTGAGCAAAGAAGTCTGGGGCTACCAATCACCTAACAAAGATTCAATGCAAATGTTTACCCCCGCTTCATGACTAAAACTTGTTGGTTTTTCTTGGCAATCATGACCAAATTCTAAAACCATTAACCTTAAGTAGTAAGTTATGCGATAAGCATAGCCGCTGAGTACATGTCTAGCAATTAGCTATACACTGGGCTAGGCTACCGTATGTAAACATTCAAACAAAAGACATTAAGATTTGGATAAAAACCGTATGGCCATAGTATATATATGTCATCATAAGATCGAACGTTATGTCCGACGCATGTTTTCTACAAAAATCCTCCCTAAAAGCATTCAAACCTACGCAGCATGGCGGTTCACCAAGGCCTTCACGAGGACATCGGGCGACTCGCAAGGGCCGGAACGACTCGAGGAAGACCTCCACGGGCAAGATCGCGCGGCAATTTCTTCTCCGCCGCCACCTCAAGGATGAGGTCGAGTCCGCCTGCAGCTCCTCCTGGTGACCCTAGGGCAGGATCATCATCCCCGGTTGAAGACCAGCGGCAAGGGAGAAGCCAGAGCGGCTTTGTACATCGGAGCTTGACGAAGATGCCATCGAAAGACCACTGAAGAAGCAAAGAAACGAGATCGCAGAAACAAGAAGAATGGGCAATCGCCCGTAGAGCGTGTAACGCCCTTAAATACAAGGTCAAGGCAACAGACTCCACTGCACTCATTACGGAAGTTGAGTGCCCTCGAGAAGACGGGCGCCGAGGCCGCGATTAAAACCCACTAAGCACTTGGGGGCTGAACGAGGCGCCAGCAACGCATGACGCAGGAAAAACCTTCTCAAGCATAGCGAGACCACTCATGACCAGCAGAATAAATATGTAAGAAAAGTAATAATTACAAGTCCAAGCAGCATCCATTAAAGGTCTAACTCTAAATTCTCCACCAAAGAGGAGGCTACGCTCCCGACTTCGGCCAAAAGGGCAGCAGTTTGATCATCGTTGACTCAGACAGCGGCTCCTCCCACGGCCTCTAGCTCCACCCCAGATAGAGCGATTTCATGATGGCTAGCACTTGGTCGGTGCTTGTCGCCGACGTCCTCGGATGTGGGCCCCGAGCCTTTCAGACTGCCGACAAAGAACGAAGGGCCTCACATCGCCACTGCTCGCTCATGAGCTGCCCTCGCCCTCCCTAAGGGTGTCGATTTGTTCTCGCGATTTTTTGACCGCCGATACCCACAGATTGTTGTAAGAGACATTACAAAGCAAGGGACGCAACACCGAATGAAGAGATAAATACCTTCCAGCCTCTTGGCGATAGTTTCCGCATTGTTTCGCCAGAGCCCGGATTCGTAATCCTTCAAATGCTGGATCTGTTTCACTGTGAATGTTTCAGCCTCAAGGCCACCGAGTTGTCGGCTCAAGACTGAGACTCCTGAGTCTTGCAACACCTGGACCTGATCGCGGAAGCCCCAAACAAGAGGCGGGTCGGGGAACAATGAGAACCAAGTCGGCAAATAAGAAGGCGAGGAAGCACCCACCTTGACAGCTCTACGAGCTTGACTTGGGTCCAAAGCTCCAAACCACTTAACTCGCCTCCACGGACACGCCCAAGTTGGCCTCATACTCGAACTCCTCACCTTGGGAAGTATTTCGAGGAGCTGCCCTCTCCTGAGCTGCCTCACCGCCTAGAAGAACACCAAAATGAGGATTGTATGCCACCTCGGCGTGAGTGTAAGAAAAGACGACACCACCCGACCATTTTGGCGCCTTGACAACGTTTCAGAAGCTCTTCAGCTTCGCCCCCAAACCAAAGCCTTCCACTTGTCCTCATGGCAAAAAAGATCCGGGAGGGTTGAGAGCCGGACGCGCCGGGCTGCTTGGGATCTCCCACGGTGGCGAGGGGTTGGTGTCACGGTTTTGCTGGCCTCACCGAGGCGAGTAATTGTCCCGCATCATCGAATCCCGGGCGAAGGCTGGCAGCCACACCGCCCGACGACGAGAATCATCACCGCCAGACCGAGTATGGCGGCAGAATGGTTTTTCGCCCACACCGCCTCGAGGCAGCAGGCCTTCAGGGGATCCCCACCCTGGTGCCCTGATCACAAGGAAAGTTTGAGCGCGGACGAGGAAAGAGGAGCAAAGGAGAAAAGGAGAAACTAACCTCGCCTGACTTCCTTATCTTCGCTGCTTTTCCGAGTGGTCAACCACTGGGATAGGTCCGAGGCCGCCGGGTCCCGGGGGTCGAGAGGTCGATTTCTTGATGTACGCTACCAAAGGGTTTCTGTGGACGGACCTTCTGAGGGGCGACGACGACGACCCCCGCTGACACCCTAAGCAGTGCTCCTTTTGGCACTGACCTCCGCCGGGCTCATGGGCGCTTTGTCAGGCACCGGCAGAAGAGGCGCCAAGCGAGCGGAGGATTTGAGGAAAAGGCCACCCGGTCCTACAAATAACCAAGAAAGTGGACTCATTAGCAATGGATGGCGATCGACGGAAAATCACTATGAAGACGAGCACTCATCGCGGAGGAGGATTCGCCACAAAATGCGCCGAGTGTGGAGCGGAGGATCGTGACATCCGCGCCAGAGGTCACTCATCCGAATCACAAGTAACTCCCGATCGATAGGTTCGCCACCTCCCGTGACGAGTCATCTTCCGATACTGCACTTCCCAAGAATATCCGCCTTAACGGCTGCACCCGCGAACGGCGGTTGGAGAGGATCCCCACGCCGGCCAGCCCGCCTTCAAGCCGGAGATCGTATGCAGGAGTTCGCTCACTTGGCCCATCTCGGCTCGTGGGACCGCGGTCCAAGAGGGGACACTCTGGGCTCTCTAGAAAAGGGCGGAAGGCAAGGATCGAGGTTGGCACAATAGAACCACTCACTGCAAGCACCCCTTGTTCGATGTCCCGAAGGGATGGCGGCAGATCTTCCTCGCCCATCCTCACCGGATGCCTGCCTCCGACTCCTTAGGCGAAGCTCTCGCTGGAAAGGGCTTGACAAGGAAGGAGTTAGCCCTGCCTGCCCCCGGGACTATAAAGACTTAACACCTCACTGAGGTGGGGCCTGCTCTCGCTAAGTTTGACCGAGCGCGACTTATCCGGATTCGCATAACCACGGCTATGATCGTGGGGCACCGCCACCAGACAAGAGGCGTTCAAGAATCGAGTGCCTTCGCTTTGCCGGACTTCAAGCCGCCCCCCACACGACCAAGGTGCCGCCGAGTCGGAAGATCAAGCTCGACCGCGATATGCCCTAAGCCGGTCGCACTCGCTGCCGCGAAAGCGAGTCGATATTGTGGGGGTCCAAATCCAAGGTACGCCCATGACGAGCCGACCATCATACATGTACGGTACCACTCGACCCGAGCCAAATGATGGCGCTTCCATGACGAGCCACGCCACGCCCCAAGATGACCGGATGTAGGTGTTATCGACCAATCCAAGGTACACTCCATGACGAGCCGACCGTCGACATGTACGGGTACCACTTACCAGAGCCAAATGATGGCGCTGCTTCCATGACGAAACACGCCACGCCCCAAGATGACCGTGTAGGTGTCATCGACCATTCGAGGTACGCCCATGATGAGCAGATCGTCAGACATGTACGGTACCACTCGCCCAGAGCCAAATGATGGCGACTCATGACGAGCCACGCCACGCTTCGCATGACCGGTGTAGGTGTCATCGATCAATCCAAGGTACGCCTCGATGAGCCGACCGCCAGACATGTACGGTACCACTCTACCGAGCCAAATGGTGGCGCGCTCCATGACGAGCCACTCTATGCTCCTACCGACCAGATGTAGGCGCTGCGCCAAGGAGCGCCTATAAACAAAGAAATATTCCGAGGGCGATTGATTATCAAGGCCAAGGCGAAGTTAGGCCCAAGGCACCCGATGAGGCTGCCGAGAGATTGAGTCCATCGCGACCTCCCATCAAGCCACTTAATGAAGAAAACAACAACAGTAATGCAAAGGGCAAACTCACGGGACGGCTTCGGTCTTGAAGCACGCGGGCTATCAGGGAATCATGAAACCGTGTCTAATCCATGGGTTTAATGGACCGCCCATGAGGGTGGTCCGCCGCATAAGCCAAAGGAAGAGCTTCGAAGGCACTAAACACGCCAAAGAAAAGAAGAGCGGAGCTGTGGGCGATAGGGGTAGGTAGGCAGCTGCGACCTCTACAAAGGACGGCGCACTGCACACAGACGGTCTTCCTCAGACTTCAAACGCTTCGCTGCTCACTGCTCATGCCCTAAAGAACTCCGCCACTGTGTTCGGGATGCCCTGCCAAGTATATAGAGAGAGGACCTTGTACAGAGAGAAGAGAGAGCCTCTTGTAACCAAGAACACCAACACACTCAAACAACGTAAAGCAGACTAGGGTATTATCTCCACCGAGAGCCCTAACTCGGGTAAAATCTTCGTGCCTTGCTTTACCATCGCTTAGATCTTCCGCTTTGCCCCACTCCTCTTCTTCATTGCTCAGAATAACCATCGACAAGATGCACACATACGGGTGGGAACACCACGCGCCGGAGTGCTAGCACCGGTTGTGTTGTTCTCGACAGAGAAGGGGTGGTGACTAGGGTTTTAAGAATTTTGAATTCTTATTATTTCTTTTTGTATTCTCTCTCATGAAAGCCACCACATCCTCCCTTTATATAGACGTCCCATGACGGATTTCATCCCTTGAAGCCCATTAGGAACTCTAAGCCCATTACAACTCGGATCCCTATCTGAACTGGTTACAACCCTTTAGGTGTGTGACCGTAGAGGTTCACGTGCACTCAAACATGGCTGGTGTACCCCTATCGATCATCGGGTACTCCTATTTAATCAATGAGCATTTGACCAATAGTTGATAGTGGCCCCTAGTAAGACTTACCGACTCCCGAGTACATCTAAATATTGGGTGAACCTCAACAATACCCTATATGTATTTCCTTTTACCCCACGATATCGAACAAACCCAAGACGAGTTCTTGTCATCCTTATTTGGATGGCTCGACCACACTTTCTCAATGTTATGACTCGGATTCTCCGAATTGTAACATCTTCAAAATTTAAATAAAGTAAGAAATTAAAATTCAGAATTAAATTATGTTTGTTGATGCTTTTTCTGAATTTCCTGAATTTTTCTGGATTTTCTTGATTTTTGTTTCATTGGAAAAGTGTTTTCTAGTATTAGAAGAATAACAAACAAATAAAACCTTAATTCAATAAAATTAAAAATTCAGTATAATCTCAAGAATACCCTGAACCCTAATTTTAAATTTTAAAATGTCTTATCCAACATTTATGCATGAATTACAAATTCATTTACTGTACCAAGACTAGCAACTGTGAACTTGTCAGAATTTAATAAAAATAATAATGACTTATATCGAGACAAAAATTTTATATTAACTTAAGAAGTCAATATTAATGTACAGTAAAAATTTCAGAAATTAATAAATTATATTTGGATATTTAAAAATTCAAAAACTGAGAGATTAAAAATCTAGTAATCAGGATGTCAGAATTTTAATAAATTAAATACAAATTATTTAAAGCTAAATATTTTACTGAAGTATAATTTGATCAAACAGAACTAATATGAAAAGTTTCAAAAAGTTTTGAAAATATTTACATTATCTCATAAATCAAAAACAGAAATCTGAAAACTGTGTGGAACGACTTGTCATAATTTTTAAAAATTTTGCAAATCATATTTTTCTCTGAAATTTCTACAGTAACAAGATAACTGCCTGTCCATCATACATAGATAACCGTACCATTGAAACCCTATCCTGCTCAGCCTGCATCTAGACCCCAGTTTTGTTGTGTCTCCCCATGTTTGCACCCAAATTTGGCAGGTCTGATGTCGTAGAAATCGGTTTTGGTAAGGGATATATCGGTTATAGCAAGTTGATGCGGTTTCGGATTGGAAGGCCTCGATCCTAAGGAAATCGAGTCCAATACGGCAGTGATAGGAGGTTGAGAAGGATACGATCGGGCTTTACATGGTAAGGAGAGATTGAAGCCGATACGTGATTGAGGAAACCGAGAAGGACACGTCGGACCGAAAGTGCTATATAAGAGGTCCAGAGGCGAGAGGAAAAGACGCCTGAGCCAACCCACAAA
The DNA here is from genome assembly GCA_036346375.1 of Guadua angustifolia. Taxonomy (NCBI): domain Eukaryota; kingdom Viridiplantae; phylum Streptophyta; class Magnoliopsida; order Poales; family Poaceae; genus Guadua; species Guadua angustifolia. The sequence continues at coordinate 14,303,570 of CM070514.1, forward strand.
CACGATCTACTTTTCCTTTACTTTCCTCAATTAGAGTAGCCAATTTAGCTTGTAATCTTTCATCTGTAATACTCTTTGATCAACCGAGTTGCGATCGCCAGATTGATCTTTGCTGCATTACACCCCTTTTGGTTCATCTTTTTCTTCGATCTTGTTAAGACGCTTTTTCGAAGAAGTGGCCTATTTACCCCATCCATTTTTCCGCCGGACGACTAGACTTACCATTCGCTTTGATTGAAATCGACTTGCATAAGTCGATTAGATCCATTTATCTTCTTGCCAATTGCAAGGTCAAATCGGTCCGCACGCCTACACACTTGAACCTCGATGTTCGTCCGTGTGTTGAGGCTGAAAACCTCCGCAAGTTTTTGGTGTCAACACATTTTGGCACGCCTAGTGGGACCAAAGAACCAATCTACAGTGATGAACGCAAACAAGTCCATCGCCCACCGACGTCAACACGGAGGCGATCATCGCCACAATGGAGGACTTGACTCGAAAGCAATGACAAGAGATCAAGAAAGAAAAGTCGCCGAGGAGATGATGCCGAAGCATTACCAAAAACCCGACGAGGGTTATTCAAAAATAGCTTCCAGATGCTCAACCCTATCGGTGATACCAACAAACCACCGATCGTAAGTCGATACATGCCGGCTCAGCCGAAGTTATCTTCTATGATTGAGCAATGCAGACATCATGCGCCGATCAACCAATCATCGGTTTTGGTCACAACTTTGGGGACGATGATAGAAAACAGCGCTAAGACAATCGCCAAGAATTGGCCACGCCAGAAGTCTGTTAGAACCATTGCAACAACTTCCGACATATCCTACCTACACGGGCGCTTAACTAACGTTTCAAATAAGTTTTCGGCATCAAGAATTCCTACAATGCCGACTCAACCCACGGTGCTGAAACAATCCGATGGATTCACTCAAGATTATGCATATACCAACACCGCAAAACCCAAAGACGCCGGTTACGCTTATTGCTCGTCGTATCGCTTTGGTGCCTATACCCAATCGGCTACACAATGAACGAGCACATGTACAGCCGATTCCGATCAAGAATCGCAACTCACAGAGTGATTGCCTACACGGAACCCTTTTGCACCTGCAAGCGAGCCACCTGCACCTGCAGAGCCGATAGACGGATCAAGCACCACAACAATACCGGGAGGTGATACCCATCGGGCAACCCGAGCTAGCACTCGGGGCAGGATGTCATTATGGCCAAAGGCCTATCGCAACCCGAGTTGGCACTCAAAGGTGGATGTCAACCGGTCGACCAAATCTCGATCAGATTAGTTTGGCCTGCAACCAAGGGGTAGGACGGTCGCTACCAAAGCCGCATTCGGATTACATTGATCACATGGCCTATCCACACAATTACGAGTCCCGTGACTTTATCAAATTCTCGGGGACGATTCAGCATTACTTTAGAACACATCGGACGATTTATTGCCCAATGCGGTGAAGCCGCCCAACCGATGGGCTAAGGATTAGATTGTTTTCATTATCATTGTCTAGAATCGCTTACGTGATTCATAAATCTTCCTCCAAATTCGGTCCACTTCGAACGATTTAGAGAGTCGATTTCATGAATACTTCTTCATTGAAGCCAGAGCTCGTAATCGCCGATTTGAGCTCACCGACAGAGGTCCGAGAATCGTAATTGAGTACATTAAGAGATTCAGAAGGTTAGGAATCGTGTTTTGGTGTAACTTTGCTCGATAATCGCTAGCCGATTTAGCTTTTCATGGGTTAATTTCCCATTAAAGGAAAGATTTGGTCGGCAAGAATTCACCGATTTGAGTCACCTCCTACACCGAGTATCGGCTCAAGAAAGTCGTTTATCTATCAATGACGGCTTCAGGAGAAATTCGAGAATAACAAAATGAGATACAATCACTATAGAGGGTGGTCGATTACAATTTGCGTAAGAGCCGATTTATTGAGTTGGATCCCAAATTGCTTTTTGTTAACATGGTTCACTGCTCGCAAAAGGAAAGAGCCGATACAAGACATCAACCTAGTCGATAAGCATAGCTTGTCGCACATCGCTTGAAACCACCAACAAACCGATATGAAGATGGATGGCAGAAAGAGATGATGCAAATCATAGTCGGGCCTCAATTCGGATCGAGACCGACCTCAAGGCAAGCACTCCAAGATAATTAAACCAAAAGAAGAGCTTAAAGTCGACAAGAGGTACAAAGTCGAGAGGTCCATACTATCGAGGAGGCCGACACAGAGGCATGAACTCCAACGCCCGGACGCAAGAATCGCGTGAAGTCGACATCAGAAAAGCAAAGGAACGGGTCATGTGTAAAACGGCAAAGAAGATGGAGCGGTATGCGCATGAGCTGTCAAGGATTCATGAGTGCAGATTCCAAAAGCGTGGTCTCAAAAGTAAAAGATGATGCAATGGGATGACATTTTACCAAGAGAAGTACTGCTGAAAGCCGATTTGACATGTAATTTTGGGGCATGTTTAAACATACCCCAAAATTGGGGGCATATGTTTGCACCCAAATTTGGCAGTGTCCGATGTCGAGAAATCGGTTTTGGTAAGGGATATATCGTTATAGCAAGTTGATGCGGTTTCAGATTGGAAGGCCTCTATCCTAAGGAAATCGAGTCCAATACGCGTGATAGGAGATTGAGAAGGATACGATCGGGCTTTACATGGTAAGGAGAGATTGAAGCCGATACGGGTGATTGAGGAAACCGAGAAGGACACGCTCGACCGAAAAGCTATATAAGAGGTCCAGAGGCGAGAGGAAAAGACGCCCAGAGCCAACCCACAAACACGATCTACTTTTCCTTTACTTTCCTCCACAATTAGAGTAGCCAATTTAGCTTGTAATCTTTCATCTATAATACTTTTGATCAATCGAAAGGCGATCGCCGTATTGATCTTTGCCGCATTACACCCTTTTGGTTCATCTTTTTCTTCGATCTTGTTGCGACGCTTTTTCGAAGAAGTAGCCTATTTACCCCATCCAGTCTTTCCGCCCGGATCGACTAGACTTACCATTCGCTTTGATTGAAATCGACTTGCATAAGTCGATTAGATCCATTTATCTTCTTGCCGATTGCAAGGTCAAATCGGCTGGCACGCCTACACACTTGAACCCGGTGTTCGTCCGGTGTGTTGAGGCCGAAAACCCTCCGTCAAGTTTTTGGTGTCAACACATTTTTGGCACGCCCAGTGGGACCAAAGAACCAATCTACAAGATGAACCCTCCATCAAGTTTCAAAACTGGTTATGATTTTATATCAATGGGTTAAAATTGTTGGATTTCATGAATTGAATTATTGGATGAATGATTATATCATTATGTCAATGGGTTGACAATTGCTGGACTTCATGATTGAATTATGGATTTGATTATTGGATTATTGGAATACTGGATCACTGGATTATCCATTGCTCAATAAAGTGAGTTTCATTTATGCTTTACTTATTTTCTTATCAGCAATCTTGCTCTTACAAATTCTGTTTGACAAATTGCAAATTGATTTACAAAATAAATTCTGCTTTATGCAAAGTCAACCTAGAAGCCTCCTTTGATTTAACTTGCATTTATTGTATTTGCAAATACCACCTTAAGACTTGCTGAGTACGAAAGTACTCAACCTTACTTATTATGTTGTTTAGGTAATTGTGAAGCCTCGAAGAATACCTCCTCATCGCAGGATGCGGGAACTTAATGGACGTGATCTTTCTAGGGTTTATGCCTTGTCAGTTGCCTGAGGGTCGGATGAACACACTACAAGACTTTGCTTCTCCTGTGCTATGTTAAATACTCTGAATTATAAATATCTATTGTACAATTACCTTCCGCATTAATATTATGATGTATGGTTGTGATTCCAATTGTTGTAAATGTGTGTACTAGCTACTGATCCAAGAACTAGTACAGAATGCACATTAGATTTCCATTTTTGCATTTTTGCAAAAATGGGGATCGTTACACGAATGCATCGAGTTAACTCTTTAACTCGATGACTCGAGTAACTCTTACTCGAGTAGTATGGCCATACATTTTTAGGAATCTGACCACTCAAGAGACCTAGAGATATCTCTCCCGTTGTATGGAGGGGCATATCCTATCTTGATCGACCACACCTCGCAACATGTTTCATGACAAATCCGAAAGCCACCCTTATAACTACCCAGTTACGGAGTAGCATTTGACGACCCCTAAGTAAGCCATTATGCATCTTGAGAACATGCGACAATCTCAAGTCGAAGGATATAGCATACACATCATATATGAGACCAACTGATGACATAAAAGAATACAACGTTCTCACAATGTCTCAAGTGGGTCGATGTCCAACATCATATTCTCTAATATGTGTTCATATTATTGGTTTAATATCTCCATATCTATGACCTGTGAAATATGGCCATCGGCTAGTACATATGCTAGTCTAGTCATATGTGTCCTCATATGATTATCGACTAGGGATTCCTTTTAGAATGAACATCATAAAGATGAATACAGAGTTTCACAAACAAGTCACGTTCTTGTAAATTAATATCCATGATATTATTCAAAGAACAATATCATAGTTTATGAATATTGATGGAAATATAATCATCTCTATAATTGCCCCTAGGGCATGTTTCCAACAGAAGCATACAACGATGATATCGTAGTTAAATTAAAAATTGGGAGCACCTTAATTAGTGATCTCGAGGAAACATTCAACAATCTCAGGAAGTATCGAATGATACTTAACCTTGAGAGGTGCACGTTCGATGTCCCGTCCGGCAAGCTTCTTGGTTTCCTAGTGTCCAGTCAAGGCATCGAGTCTAACCAGCATAAAATTGAGGTTATCGACTCAAGCGCGCCTTTTGCGTAAGCGAGAGAAGTGCAAAGCTATGGCTACAAAGACAAACTCCTCACTATTTCGTTTCTGATGGGTGAGCAGGGCTACCCTTCTTCAAACTACTCAAGAAGTAGGACAATTTTGAGTGGACCGAGGAGGTAGAAAAAGCTATTCAAGACTTGAAAAGGTATTTATCATCTCCATCAATTTTGATTTCACCTAATGAAAAAGTAGAGCTCTTTTTGTATATTTTATCTACCCCTCAAGTAGTAAGTACAGTCCTGGTGGTCGAGTGGGATTGCCCCGAGAAAAAGACCGAAGTCCAGAAGCTGGTATACTACGTGAGCGAGGCCTTGCACAATGCCAAGCTGCAATACCATCAAGTATAGAAGACGTCGTATGCATCCCGATATCTTTCTGAAAGCTGCGGCACTACTTCCAAGCACACAAGATTATGGTCATGACGACATATCCGCTTAAGGAGGTAATACGCAACTGAGAGGCGACAAGGCGAATTGCACAGTGGGTGGTCAAACTCAATGAGTTTAAGGTTGATTTTGCACCATGGACAAGCATCAGGTCAGGGGTCTTAGCAGACTTCATCGTGAAATGACACACATCGAGGAAAAGGGGCACAGGACAATCGATAACCACTAGACTATGTTCTTCAATGGATCGCTCATGCTTTAGAGCTTGTGGTCTGGCATCATGCTCAAATCCCTGACAGGTGAGGAGCTCAAATATGTTATCCAACTTGATTTTCAAGCTTCAAATAATGTTGCAGAATACGAGGGACTAATCGACGAGCTCCAAATAGCGGCGTCACATGGGATCAGGCGATTACTCGTGAAAAGGGACTCACAGCTAGTCGTAAACCAAGTACAGAAGGAGTACCAGTGCTTAGATGACTACATGGCAGCATACTTAAACAAGGTTCGCAAGCTAGAGCACAAGTTCGAAGGGCTTGAGGTAAGACATATCAGGAGAAGTGACAACTCCGCCGCCAACGAACTTGCTAGGCTTGCTTCATCCCATTCACCCGTATCTACAGGAATCTTCATTGAGAAACTCCTTAAACCATCTATCTCCCCTGTACGGGAGACAAATGCTACCCAACTCAACCAACAGCCTGATCTAGTTAGTGAGGCAGAATCCATAGACACGAAAGCTGCACTACTCGAACATGAACTTACTTGGATGACTCCATTCCAAGCCTATCTTGAAGGTCGAGAGATCCCTGACAATGATGCCTCAGTCAAGAAAATTGCATGTAAGTCCAACCTATACGCATTGGTAGACAGGAGACTCTACCGAAAGGGGAGTAACAAAATTTTGATAAAGTGCATCACTCAAGAAGAGGGCAATAAAATATTACTCGATGTCCATGGAGGCATCTACGGCAATCAAGTTCTTGTGAGCTAGTGAAAAAGTACGAAAGGTGCCAATTTTACAGCAAGCAAATCACCCGACCAGCTCAGGCCCTGCAAATAATTCCTCTTTCTTGGCCTTTCTCCGTCTAGGGCTTCGATATTTTGGGACCTTTCCTAAGAGCCCAAAGAGGTTACAAGTTATTGTTCGTGGCATTTGACATGTTCACCAAGTGAATCGAAGCCAAACCCATCAGGAACATCACCGTAGAAGCGGCCAAGAAGTTCATGAGGAGCATCATTACTCAATTCGGTATCCCTAATCAAATAATCACATATAATGGTAGCCAGTTCAAGAGCAATGCTATCAAGAAAACGCGACTAGAAACATGGCAAGCAATAGCTATAGATTCCGCCCAAAACTTTCTAGGAGTATTGTACTCGTCTAGTATCGTCCTGGCCATCTCAACTAGGGTCCTATCCTTCTTTTCCACTACGCCATTTTGCTGAGGGGTGTAGGGATAGGAGAACTGATGCTCTAAACTAGACCACATAGAAACTCTCAAAATAGGAATTCTTGAACTCCATGTCATTATCACTGCATATAGCTCGTAAGGCACCTGAGAGCTCAATAAACATCCTACTGACAAAACCCCTAAAGTGAGAAAAAGTCTCATCCTTTGAGGCCATGAAAAATACCAAAGAATCCTTGAAAAATCATCAAAAATGATAAGAACATTCCACTTCCCTCCCGCTGACTGCACTCTTGCTAGACCAATAGTGTCCATATGTAAAAGCTGACCTGACACAAAAGTTATCACATTGGTGACTAGGGGAGGGGAAGCAGCAACCATGTTGCCATGTCGGCAAGCAGAGCAAACTAAGTTTTTAACCATTTTGAGTTTCGGCAAACCACGAATGACTCGTCGTTGCTAACTCTGGTCAAATGATCAAAACCGACATGACCCAATCTCCTATGCCAGAGAGAGATCACGGGATTCTGAAGCAATGAAACAATGAAGAGAGTCTCTAGAAGAAATAAAAAAATCAGCACGAAAGACTTTCCCAAATCTAGAAATCCCGCAAACTCGCAAACTAACTCCCCTGATGAATCAAGGATTCTACAAGCACTGCTCTTAAAGCTTACCTCGAAAGAGTCATCGATAAGCTAAGAAACAGAAAGCAAATTATATTGCAGATTACTCACTAAGGCAACCTCCTTAAGAATAAAATTTTCATTAATGCAAATGGTACCTTTAGCAATGACTCTACCTGATGAAGCATCCCCAAAAGTGATCAACCCATCACCAGGAGCTCGGACTAGGGAAAAGAACCAACGACAGTCTCGGTCATATGACGAGAACAACTGGAGTCAACAATTCGAACCTCTCCCTTCCTCACCAAGGGCTCGGATTAGGGAAGAGAACCAACGAGAGTCTCGGTCATATGACGAGAACAACTGGAGTCAACAATCCAAACCTCTCCCTTCCCCATCCGATGAACCTCATCTGATTCACTGTAGAGCTCAGAGTCGCTGATGTCGTTGGCGTCCGCCATGAAACACATCCCGGTGAAGTCATCGTCGCTCTTGTTGTTCTCTTGCAGATCATCCTCACCCTCGTTGCTCCAAGTCTCCGTGTCAGAGAGATTGATGTCATCGAGTGTGGCAAGGATGCGGTGGAAGAGTTCCTTGTTCTTCGAGAAGTTGCGGTACTTCTTCTCGCATGCCAAGTCACGAACTAGAGGCTTCTTATTATGATTCTTGTTGATGTTATCATTCTTGCTCAAACTGCCAGCGTGGTTCTTGCCCTCCTCTAGCTTGGGACAGTTCGCTTGAATGTGGTTAGGGCCACCATACTCGAAGCAGATGATCATACCATCTCTCTTCCTCTCTCACCCTTTTATAGGTATGAGAAAACTTGCAAGCCAAAAGAGTAAGTTCATTTTCTAGAAATTTTTCTAGTTGGTCATCGCTTAGCTCGCAAAGGACGGAGAGGGAGAAACCAGTAGGCAAATCAAAAGGGGATCCAGTGGGATAAGTGACCAAGGCCATCAGCCGTGATTTCGTCTTGTGAGAAATGACGTCGATCTCATGAGTCGTGAGTCAGGAATAAAGCCCATTAAGAGTGAGAGTTGACAAGTCGGTAGTGTCCTTAATGGTGGTCACTTTTATCTCCCAAACTCGAGGATCGAGTGTGGTCAAGAAATGTCAAGCGTTATCCGAGTTAGGGTATATGCAACCGACTACTCAGAGATCGCTCAAAATCTTTGTAAAATGACCAAAATACTCATGAAGACTCTCACCTGTGTGTTGTTCAAATTTATTGTATTCACGCTTGTATTGGTCCTATCTCACCATTTTGATTTAAGTGGTGCCCTCATGGTAAGCATTAAGGGTCACCCAAATCTGATGAGTAGAACGAATGTGAGAAATCCTATCGTACTCACTACGGCTAAGGCTCTATATGAGGATGTTCCTTGCCTTAGCATTCACCTCAACGTTAGCCATATTGCTAGTCGTGACATTCTCATCGGCAAGAACCTCATACGGGAGCTTCACCTTCTTCCAAATCAGGAAGTTCTGGGTAGTGATGTACGACTCCATTTGAGACATGCAAAAAGGAAAATCAACTATAAAAAAGATAGGAGGCTTGGTGGAATATTTGTCCATCGCCATAGCTCTCGAGACTAGTCAAGATATATGAAAGAGCAAAATCTATTCTCATACCAATTGAAGGATTGAAATGGTGATCAGAGGGGGGGTGAATGATCCTAATTATAATTCACCCCTACTCAAAATAATCCAAAACAAGCTCTCAAACAAATTAAAGAAAAGAAGCAAGTTAGAAGGATGATTTTTCCCTATGAGGCCGGTATGACCGAAGAGGGTGCTGTATGACCGAAGATCGATATGACCAGAGAAGGTGTGGTATGACCAGGCTTAAGAACAGCAGGGAAAATCAACAAGTACACCAAAAGTAAAAATGATTCAACTTTTGATTGGATAGTCAAAAACTCATGAAACTTAGTAGATGTGATTCTAAGGATGTTAGAAATTCATTTCAACTTTCAATCACAAGGATTGTGTCGAAGATTAGTGATCAACAACATACTTATATTCGGGTACCTTCGGGGGATGCATGATCAAACACACAATTAGGGGAACACGATGTAGACAGGTTCGGGTCTCTTGGTCGAGTAACACCCTACTCCTGTGTCAGCGATGGATGAGATCAATAAAAAGATTACAACTCAGGGATCCTAGCCCTGATTACAAGGAAGAATATCAGTATGGGGGTGGCTAGACTATGGCTATCGGATGCCTATGCGGAGATCTTCCTATGCATCGAACACTGGACGGCAACGACTTGAAGCTTGTGCTCTAAGTTGGCTTGCAAATTGGCTTGTTTCGGATGACGTCCTCCTTGGTCCTTATATAGTGGGCTGGAGTACCGAATCGTAGTCGATGAGGAGTCCTCTTATCATTATGATCTCCGTATCGCACCTGAATTTCCATAATGGCCAGACGTATTCGAGTAGGTTTCCTCGTATCAGGAATATGATCAAGTCCTACATTATGTGGGGACATATCTGCTCCGTATATCTTATCCCATTGAGCTAGGCTCGGATTATTCGGAGTTTACAAATGCTGGTAAAGATATACCTAGCATAGCCTTGGACTTTATGGTGTAGGCCCATATCCCATATCTGGATATTCGACAGTAGCCTCCGAACTCTACTTACAGGAGAGTCCGTTTGAACGCTTGGTAGATTGTTGCCTATCCTAGTTTGGTCGAACAATGCCTCGCCTGCTTGTGGTCAAATGACTCAAGCAAGTTTGGAATTGCTAAGTATCGAGTGGGATGTGCAGGGTCGAGCGCCCTATTGCAAAGCCAGCTTGAATGCTTAGAGTAGCCTTATGTCGCTCGATGTTGACTAGTCAACCCGACTCCAAGTGGAAATGGAACGGTTGTCAAAAAATCTGAACGTTGAGCAGTTGAAGCATTTATTGCTCACGTCAGAGACATTTCGTCGAATACGGTGCCATCATTCCACTTTTTTCAATGATCAACGTGTCGTACGGTGGGAAACAAACCGTTGCGCCTGGACACTTTTTGGCTTATAAATTTTTGGATTTGGAACTACAGCCGTTTCATTCCATCGTCCTCAGCCTTCCTCTCGAAGCCTCCATCTTGTCTCTTGAACCCTTTTGTTTCCGCACCTTGAAAAATTTCCACTTCCTTATTTTGCTCGAATTGCATCTGGTTCCTTCACCAACCCTAAGGCTACCGCGTAGCTGAAGAAAGAGGTTATGGAAACACCTGCTATGGGGCCGGTCTTCAGCGATGAGACTTTCCAGCAAGGATGGTAGGCATCCATCATGACAGAGAAGCGTCTCGCGGAGTTGGAGAAATGCAGTTTCATTCCTCCTCAAGCATTCTTCCATTGGAGATCTTCTGTCAGTGAGGATTACCCGACTCCTAAGGACGAGGATGAGACTGTAGTTTTTGAGTCTTTCTTTCACTGTGGTCTTAGGTCCCTCCTTCTCGATTTCTACGGGCTGTTCTGGATTTCTATGGAATCTAGCTCTTTCACCTGAGCCCAAATTCAATCACAATGCTCGGCATTTTTGCTCATCTTTGTGAGGCATTCCTGGCCATCAGACCCAGCCTCAATTTGTTTCGCCATTTTTATCACCTGAAGAGGTCGGCCAAGAATGAGGTCGTCGGCGGTGCTGGATTTCATCTCTGTAGCAGTGCCGCTAGCGTATACATTCCTGTACCGGTGACTTCTTCTTGGCAATCAGACTAGAAGAAGCGGTGCTTCTATATCACCTCATTGGACACAGTCAATTCTCCTCTGTCTTATCAGCCACATCTCCTGACTCCTTCCGACCTCTGCACGAAAGTCCCTTCATCGATAGAGCAGAACATGCGCTACATCAAGAAAATCGAGGAGCTGAGAAAGAGGGGTCTCTCTGGGTGGCACGTCCCCCAAGACTTCCTGTCACAGCAATCGAGTCCACTGAGGTGCCGAGATCATCTAGCTTGGGAGTACTTTGGGGTCGATTTCGTGGCTGGAGACAACTCTAAGGGTAAGTAACAACAATCTTTTCTATCGCTCTTTCCCTTTGCCATGATTGGTGGCTGATGAATTGCCTTACTAACTAACAGTCTTGTTAGATGCAAACATTTCTGCTCGACTGAGCAAAATCTTCCATGACTCAGATTCTGGCCCTTGTGGTATAGAGGCCTACTCCTCGGCTATTCCTCCACCCTAGTATGTATCGAGCAACCATCGATGCTGCCACTCAGAGGCATACATTGTGGTTTAACTGGTTTCTTTTTCTTTTCAGGAGGTCAAGCAAGACGAGCACAGTGGGTTGCTCGAGGGAGCCACTGACTTGGATGACGAGCCAGCTCGAGACAGCGGGCAAGCATCGGGCTCAGCTCCTGCTGGTGTTGGGTCGTCCGCGGAGGACACGACGCTTTTTATAGCTTTTGACCAGGTGACATTCAATCGCTCGCTCGGATGCTATGAGATCGCTACTGATGTGATTCGATAGCTCTTGGAGGACCAACGGGCTACCTGGGGTGCTGAGGTGCAAAGTCTGGCTGTTGCTCCACAGGCGTCTCCCTGAGCAAATCCTCCAACCACCGATATAGCCGAAAAGGTAAAGTAACTACTTGGTAATTACTTAACCAGTTCGTAGCCTGAATCATTGCTCATAATCATCTTGTGTGAGCAGGCTGCCCCTTCAATCACTGGCTTGCTGGCGCCACCACTCCAGCCGGTTGGGCTAGTCAAGAAAGCGACCACTAGGGCCAAACCAGTCCCGAAGAAAGCCTCTGGCTTGCAAGGAGGTGTGAAGGTGATGTGGAAAAGGGGAAGGTAAAGTTACCTCTGCGTTCGCTCTTCCACATCCCTGTCTCCTTTTGAAGGGAGCTCATATGAAGCCATTGCAGGAAGGGCATGTCTAGCAACAAGATCGAGGATGCCACCGTTAGTTCCTCGCCGCCGCTAGACATGATCGAACCAACTTTGGCTAGCATCTCACCGCCACCAAACATGGTCACAACTGCATCGAATAACGCTTTGCCTCCATCGTACATGGTCGCGCCTACATCGGCTGGCAGCTTGCCTCTATCAGACGCGGTCATGATTACCCCGGCCTCTGAGGTGCCAGCTACGACCATGGTGGCCACAACCTCGTCCCTTCTGCCCTCTCTTTGTGCCCTCACTTGCGCCCTCTGAATACTGGTTGGTCTTGAAATCAGAGCTACAAGTATGTAAATATGTCCTGCTGCTTTTTTTCTTGGACTGACTCTCCGCCTCCCTCCTTTAACTTTTCCTAACTACTTTTTGACAGCGCCTTTTGGAGACCTTGAATCACGTCGAAACGTTTTGCGAGCAGGATCAACAACGAAATGAGCTGGTGGAATTTGGGCGGAGCTGAAGGTAGTCAGGGCCGAAGCTAGTGTGGAGGCAAAGATGTTGAGGGTGTCCAAAGCTAAGGCTGATGCAGAAGCACACAAGCTGAAGGTGGTGGTGGATCTGAGATCACCTTTGGGACCACGCTGTACCAATGGGAATCATTTGGAGATCTTGAAAACAACGGCTTTATCGAGTCCTGTTCCAAGGATCCCTACCAAGAGGTGTGCTTTATAGAGTTTGACCCTCTAAAGCCCGAAGTCCTCAAGGCCGACACGAAAGTGACAATGACAAAGAAGCAATGATTTACTTCAAAGAACAAGGCAGAGTAAGATAGATCAACACGTATTCATCGCCAGGCCCAACAATGGCACAATTGCTAGAAGTTCCTAAGAGAGGGATCCAAGGGTAGAAGCCATAGGTGGCTAGGAGCACCACATCCCTCCAGACACGCCTTAGGATCCTGGGGCAGCAGCCGCCACAGCACATGTAGCTATGGATATCGTTGCTCCTAGCATGGAGAACCATCGCCGTGATCCAACCACCGTAGCCATTGCAGGGATCGCGGCTAAATTGTTGAAACATCTTAACCTTAACAATCCAGCGACGCCTCGCTCGCAGGTGCCAGGTTTTCAGGGCAGCAGACTCTTCGACAATGTGACCACAATGGCAGGCCTGATCGCATCCTAGGAACAGCGTCTCATCAGAGCCATAACAATGACATCTTAAGTACTCCTGAAGCCAATGTCCAGTGTTCTCATATGTTGTTGAAGTCTCTTCCGTCGTTGGACCCGACCAACCCTATGATGCCGGTGTTCGACTAGATGAAGACACTACTCGATGCAACGCAAGCTCAGACTGCTCGAGCTGCCAACTCAAGGTTCAAACAATCGAGCCAGCAAGGTGCTCGAAGCTGGCTGCTGGGACCATCCCACGATAGTCGCCTTGCAACAAGATCAGCGGTGGCTAGCTCCAGCCATCGTGTTTCTAGAACGGTCTATTCCAACCCCCACCAGGGATGCCCTGGAGATCTACGAGATCGAATTCTGCATAATCGATGAGATTTGCACGATGTTTTATGAGATTGAAGGGAAGAATGGGACTAGGAAGACCGCGAGAGACAGGATAATGAGTCCACGTCCTCAAGAGGTCGATCCCCGGTGTGACATGCACACCGGGGCAAATCTTTTCCCTCAAGGGGCCACTAGAGGACATCGATCAGGGGTGTAAGGCATTCACTCTAACACTACATGCGGTCAGGTGGACGGACAAGTTAAAGCCTGATCTGTTCGAGATGTACTCGGGGAAGATTAACCCCGTCGAATGACTGTAGATTTATACTACGGTCATGAGAGCAACCGGAGGAAACGAGAAGGTGATGGCCAATTACCTGCTTACCACACTCGATGGAGCGGTCAGGTCTTGGTTACTTAACCTCCCACGTCAATCGATATCGTCGTGGGTAGAGTTGCGGGCCTAGTTCATCGCCAACTTCCAAGGCACGTATGAACACCCCGGAACGTGCAACGACTTGCATCAGCTAGTACAGATGCTAGGAGAGTCGTTGCGTAGCTTCATTTGGTGCTTCAACGATGAGCAAAACCTAATCCCGAACATCTTAGACGAGGTAGTGATTGTTGCCTTCGACAACGGGGTTATGGATGGAGATTTAAAGGGGAAGCTCGCTGCTCGGAAGATCAGAACCACTAAAGAGCTCTTCGAGCTGGCTGATAAGTACACCATCCGCGCCGAGGCCCGAGACCACCTTGACAATCCCAAGCCTAGCAGCGACAAGCCGGTGTCGTCCAAGCAAGGGGCAAAGAGGAACAAGAACTACGGGGAGAAACACAAGGGCGACTCCACCGTAGCTGCTGTCGAAAGGGGCACAACGCACAACCTAGGTGACAACAAGGGCCGGAGTCATGGAGGAAACAAGTACTGCCCCATCCAACACACGGACAAACACGACTTCGATGAGTGCCAGGTAATTAGCAAGAAAGTCCAAGAGAAGCTCAAGGCCACCCTCGCTGAGCGCGGCATCGAGCAGGCTAAGGAGAAGCCCAAGGACGATGAGCCCGAATACCATGGGGATGAGCACAAGCTGGCATTATCTTCAAGGGATCTGCCACGTACAAGTCCAAGAAGTAGTAAAAGGCAGTCGAAAGAGAGGTCAACCTAGCCACGCTAGCTCTCCCTCAATTCCTCAAGTGGTCAGAGGTACAAATCACTTTTGACCAGTCGGATCACCCATGTGCGGTCCTAAATCTAGGTCGATACCCTATAGTAATTGAGCCCACCATCGTGAACGTCAAGGTCGCTCAAGCCCTAGTCGATGGAGGTAGCTCGTTGAACCTCATCTTTGCAAAGACACTAGAAAACATGGGAATTCCCCTGACCGAGATAAAAGCCAGAGCCGAGCCGTTTCATGGCATAGCTTCGTGCTCATCATCGACCCCGCCGGGCCAGATCGAGCTGCTGGTCACATTTGGCATACTTGACAATTTCTGTACCGAAAAGACCCTCTTCGACGTAGCGGATTTTGAGACTGCTTATAATGTGATTCTGGGCCGCCCAATGCTAGCCAAGTTTATGGCGGTGGTGCATTATGCGTACCAAACCGTCAAGATTTCCGCACCAAAAGGAGTCCTCACGATTAAGGGGGACCAGCGCGTTGTGGTCAGGTGCGATAAGAAAAGCATAGAGATGGTTCAATTTTCAAGCTTCGAAAAACGTTGCAGAATATAAGGGACTGGTCGACGGACTTCAAATAGCCGTAGCACTAGGAATCAAGTGATTACTCATGAAAGGGGACTCACAGCTAGTCGTAAACCAAGTGCAAAAAGAGTACTAGTGAACGAGGTCCGCAAGCTAGAGCATAAGTTCGAAGGTCTTGAGGTAAGGCACATCCGGCGAAGTGAAAACACCGTTGCCAACAAATTTGACAGGCTCACTTTGTCCCATTAACCTATGCTCGCAGGAGTCTTCGTCGAGAAACTTCCTAAACCATCTATCTCCCCCCGCGGGAGACAGATGCTACCCAACTCGACCAGCAGTCTAGTCGAGTCAGCGAGGTAGAACTCATAGACACGGAAACTACACTACTCAAATGCGAGCCGACCTGAATGACTCCATTTCAGGCCTATCTCAAAGGTCGAGAGATCCCTGACAATGATGCCTCAGCCAAGAAAGTTGCACATAAGTCCAAGTTATATGCATTGGTAGACGGCAATCTCTATTAGAAAGGAAGTAACGAAATCTTGATGAAGTGCATCACTCAAGAAGAGGGCAATAAAATATTGCTCAATGTCCACATAGGCATCTGTGGCAACCATGCGTCCTATCGCACTCTAGTCGGGAAAGTTTTTTGACAAGGGTTCTATTGGCCAACTGCCCTCCAGGATGCTTGTGAGTTGGTGAAAAAGTGCGAAAGCTGCCAATTCTACGGCAAGCAAACCACCCGACCAGCTCAGGTACTGCAAACTATTCCTCTGTCTTGGCACTTCTCCATCTAGGACTTGGATATCTTGGGACTATTCTCTAGAGTCCAAGGAGGTTACAAGTTCTTATTCGTAGAAATCGACACGTTCACCAAGTAGATCGAGGCTAAACCCGTCGGGAACATCACCTCAGAAGCAGCCAAGAGGTTCATGAGGAGCATCATCACTCAATTTGGCATCCCAAATCGAGTAATTATTGACAACGGTAGCCATTTCAAGAGCAGTGCTTTTTACAGTCTTCTATGAAGAATTGGGAATCAAACTTTGTTTTGCATCTATCGCTCATCCTCGTGAGTAACAACAGTTTAACGTGCAACAAAGATGATCCTACAAGGATTAAGACCACAGATTCAATAGGCTAAAGGCTTACTCGACTCGGTGGGCAAAAGAACTTCCCTTGGTGCTATGGGCCATTCGAACATCGACTAGTCGAGCCACCAGTGAGACTCCATTTTTCTTGGTCTATGGAGTAGAAGCAGTGCTTCTGACGGAGTTAACGTTCAAATCACCCCGAGTGAAGAACTACTCATAAAAGAAGCAAGAGCAAGAGCAAGCAAACGATATAAATCTACTCGAAGAATACAGAGACCGAGCGTCCATTCGGGCTGATGTGACTTTGGGTCCCGATCTTTCGATGAGAGCGATAACTTCGATTTGGAGGAATTGACTTTGACGATCTGACTACAACGTACGACGACGATGCGCCTTAGCAATCGCTAAACCAACTCAGAGGGTTATTGATCTTGCCGTTAGCATGATCAACTCAACACGAGGTTCGATTCTCGCATGCAACCAAGAACAAGCAAGAACAATGGTAAAGCAATCTAAAATTGTGAATATGAATGAAAGATTGATAAGATGGGGTTCTGAAACAAGGAGTTTTAGGCGGCTATTGAGCACGCTCGAAGACTCAAAATAGTAGCAATGGCTAAACTATCAAATAAACAAAACCCAAAACTAAAGTACGGCGGTAGCAAACAATATATAGATGTAAGTGGCGGCTAGGGCTGCTAGGGCGCAGTACCCATGGGGGCGGCCAAGGGTTGCCCTAGCGCTACATGGGCTTTGGGGCCCAAAAGAAAGGTGGCGCAAGCACTTGGAGTTTCTGACCCGTGACACTCTTTTATGATTTCCCATTTCTCTAGGATGAATTTGGCACTGGGGCTGGATCCATTGGGAAGTAGACTCGAGATCTTTCAAACGTACTCATGGGCCTCTAGAAACCTCCGAATCAAAAGTTATGGTCTTTGAAGTTGATATGTCATGGAGGCCGAACCCGCGAATTTGCTGATTCCAAGTCCAACTTATGATATGATGATTGTGCTTTATGCTAGGCATTTGGAGGTTCTTCTCCTTGGTTCCTAAGGACAATAATATCATCACAAGTATTAAATAGCATTCCATTCTGTGAATCATTTGTATAAAAACTTAGGAACGAATTCACTTGATAATTGAGTAGACCTGCTCGAGCCCGAGTAGTAGGTACTTGTAGAACTTGTTGTGTATGAGAAGGATCACTCGGCGTGGTTGTGTCAATAGGGAAGATGTCCTCATCATCCTCCCCTTCTTGCATTTGAGTCGTCCTCGACTCATGCTCACCTTTTAGCACATCTTCAGCACAAAGTATTCTTATATAGGTCCTGCATTTATTTAAATAAAATAGTAGCTCCGCCTCTTTATTTATTTTGAAGACATGAAAAGCATTTAGAGGTTTCACCTGATAATTATCCGTATAGCTCAACACTTCTTTCCAGCATATAATGGCTTGATGAGCACTAGCACTACTCGATGCTTCCTCCCCTCCTTGAAGGAAAAGCATCCTCGGTTTTGGACAAGCTGGAAAAGAAACAACGAACAAAAAGAATAACGTGTACGCGGCATAGATGTATATATCCCATATATCATTGTTCTTTTGGGTTCGCGGTGGGTTATTTGCATAACAATACATGATGAAATCAGATTTAAGCAAAGCACCTTTCCCCACAATTCTGCCAGTCAATTTGTGGTTACAAGTGAAGCATATAACATCAATATTAACATGATTTAGTTTGCAACTTGATTTGCAATTATAAGTAAAGCACATATCTATCCATGACCTTTGATAAAGAATACTCATGTTTTGTGAGCCGCATTCAATAACATGTTTTGGGGGCAAAACTACAAGTTTTGGCATCAAGCATGGCTCATTCATATCATCAAATTGTAAACAAGCAATATGAAACCATTCCAATAATAGTGACACAATTTTAACGGGCTTCCACGCATCAACTACGATATGCTGATTTGTAATACAAGTTAATGTACTAAAATTCGAACAATGTGGCAGCAAGCTATGGGTATCACACATATCAAGAAAATTTGATGGAGCCGAAAATGAAACAAGTTGTTGCTTACAACTAGAATTGCCCAAAATAGCAAGCTTCAATGCAGCAAGTTTATCACAAGTTATGCATATTCTGTAAACAAGAAACTTGCCATCTATGCCATATTCACCAAATAAATTGAATTGAAAACAATAGGCATAGGTGTTAGACAAAGACTTAGGAGATGAAATTTCAGTAATCTTGTCCATAGCACAAGTCAAACTAATAGGCTCATTCAACATGACATAGCACAAAACAGTGGTAGGTGATATTCTAGCTATCACCTCCTTATGCGTAATCAGCACCACATGATCAAAATTATAAGCATGCAATTCGTCATATGGTTCTATCATTGTGGCACAAGGTGGCAGTTCACGAGAATTATGTATAGTAGGAATATACTCACAAATTTGCTCCTTTTCTTGCTGTAAAATCAGATCTGTGCCATGGTCATTAGCCTCCTCCTCAGAAGTAGAAACATCAAAACTTTCACTTGATAACGCTGGTATTTCTACTTGTTGCTTCCCTTCTTCGTAACTAACTCGATAGCGTGATGGAACAACAAAGAACAAAACTAATCAAGTAGATTGGATTGTGTTAGTAGAATCATCCTCACATGTGCTATCCTCTACTTCACTCAAATTTTCTTGTCTTTCTTTCACATGTTTAGTGTGTATGCTCTCATTCAGGTTTGGTGCAAAGGTATGCAACAGAGTAGCATTTAACTTTGTGGGAGCTTGAATTTTGGTTGTTTGTCATCTCTGAATCTCTCTTTCAGCTTCTCGTGAAAGATCAAGTAAACATGACAAAGAATTGAATTCTTTACAAGATATCATGACCTGAATGTTAAAATCTAGTCCAAAATAAAAGTTATTCATGCGAGTCTTTTCGGTCTCTTCTAACCCAGAACGCAAAGATCTATACTGAAATTCTTGGTAGTACTCATCCATTGTTTTACTACCTTGTTTTAGATGTTGCAATTCATTTCGCAATTGACGAGCAACATATGAAGGGACAAATGTAGCTCTTAGAATTTTCTTCAATTGTTTCCATGTGCTAGGAATGTCCTGATTTTTACTCATATAATCATTCCACCAAAGAGCAGCAAATTCAAAGAATCCAGTAGTAACAACCCTAACCTTATCATGCTCATGAATTTCATGTTTATCAAATGATTGTTCGATAGCTAATTCCCAAGTAAGATAACCTTCGGGATCATATTTACCACTAAAATTGGGAACGGTAAACTTACTTTTGGAATGTGTGCTATGCGGTTGTACCTTCCGTGGTGTTGAAGTTATGCTCATACGTTCTCTGTATCTCGGAGTGTGAACTACCTTTTCTCCTAGGATGTTGTTGGCCCAAGCGCTACGTTGTTGAGAACCTGCCATTGTTAGTGAAGACAAGAAACAAAATCACAAGTATAATGTTCCTATCACTACATAGGATGTGGAGAAAAGTCGCTCAACTCTCAAACTTTAATGAGGACATCTTCCCTATTGACACAACCACGCCGAGTGATCCTTCTCATACACAACAAGTTCTACAAGTACCTACTACTCGGGCTCGAGCAGGTCTACTCAATTATCAAGTGAATTCATTCCTAAGTTTTTATACAAATGATTCACAGAATGGAATGCTATTTAATACTTGTGATGATATTATTGTCCTTAGGAACCAAGGAGAAGAACCTCCAAATGCCTAGCATAAAGCACAATCATCATATCTTAAGTTGGACTTGGAATCAGCAAATTCGCGGGTTCGGCCTCATGACGATATCAACTTCAAAAGACCATAACTTTTGATTCGGAGGTTTCTAGAGGCCCATGAGTACACGTTTGAAAGATCTTGGAGTCTACTTTCCAATGGATCTAGCCCCAGTGCCAAATTCATCCTAGACCAACAGAAAATCATAAAAGAGTGTCACGGGCCAGAAACTCCAAGTGCTACGCCACCTTTCTTTTGGGCCCAAAGCCCATGTAACGCTAGGGCAACCCCTTGGCGCCCCCATGGGTGCTGCACGCCCTAGCAGCTCCCTAGCCGCCACTTACATCTATATATTGTTTGCTACCGCCGATTTTAGTTTTGGGTTTTGTTTATTTGATAGTTTAGCCATTGCTACTATTTTGAGTCTTCCAGACGTGCTCAACACCGCCTAAGAAACTCCTTGTTTCAGAACCCCATCTTATCAATCTTTCATTCATATTCGCAATTTCATATTGCTTTACCATTGTTCTTGCTTGTTCTTCGTTGCATGCAGAATCGAACTCGTGTTCAGTTGATCGTGCTAACGGCAAGATCAATAACCCTCTCGAGTTGGTTTAGCGATTGCTAAGGCGCATCGTCGTCAGACGCTTGTAGTCGGATCGTCAAAGTCAATTCCTCCGAATCGGGTTATCGCTCTCATCGAAAGATCGGGACCCAAAGTCACATCAGGCAGCAGGGTTGTCGGCCATTGGCGGCGTCAAAAGTTCTCCCAAGCTTGGATAAAGCGATTGCCAAGGGACCGAACAAACGTACGAGGTAGAATATGTGGAGCTAGGTAGGCTTAAATTGTTTCCTATGCAATCTAATAATTCTAGTTGTTGTAATGATAAGTAATGATCCAAACTAGAATTCACAAGCCCTAGTTGCCGATCTCAAAGATATAAGTGAATTTAAAGGCAACACACACGCAAAGATAATGAAACTTAATGCAACCAATGGAATGAGCTAAATAAGAATAATTCAGCACCAACACTCGTGTTGCATAAGTTATGGAGAGACGCTAGCTAATTGCTTTAGAAAAGGTAAAAGGGCACAAGATTGCTCACTCCTTAATACAATTGCACAATCTGAAAATAACAAACACAAATTAGGGTTTTGATCAATGTAGTGCTGCCGGCCACTATTCTCTTCTCTTTTCTATCTCTTTTTTTTCTTTCTTGGCCTTTTGGCTCTTTCTTTCTCTTTTTTTTGGTGACTTTCGGCCAACACTAGTATGAGCAAAGTTTTGAAATCCCTAACTTGATATCACAAGAGATATGATAATGCAACGTATCAAAAGGAGCAGCCCCAAGCAATTTCAAATCGCTAGTCTCAATTGGGATCAAAGTATTCGCAAAGGATGAATTGGTTCCCAAAGGTATGTGAACTAATATTTTAGAATTTTATGGTTGTGAATGCTACTGGACTCAACCAAGTCAAAGGAACAAATCTAGAACACAAATTGAAGAGACAAACCCAAATTCGGCCAGAACTATGCAATAAGGTTGTGGCTGCAATTAAGGTATGAAAATGACTGAATCAAGCTTGCTCACAATGTAACAAAATGATGGTACAGTTCTAAGCTTTAAAACAAGTATTCAAACACACAATTTGGATCTCATATGTAGAAGTTATGGCCAAAACACTAAGGTGCACAGATTTAACAAAATTCAGCCGATTTGACCAAATCCGAATCTGAGTCAAATTCGGTTTGAAGGAGTCCGAATCAGAAAGGACACCCAAAAAAGTTTTTGTAGAGGACTCTCCAAGGATTCAGGAAAGTATAAAAACTTCTCAATCGGAGTTCGTATGTGAGAGGTATGATCAAAATACCGAACCAACCTGGATTGCAATTGTAACTTGCTTCCCGAATTTGATGGCCAGATTAAACACCCTTTCGTATGGAATTAGAATTCGTGCCCAACTAGGTTTTTGTGGAGCTTGTCTCAAGGTTTTAGGAAAGTGCAAAACACTAGAATCCGAGCTCGTATGCAAAAGTTATGAATAAAACAAAGAACTGGACAGATTGGAATAAAGCTACGCCAAGGAAAAACGATCAAGAATTCAAAACAAGAACTCTAATGGATCAAAACCTAACAAAACTCACTAAAATACCAGATTGAATCTAAAGGTTGAATTTTTGTGGAGGATTTTCAATTTTGGACACAAAACAAAAACTAATCTAGGGTAATCAATCTCTCACCGAGCAACTTGGCGCCTCGATACCACCGATGTGACTTTGGGTCCCGATCTTTTCGATGAGAGCGATAACTTCGATTTGGAGGAATTGACTTTGACGATCCGACTACAATGTACGATTTACGATGCGCTTTAGCAATCGCTAAACCAACTCCAGAGGGTTATTGATCTTGCCGTTAGCACGATCAACCTGAACACGAGGTTCGATTCCTGCATGCAACCGAAGAACAAGCAAGAACAATGGTAAAGCAATATGAAATTGCGAATATGAATGAAAGATTGATAAGATGGGGTTCTGAAACAAGGAGTTTCTTAGACGGCTGTTGAGCACGTCTGGAAGACTCAAAATAGTAGCAATGGCTAAACTATCAAATAAACAAAACCCAAAAACTAAAGTACGGCGGTAGCAAACAATATATAGATGTAAGTGGCGGCTAGGGAGCTGCTAGGGGCGTGCAGCACCCATAGGGGGGCGGCCAAGGGGTTGCCCTAGCGTTACATGGGCTTTGGGCCCAAAAGAAAGGTGGCGCAGCACCTGGAGTTTCTGGCCTGTGACACTCTTTTGTGATTTCCCGTTGCTCTAGAATGAATTTGGCACTGGGGCTGGATCCATTGGAAAGTAGACTCCGAGATCTTTCAAACGTGTACTCATGGGCCTTTAGAAACCTCCGGAATCAAAAGTTATGGTCTTTTGAAGTTGATACTGTCGCGGAGGCCGAACCCGCGAATTTGCTGATTCCAAGTCCAACTTGCGCATATGATGATTGTGCTTTATGCTAGGCATTTGGAGGTTCTTCTCCTTGGTTCCTAAGGACAATAAGATCATCACAAGTATTAAATAGCATTCCATTCTGTGAATCATTTGTATAAAAACTTAGGAACGAATTCACCTAATAATTGAGTACACCTGCTCGAGCCCGAGTAGTAGGTACTTGTAGAACTAGTTGTGTATGAGAAGGATCACTCGGCGTGGTTGTGTCAATAGGGAAGATGTCCTCATCACGGGCAGCCAAGTATCAACATGCCTTGTGAAGATATCACAGCACTAGAATCTCAAAAAAGGGAGCTTGCTCGTCACCTCATCCCCTTCTTCATGCCAGACCTCCCTCTTGACGGCCCTCCAGTCGATCTCCTCCTCCTCCTCGGGCCAGGCCTCTTTTTCAACTACATCCCAGTCGATCTTGTTGTCCTCATTCTCAGAAAAAGGATAATGACGATGCACCGCGAGGGCCCCGTGGCTAGAGGCAAAGGAGGGATCTCGATGGAAATCTCTCAAGGAGGAGCTCCCTCAAGGATTTACAAAGAAGGAGACGAGGGCGGCGAGGAGGCCATGAAGACGTTTGAAGAAGCTAAAAGTGTTGTAATGCAAAAGGGGGAGAAAGGTGGTGCCAAGTGACCGTGCGTCCTATCTATTTATAGCCTAGGGAGCATGTTAGGTTAGGAGTCACGATTCAACGGGGGTTTATGTCGGTTTCGATTTACAAGGCATTCCTATGTACTTTTGCATAAATGCAGAAGCTGAAGCGACGCCAAGTCATTATGGGCCGCGCGAAGACCGAAAGACTCGACGGCTGCAACAGTCCTTAGTCATAATAGCTGAGTAAAAACAGTGCTAAGCCATATCGGTACGCCCGGGGTCTCATGTACCCAAGTGTACGCCGAAGGACACCGGACTTGATGCTCATGCCCAACTGTCTCCTCAATGGCGTAATCGAGCGGGAAGTCAGGGGCCACATCATGCTCTCGCCAGACGTTGAACTCTACTAAGTATGCTTTAAGGGCTCACGCACCTAGACATATGGTCGAAAGTTGTCTTCAAAAGACAATTATGCCCAGTGTCTTTTTGTAATCGCTTATCAAATAGGAGGTCAAAGATTATGTTGCTCAAGTTCTCGCCTATGCTTATCCCCGTCCTCGAGTTGAGATGCCTATCGAGTAAGGGACAAGGAGTCGTGACAGATACGTGATGCTAACGCCCCACTGACATCTTGATCTAGCTATCGAGTAAAAGTCGAGAGCCGAATCGTAACATTACGTTCACTATACTCTACTCCCCACCCGATGATCTCATCGAGTAAGGAGTCGGGGGCTACAAGTAACTCGATACACAGATAGCTCGATACACAGGTAACTCGATGCCTTATTTAATTCTTTTCCCTTTTGATAGTTCCTGTTTGGTCGATACAGTTATTGAGCGGAGCACACTGTAGGCACAAATTTTTAGTTGTTATCTTATATGAATGTGTATCCCTTCGCACATGTTTACTCAATTTCGTACTTAGCTGGTCAGTGAGCGAAACCAAAGCACGGCCATGCCTGAACTCGATGACGAGCAATTCTATCCTGCGCGCAAACGAGCACAAGATTGTCAGACATCTAACGCTTAGCGACCGGTGGGAGATGAGGTCTCTAGTCAGTTCTACATGCGCTGCCTGACAAGTTCATATTCGCTACATAGTCTAAGTCATACAGTCGATGAAGGCTTGCAAAGAATCGTATAACTCTTAAAGTTGTTTGCATAGCACTAATATTACGCACAGCCTCTCTGGGCGAAAGCTCAGTGGCTTAGAAATTTGATGAGAATTTTCTCAAGTCTTGCGTGCAGGAATTGACAAAATACGGACATAAAAAGCTAAATGCCCATAAGTGCTAATCGAAATTACATCTACTCATGTCTCCTTTCGTTTCATTGGCAAGGAATCAAAAGGCCAGACATGAAGTGACAAGCAAGTCAATTAGTATTTTCTTTCAAGGGACACAGCCTCGGCGTGAGGTTGATTACATTGGCACGATGAGCTTAGGCCTTCAGCTTTTTTGCTTCCACATCGACTTCGACCCTGGCCGCCTCCAAACTTTTTGCCTCTGCATCGGCCTTGGCCCTAGTCACCTTCAACACTGGCTGAAGTCCTGCCAGCTTAGAGCCCTTCATTCGGGTTATCTGCTGATAGGAAGCCGAAAATTGTTCATTCCGCTGATGAGCTTGCTCGCAGAACAACTCGACATGGAGCAGGGTCTCTGTGACGCTCTATCAAAAGCAGTCGAAAGGAGCTTATAAAAAAGGAGAGGCAGAGCAAAGGATAAATCCAAGGTGAAGAAGTGGCAGGAGGTGTTTGCGTATATGTAGCTGTGGCTTCAAGACTGACCAATATTCAAAAGATGTTGAAGGAGTCAAAAGAGACAGGGTCGTTGCTGTGGTGACACCTCAGAGGCCCGAGTAAGCATGACCGTTTCCGACATAGGCGGGACGCTGATCGTGGCAGGTGCAACTGTGCCTAGCGGCGGCAAGGCACCAGTCAAAATGGGTTCAACTATGTCAGGTGACAACAGGGCACCGACAGTAGCACCCTCGACCGCGCCACTGGCTGCACCCTTCCTGCAAGAGGCCTCTTATGAATTTTCTCCCAAAAAAGGAGGTAAAATATAGCAAAGCAAATGAAGAGATAACTTTACCTCCCCATCTTAAACCTCCCTCTTACATTCCCTTCCAAGGCAGACAAGCTTCGTCGTAACCGCTTTAGCTCCCAGACCATTGCCTCGATCGCCCGGCTTAGTGGTAGCGATGGCACCAGTGGGTCAACACCGAAGGTAGGGCCTGCCCACACAAGACGATCGTGAATGATGCACCAGGCTATGAATAGGATTAAAATAATTACTTAATAGCGACATTATCGTTTCAACTGTCTTGGTCGATGGAGGCTCCCCTCGAGGAGAGTCCTATGAGGCATCTACTAGACTTCGCGGCGTCAATACCTCTGTGGCCCGCCGGGTCCTCCAATAAAAGTTCCAAAAAATAACCCCCCCAAAAAACCCCTTTTTTTCCGGGGAAAAAAAACCCCCCCCTTTTAAAATTTGGGGGCCCCAAACCCGAAAAACCCCCGGGGGGCCCCCAATTTTTTGGGCCCGGGGCCCCTTTAAAATTTTTTTTTTTGGGGGGGAGGCCCCGGAAACCTTTTTTGGGGAGATTTTTTTCCCCAAAAAAACAGGGCCCGGAAAAAAGGGTTTGAAAAAAAAGGGTTTAAAAAGGGGGGGAATTCCCAAAAAGGGAATTTTAAACCCGAAAAAAAAAAAAAGGGGGGGGAAAAGGGGGGGAAAAAAGGGGAAAAAAAAGGGGGGGGCGGAAAAAAAAAGGCCAAATTTTTTTTTTTTAAAAAAAAGGGGGGGCCCCTTTTAAAATTTTTTTTGGAAAAATTTTTTTGGGAAAAAGGGGGGCCGGGAAACCTTTAAAAAAATTCCCAAAAAAATTGGTTTTTTTTTTAAAGGGGTTTTTTTCCTTTGGTTAAAAAAAAAAAATTTTTAAAAAACCTTTCCCTTTAATTTTGGGGTTTTAAAAAAGGGGGATTTTAAATTTGGGGGGGGGTTTTTTAATTTTTTTTTAAAAAAACCAAACCCCAAATTTTTAAAAAAAAAAAAAAAAATTTAGGTTTTTAAAATTTTGGGTTTTTTGAGGGTTTGAAAAAAGGTCCCCGGGTTTTTCCCCTTTTTTGTGGGGTTTTTGAGGAAAAAGGTTTGGTTTTTAAAAAAAAAAAGGGGGGTTTTTTGGGTTAAGGAAGGGTTTTCCCAAAAAAATTTTTTGGGAAGGGAAAAAAGGGGGGGTTTTTTTTAGGGGGGTTTTTTTTTGGAAAGGGGCCCCCTTTTTGGGGTTGGGCCCCCCTTTTGGGATCCCCTTTTTAAAAAAACCCCCAAAAGGCCCCCCTTTTCCAAAAAAGGGGGTTAAATTTTTGTTTTTTTTTTGGGGAGGGGGTTTTTTCCCCAAAGGGGTTTTAAAACCCCCCTTTTGGGTCCCATCTATCAATGAGGAGGGGAAAAAGACAAAGTTCAATAGTGTTTGGGCCCACAAGTAAGAGAGAGGGAAAATTAGAAAATAGGAAAGAATTAGGAAAAAATCCTAAAATAATTAGATAACACCTTAAAAATTAATAAAATATTTATTTATGATATAAACTATTATTTTATAATTTTTTGGAAATTTTATCATTGTAAAAATTATTTATGCAATTTATTTCATGATGCATGCCTTTTGGAATTTAAAACCTTTGAGAATAAATTTAAAAACAATATTATTATTTTATTTTATTTATTTCAGAAATATCTAAGGTTGCAAAAATTATTTTTGCAAACCTAAGATACTAACTCATTTGATTTGGAAGTTTTTGAAAGATAGGCTATACACACTTATTATTTTTCAAAAGTTTTTATTTAATAGTAACATTCTCATTTTAAAATATAATTTTTGAAATTAATGATGCATGAATTTCTATTTTTAAAAATGAGGATGTTACAATTACCCAACACATGATCTGGAGCTAGCAGCAGTGGTACATGCCCTCAAGATATGGATGCACTTTCTGATGGGCAAACAGTGTGATATCTATACGGATCACAAGAGTCTGAAGTATGTGTTTACCCAGGCCACTTTGAATATGAGGAAATGAAGATGGATGGCATTAATCAAGGATTACAACTTAAATATCCTGTACCATCCTGGCAAGGTAAATGTAGTCACCGATGCTCTAAGCCAGAAGAACCAGTGGAACTTTCTAAACATGGTATCTAAGGATGACCACATCTCGACAGAGGCAAACTTAGCCGAGCCTATCAGATTGGAGCTGCAAAAACTAGGAGTACACCTAATTGACCACGGATTTCTAGCCAACATCACCTTGCAGCCAGATTTGTTCGACCGTATTAAGAACAAATAGAAAAATCACCCTAGTACTATACGGTTGGAGAAACTTATGCAGAAAGGTCGAGGAATTCACTTGATCAAGGATGACCAAGGAGTAATATGGATAAACAAAAGAATCTTTGTGCCGCAGGAATCGGCACTAAGGGAGGAAATTTTGAAGGAAGCTCATGAGTCACCATTTGCATTACACTCAGGATACACAAAAATGTACCAAGACCTAAAAGCTACATTCTGGTGGCCACGAATGAAAAGGAATATAGCAGAGTATGTGGCTAGATGCCATACTTGCAACATGATCAAGGCAGAGCATCAACGGCCCATAGGAGTCCTGCAACCAATAAAAATTCCCGAATGGAAGTGGGATGAAGTCGCAATGGACTTCATAGTTGGGCTCCCTAGGGCCAAAAGTGGCTATGACTTCATATGGGTTATAGTTGATCGACTTACCAAGACAGCACACTTTATCCCTGTCAAGACTACCTATAAAGGAAACAAGTTAGCCGAGATCTTCATCTCAATGATTGTATGCTTACATGGAGTTCCCAAATGCATAATTTCAGATAGAGGAACACAATTTACTTCTAAATTCTAGAGAGAAGTTCAAAATGCAATGGAAGGTAGAAACTATGCATATAGAGATATATGCATATGACCATATACACTTATATACTTAAAATACCCATATGTGCTTATAAGAGGAATAATGTGGAAAATGCACCCAAAAACCTTAGAAAAATCACCAAAAATTCAGAAATAGGTTCATGAGTATCTATATGTCATAGATATGCCTCACATGAATTTTTGATAATATTTTATTATGTAAACATATATATGTGTAAGCTTACCCATGAAGTGAAAATATTCAAATGGTGACCAAAAATCCCACAAAAATTTAAATAGGTAGTTTACACCCTAGTTGACTCCTGAATCAAACCTTGCCCAAAGTTGACTTTGGTGGGACCCACTGGCTAGTCTCTCTATCTCTTTCCTTGTGGGCATTCTTGCAAACATTTGCTCGGCACACCTCTTCTTCTATACTCTCCATTGGGCGCAGCTCTTGTTGCCGCCGATGCCTCTTTGCGCCTTGACTTTGGCCCTTGTCGTGTTGCTGCTGGTCCGACTCACTCTAACCGTGGACGCGACGCCTCCCAGCCTCTTCTGTACGCCTCCTCGCCACTGTCGCCCGACCAAGCCGTTTGCGGCCGGCAGCAGAGACATCTTTGCCAGAACCACGCGATCGTAGCTTTGGGTTGCCGCGTGGCTGCCCTTCCCTGCTTTGATTTCCCTATGATTGGAAACCACCCAAGCGCCATCGGTTTCCATCGCCGCACCCTCAGTTTAAGACCCCGCACGTCGCTAGCCCTTCCCACTCTCGCTCACTCTCTCGCAACCGTGCCATTCTCTTCGCCTCTCTCTCGCATTGCTCTGAGCCCAAGCATTCGGCCTGAGACTGCCTAAGCTCCCCAGAACACCTCTACCACTGTTGACAGCCGGAATCACCTCCTTTTGGATTACTTGCTCCTCGGTGAGCTTCACGCCATTTCCTCGTGCCATCAGTTGCGCCTTACCCTTCCTCACCTCGTGCTCGCCTTCTTTTGGACAGGGTTGCATGGAGTCGGCAGGTCACCCTGAACGCGCCACCGCCCCTGCTTGGCTTCCACGTCGCCAAGCTATTCCAGGGCTCCCTGTAGCCTGACATTTACTCGGTGAGCTTTTTCTTCACTCCCTGATACCCATGCTCTAGTTTGCATGAACCACCACCGTAGCACCGTGTTGCATGGTCACCGGCTTGGCTCCGCCGTTGCATGATGACATGCCGCATCCGGCCACCTTTGGCCTCGACGTGAGCAACCCTAGATGCACGTAGTCACGCTGAATCCAACGAGTCCAAGAACAACCCAAATGGTGCACTGTAGCGCCGGCAAGCCGTCGGCGAAGCCTCAGCCCCGCGCGCGCTCTGGCTGGAGGTAGACGATGACCCACCACCATCGGATCCTCGCCAAGATTCGTGTGTTTGAACGTATGTGTCACTAACATGTGGGACCCAGCTGTCAGTATCGTTTCTTTTAAAATATCCCGCGAGAACCGTAGTGAGTCACTGACAGGTGGGCCCTGGACCCACTGTCAAGTCAAGTGGAGGCGTATTCCATGAGTATGCCTTCGACGTTGCGCTATCCCCGCCTCGCAGGAGACAGCCCTGCACTAACATGCGGGCCCAACCTGTCAGCTGAGCCGCGGCCCAGCGCGCGTGCGCTTCCCTCGTGCGGTGGCATATTTTGAAAATACGCCTTCGGCGTGTACTGCCCGGCCGCGAGATAGCGGGCCGCCTAGTACTGTTTATTCAGATTTTCTCTGGTTTATCAATTTAAATAAATCCAGCAAATAAGAATGAATTTCTAAAAATAGTTAGAGATCTCCAGAAATTCTTGAAAAATTAGGTAAAATACTAGATGTCATTCTAGACTTTATAAAAATATGGGTTGTGAATAGTACTTAATATTTTCGCTAGTAAATTGTGTTCTAGCACTTTTTAGGGATTTCTCTAATATAGAAAATACATAGAACAGTACAACAATTATTAAAAATATTATCTGAGCAAGGAAAAAAATCTAGAAAAATTGTAGAAAATACTAGATACACCCCTGGACATGAGAAAAATATGAAACCTATATTTGGACCATTATATCTTGCTAGAGCTAATTAGTAGCTTAATAATAATGTTAGGCAATTAAGAGTTTAACCCTATTCATGCAACCACCCACCTAGATTTGGTAGAATATGTAATCAACCTAAATAAATAATGGAAATACTCCAGACAAAAGAGAATTTTTGAATACTCATCTTAATAATGGTAAAAGCATATGGTTATACAAACACATTTTCTATATATGGGCTAAATTAGGGTATAACTATATATATATATATATATATATATATATATATATATATATATAAAGTAAATAGTCACTGCATGGAGCATATGCATAACATTTATCGAATTCATGGTTGGCATGAAAACCTTTATGCCAATATTCACGAAACTTTCTTGATAACTATGTAAGCTAGACTTTAGGTTTCCGCAAAATTAGCGAGATATGCTACGATAGCCAGTTGCGAATGCGATTGCATCTCATGCATCATCCTCTCTGCATCTAGATATTTATTGTGGTTCTTGTCAATCGAATAGACGTAGAGGACCCACAAGGTTAATACCAGGACTCGGAGCAGCTGCAGGACCTTGAACCCGAACAAGGCGAGTTAATCTCTAACCCAGAATGTTTATCACCTTCCGGACTCATCTGAACTAGGTTATTTTCAAAGGAAAGTTGCCTAGCTAAGTATGATTCTCGAATTTGGTTCATATATAGAAATCAAATAGATGGGGAAGAATACTAGGATGAAGGCTTCAGTGATGGAGTTTAGGATGAGGTCATGTCTGGAATCGAAGCCTAGTGGCTCAGGGTGAGGACGAGAGAGGGGGTCTTAGGGGGGTTTATATAGAGACAAGAACGGCTTGTGTCAGCCAGGAGTGGGCTGGAATCCTATTCCAGGTAGAAAAAGGGTCGGAGTCCATTTCGGACTAGAATTCGATTCGGACATGACCTTTAGGACTTTTAGGAGGCTTAGGGGGGCTTGGGGCGACTAGGGTCGTCCAAGGGGCGGCAAGGGCCAAGCTAAGGTTGGGTTGGGCCTAAACAGGGCTAAAACAACTAGTAGAGCCTTTCTGAAGAACCCCTATTAAAGAAGCTAAGTGACTTTCCTCACTCAAGTAGTGAGTTTGAGAGTGACCGTTAGGGCGACCACTTGTACTTCTAGGCCTTGGCGACCTATAGTCTTGTTACGCAACACAGCTTCACTCGATTCAGTAAATCAATAGTTCAAACCAGCCCACTAATAGCTTAGATAGTGGCTTCCTTAATTATGTACTCAAAAGCGTAAGCAAAGATCCAAGCTTTCGAGGACCGAGATATTGACGGAAAAGGTAAGTACAGTGAATAAAAAACAATTATTAAATAAATGTTTTTTTGTTTTTATTTTTATAAATCAGGTGACAACTAATAATTTAATTAGGATGTCACAGGTCGGGGCTTGTACCTCTTTCACATTAGAAGGAGGCTTCATATTCTCGATGTCTTCAATCTTTCCGGGATTAGCTCCGATGCCAAGAGATCCGATCATGTAGCCAAGTAGCCTACCCGATTGTAAACCAAAGGTGCACTTATCCAGATTTAGCTTTACCCAGTGGTGGTTTAGATTGTGGAACGTTTCCTTCAGATCCACCACATGATCTAAATCTTCCTTACTTTTGACGACTATGTCATCCACATAAACTTCTAGGTTCCTCCCAATATGATCGGGGAAAGTTTTCTGCATGAGGCATTGGAAAGTAGCCCTAGCATTCCGCAGACCGAAAGACATGGTCATGTAGTAGAAAGTGCCAAATAGAGTGATGAAAGCAGTTTTCTCTTCATCCTCCAGTGAGATGCTTATTTGGTGGTAGCCAGAGTACGCATCCAAGAAACTCATAAGTCTGGAATCCACCGTAGCATCGACGAGTTGGTCGATGCGTGGTAGCGGGAAATTGTCCTTGGGACAAGCCACATTGACGCCAGTGTGGTCTACGCACATACGCCATTTTCCTTCTTTCTTTTTGATGATGACCGGGTTCACAAGCCACTCAATGTGCTCAACTTCCCAGATAAACCCAGCCTTTAGCAATTTTTCCAGGTGCTCTCGGATAATGCCAGTTTTGAAGTCAAAAAACTTTTGCAGCTTTTGGCGGACAGGCCTCTTATCAGGTCGGATAGCGAGCCTATGCTCGATCACCTCCCTTAGGACACCGGGCATGTCAGATGGTTCCCAGGCAAACACATCTACGTTAGCCTGAAGGAAGGCAATGAGCTCAAGTTCCTATTTGGGGTTTAAGCTAACCCCCAAATGGATGACTTTGTGCTGCTCCTCTTCCGAAAGAGGCACCGCTTTTGTCTCCCCTCCTAGTTGAAGAGAGATCCTGGGCCGGTGGATTTCCTCTGTTCTTGCTCTAGTCCTCTTTGTGGGAATTGTCCGGCTATGGACAGAGCCCGTTGGTTGCAATCAAGGGAAGCTTTGTAACTCCCTTTAACTGTTATCACCCCTTCGACCCAGGGATTTTCACAAATTGATAGGCGTAATGCGTGGCGGCCATGAATTTGGTTAGAGCCGGCCGGCCAAGTATAGCATTGTAGGGCAACGCTATGTCCACGACATCAAACGTGATTAGCTCTGTCCTGAAGTTGGCCAGTTTGTCGAAGGTTACGGGAAACACTATTTGGCCCAAGGGCTTCACAGTTTGCCCGAGGACAATGCCATGAAAGGGAATGGTGATGTCCCTTATCTTGGAACGAGGGATCTACATCTCGTCCAGTACTCTCGCGGAGATAATGTCAAGGGAACTTCGTCCATCTACGAGCACACGCCCAACAGTATAATTGCTGATGGTTGGCGCCACTATCATGGGAAGCTTTTGAGGTTTGGACGATCCGGGGACAATCTTCCCGGAGAATGTCAAGGCCTGGTCAACCCATCTCAGTTGTTCAGGTTGAGCTTTCCCAGTTTCCAAGTGGTGTACTACCCGCGCGACCGCCTTGTAGTTTCCAAGGGCCTCCTCTTCCTTCCCTTTTGTCTCCCTCTCTCACTCTGCTCTCTCTTATGTGGCTAAGACCCGATGGGGAACAGGGAACAACAAGCCGGCCTTCACTTCTTTTCTTCTTGGCCGCCGCAACCCCCAAAAGCTGGCCGAGCTCATCTCCTTGGCCGGTGAGGCTTTCCTCTTGGACGGCCTCCTCTCTCAATCTCTCAATCCCTCTCTCAAATGAACACAGCACGAACAAAGCACGAAGTTTTAGAGGAATTTTTTATTTCAATTTTGATGATTTGGGGATTTCACAAGCCTCCTCATGAGGCACGGTGGGGGAGGGACTCCCCCTCTCCCTCTCACACACACACAGGGCTACATGGTGGATGGATGCCACCCTAAGCCTCCTCCACCCCTCCTTATATAGCCCGCGGTCCCTTCGCCCCGAAGGAACCGCAAACCTGACCCGGGTTTTAACCAAGGGCTAACCCGTAACCCGACCAGGGGTTTTTCAACACACAGGCTGACCCCACTAGCTAGAGCAAATAGCAATGCTAATCACGCATGATAGCAACCTATGAGGTGGGAGAAAAACTAAAAAACTAAAACCAAAACACTTGGGCACCAACAACTAGAGCAAGAATAAGAAGGCAGTCTAAAATCAATCACAAAAACCACACTTGGAAATAGCTACAGGATCCACATAACCCTAGACTAATGAAACCATATCCACATGAAAAACAACAGCAAGGTGCAACACGCAACATCATGCTGACAGTAGAAGCTAAGCAAGGTGCAACACGCAACAGCATGCTAGGAGGAATAATATGAAAGTCTAGGCATAAGCAGATCACAGTAACTACTCTAAATATGGCAATGGGAAAGAAAATGAATATATGCCACAATGAAGCACATGCTACTAGATATCACATGAGCAAGATATGAGAATGACAATAAGAGATGATCATGCACATAGCAAGCCATGAACAGCCTCAAGCTCCATATATCCATGGTCACAATAATACCATTCACATATGGCAAACACGCCCAACATCAGGGGCAAACCAAACCAAACCGACCAAAAAGGTCAAACCGCCAATATGGAAGTAAGTGATGACCATGGACACATAGGCAAGATACTACACACAGCAAGATATATACACGATGGGAAAGCATGCCATAAACGAAGATTACAAGCTCATGTGAAACAGGTATGAAGCATATACATATGAAAGGCATGATGATCATGAGTTATACAAGGCACAAGACAATAAACAAGCTATATGATCCTAACCACAGTAAGAACACTCAACATGTAGCAAACCATCTGACATAAAATGTTAGGAACACCAAGGCCAACTTGTGGCACAAACTCTGGCATCACACGCCAAGACACAAAGCTAACATGGAT
Source organism: Guadua angustifolia (assembly GCA_036346375.1). NCBI lineage: Eukaryota > Viridiplantae > Streptophyta > Magnoliopsida > Poales > Poaceae > Guadua > Guadua angustifolia. Next base: position 14,338,729 of record CM070514.1, read on the forward strand.
GTAATGAAAGATCAGGATCATACCACCTATATACTACTCATGACAAGATAAAACACATGATATGAAATACATGCCTATAGATAAAACAGATGCTCATACTGGATAATAGCATGAAAAGATAAATCAAAAGAATCACATGCTAAAACTCATGTCTACCAAAAAATCATAAAACGGGAGCAGGGAGATGAACTAGCCGGGACAAATAAAAGAGAAATAAAAACTAAACAAGTCCTAGCAAAATACATGAAGTACACACAAGGACATAAGACAGGAAAAACAACAAAATGTTTGAAAGACACAAACTGAGCAATCTAAACCGGGGTTTTAACAGGCCAACCCGCAACCAGAAACAAATCCAAACCAAACTAGGGTTTTATCAGGCTAACCCCCAACCAGAAACAGATCCAAACCAAACCAGGGTTTTATCAGGCTAACCCGCAACCAGAAACAGATCCAAACCAAACCAGGGTTTTCAAACTGCCTTTTTATTTCTTCCACAAGAAATACAAAAGGGAAACCAAAACTCTCTCAAACATGAGAGGTGATACAAACCAGGCCATAGTAACACCCAGGGCTCCAAGAGCAGCTCCTCCCCCCTAAGGGTCCTATTTATAGCCTACAACCTGCCCCACTCATGGGCTTGAACCTGGGCTACCCACAAGCCCAACACACATGTGGGTTCACTCACGCACTAATCTCAGAGCACCTCTAGACCACCTCCAATGGCCTCAACACCTCCTGAGCATTAGCACCCCCCTTTTGATGCTAGCATCTCCCCTTGCTTTAGCCCGATGCTTCCCTCACCGCGAACCCCGCGATCGGCCTCCAACCGACCCGCAAGCCCGCCTGACCGGAAGCCATCCAAGCCACTCGCACCCGGGTCAATCACCTGCATCCAAAGGTCCACAAAACACCCACAAACACATGGAAATACATGGAAACAAACCACACCACGATTGGGGTTAGAAAGGACTCAAAACAGAACAAAACACACAAAAAACGGCTGGCGGACACTTTGTCCGGCCACGGACATGATCCGTGGCTTATTCGATGGAGTAGCCGCTCTGAAACCGATTTGTACTTCACCGGACCACCGGATCCGGTGGCGTGAAACAGTGGAATGCAGAACGAAATCTTTTGAATCTTTTGGGACCGCATGCCGGCACATAGCCCGACGATCACGACCTGATCCGGTGGGGACCTGAACCTTTGTCCGACAACCACCGGACATCCGTCGGTGACTCCGGTGACGGACACAGTCCGGTGAAACACAAAACCTGACTGACACGCACCGGACCCCGATCCGGCGCGGCCGGACGCCACCGCCGGACACTGTCCGGCGCCACCGGACACAGTCCGGTGAAAGTATCGACAAAACCTGACAGGCCGACACGCCTCTGTCACGCCACGGACCTTTGTCTGATGAGGATGGCTGCCCTTTAGCTCAAAACTTGCGATGAATTGCCGGAGCTTCCGCCACTGCTCTAGGCACATCCTAGGGGTATAAAGGTAATCTAGGGACACTCCAAAACTACACTTGGCCATAGTAGACCAAGAGACACCTAGGAGGGGTACAAAACGCGGGGAAAGACCTCCCGAAACCAGACCAACCCCTCACTTTGTCAATAGCTCATCACAACGAAACTCAACACTCCCCCTTGATGAGCATATTGACAAACCCCAGAAAATGCAAGAAGTGAAGTTTTGAGGTAGGTGCGAAACAAAAGAAGTCCCAAAAGATTTTTAGAAATTTCAGCTCCCCCTGACTCCCCCTGACAAAGTGCATCCAAACTCACCCAAACTCAAACATCCAAACTCCAAAACATCTCCCCCTACTCCAAAACATTTCAGCTCCCAAAGCATCTCCCCCTTTTAACAACTTCCAAAACATCGACTCTTGCTCCACCTTTCTCCCCCTTTTGGCAATATGAACATCAAGGAACCAACTCCCCCTTTAAAGCTCAGCCAATAAACCAACAAACCCCGAACATGCTCATGCAAAAGAAATGAAAACCTAGAAGGGGCTTTGTAACTTAACCAAACAGATAAAGGAAAAATGAAATTTAGGCTCCAATTTTGCCAAAGTTTCACAAGTTTAGGAGTGAAAAGATTGTTTTATTCAAACTTGGGAATTAAAAACCTTTTTGAAAAAAATCAAGGATCTTGCCAAAGGAGAGACTTAAGACCAATAGAAATGCCCATGCCCAAGACATAGATCGATCAAGAAGTCACATGTGCCACGAGGAGAAACTAGAATTTTTGTGCCCATTTTTCACACTCTTTTTGAGTTCTTTTTTTTCTTGAATAAAACAAAAGAGTGATTGCTAGCAAAGCACATCCCGAGGGTCACTGGAAATGGCCTCCTAGGTCACCCGCAAAATATTTTTTGCGCAAACTTCAGATTTTAGAAAGGCGCTAGTAGAGCACGTCCCTGAGGCCATCAGGCAACGACCCCCTAGGTTGCTTTCCTCCTCGTGTTTGTTTGCATTTTTTTCTTTTCCCTCTTTGGAAATAAACACAGACAAATGGGCATTTTTTGGAAAGAATTTCACAACGTGGCAAAAGGACTCTCAAGCAACCCTGTTCTCGAAACACAAACACGTCTAATGCAAATGAGTTCTCCTCGAGCAAGAAACATATTTCATCAACTTTCAGAAAAAAATTTCAAACTTTCTTAAACCTTTTCCCAACTAAAACAAGTTTGCTCAAGGCTCATTTTGAAAACCACAATAACATTTTGGCCTTACCAAAATGGTTAAAAGACAAAGCCCTGGAAAATGAAAAACAACAGGACTAAATGCGAATGCAGAAGACAAACTCCCCCTCAAAACAAGAACTCCTGAAAAGCAAAGAAGAAAAACAACAAACTACTCCAAACACCCCAAGCCACTGGGAAGGGAAGCAAGTCTCGACTCGACTAGAGAAACCAAACACAAACCCTGTCTACCCAGTGGCCTCAAAACACCTGCTAGACCCAAAAGTCCATGAGAGACCCACAAACACATGGAAATACATGGAAACAAACCACACCACGATTGGGGTTAGAAAGGACTCAAAACAGAACAAAACACACAAAAACGGCTGGCCGGGACACTTTGTCCGTGCCATCGCCAATTTCTGACACAAATTTAAGCACATTTCAGTGGAGTAGCCGCTATGAAACCGATTTTGTACTTCACCGGACACAGTCCGGCGATCCACCGGACCTGATTCGGCGATGGAAAACAATGGAGTAACGGACTCGAAATCTTTTTGAATGGCGGACCTGATCCGGTGGGACACTGAAACGGTCGACAATCTTGCGACCGAACCTCGTCCGGTGACTCACCGGACATAGTCCGGTGAAACCTGAACGGCATCTTGACCGTCACGACCTGATCTGGTGACCACCGGTTCACATCCGGTGAAACCTAAACTCGACCGACACGCGCCGGACCCGATCCGGCGGCGATACATCACGGACATCGTCCGCAACGGACACTGATCCGGTGAAAGTACCGACAAAACCTGACAGGCCGACACGCCTCTGTACCGCCGCCGGACACAGTCCGGTGAGGCTGAAAACTGCCCCTAGCTCAAAACTTGTACAGTAAATTGCCGGAGCTTCCGCCACTACTCTAGGCACATCCTAGGGGTATAAAGGTAATCTAGGGACACTCCAAAACTACACTTGGCCATAGTAGACCAAGAGACACCTAGGAGGGGTACAAAACGCGGGGAAAGACCTCCCGAAACCAGACCAAACCCCTCACTTTGTCAATAGCTCATCACAACGAAACTCAACAAGAGTAGTGGCGGAAGCTCCGGCATCTTTGCCGTGCAAGTTTGAGCTAGGGCCACGTTTTTCAGCCTCGCCGGACTGTGTCCGGTGCGGGTATTCGATCATGCTGGATCGTCAGAGTTTTCGGTACTTTCACCGGATCGTGTCCGCAAAAGCGTCGGTCGTGCGGATCGAGGTCCGTCTTGGCCGAGAGTTCAGTGTTTGCGGATCAGAACCGGTGGTCACGGACAAAGGTCCAAGGATTCGCCAAGGTCCGTTTCGGTTTCACCGGACAAGAACGGTGGTCACCGGACAAAGGTCCGTGACGTCGCCGGCCTGTTTCAGATGTCGTGGATCGGTCGATGTGTTTCACGGGTTTCACCGGTCGGTGGTCACCGGACAATGTCCTGTGACGGCCGATTCCGTTACGTGTTTCACGAAGCGTGTCCGGTGGTCACCGGACAGTGTCCGGTGAAGTTCATCTCATTTTCGTAGCGCCTACTCATCTATTTTGTACTTTGCCGGACTGTGTCCGGTGAATCGCCGGACAATGTCCGGTGAAGTACATTTTGCTTTCGTAGAGGTTACTCTACCGTTTTTACGTGTCGCCGGACTGTGTCCGGTGGGTGACCGGACAGAGTCCGGCCAGGCTATTTTTTGTGACATTTTCACTGTTTTGTTTTGAATTGTGCTAATTCTAACCCCGATCGAGGATCGTTTGTTTCCATGTGTTTTTGGATATGTTTTGGACTTGTGGACGCAGGTGATGGGCTCGGTGCAAGTGGAGCGGATAGTCTCTCGATGAGACGGGCTGGCGGCCCGGTTGGAGGTCGGGTGCGGAGCTCGTGGTGAGGGGAGATATCGTGACAAAGCACAAGATATCACGGTTTCTAAATATCACACGGATGCTCTGGAAGGCTGACATTGTTGGAGGTGATCAAGATGCGCCTTGAGATTCGTGTGTGTGTGAACCCACTTGTTAGATGGGCTTTAGTGGGTGGCCCGGGTTAAGCCCAAGTGTGGGCTGATGTGAGGCTATAAATAGGACCCCAGGGGAGAGTTGTGCTGCTCTTGCTCTTGGTGATCCTGTTTTGTGCCTAGTTGTATTACCTCTCTTGGAGAGAGTGTTGTTTCCCGGTTGATTTCAACTCTTGAATGAAATCGGTAGTTTGGCACATGTGTGTTCATGCGGTGTGATGCTCTTGCACTTGTTTAGACCTGTTTGTGTGGTTTGATTTCGTGCTGCCTTCTTCCTCTTCTTCCTCCCTTCCCTTTTGAAGGTTATTTGGTTTTTGGGTAGAATATGCATGTGGCTTGAGGTGCTACTTGTAGCTGCTGTTTGTGAGTAGAAAGTATGTGATTTGGGATCTTTTGGAACCCAAGAATCACCCCTCAAACAAACTCAAACAGCCAGCTTGGTTTTCCTCTAGTTTTTCCATTTCTTTCACTTGATTTCTTGTGATTTGTAGCCAATCAAATGTGTGAGTTGCGGGGCTGCGTGTCCGGTGTGAGTTTGTGGGGAGTTGCATCTCCCGGGTCATTTACTTCCCTGTTATTTACATTTCCGCAATTTACTTTCCACAATTTACTTTCAGCACTTTACTTTCAGTTGAGTTATGAGTGGAATTTGGGTGATATTTGTGTGAGTTCTTTTTGAGTTTGAGTCATCCCTGTTTGAACCTCCCCTCCTTCTAATTCTATGCTTGATGGCTCAAGCGATTCTTCATCTCGATTGAGGTTTGTGCTATTCAATTGTTGATTATCAAGGTTCTTCTTAGCCTTTTCTTTTATTTTGCTCTCTTGTGATGATCTGGTCCATCCAGGTCTGAACTAGTCCAGTTGTTTGTCTCTAGTGACGATCTGGTCCTTCCGGATCCAAACTAGTCCTTTTTGTGTTTTGAGTTTTTGGGGGTAGAAAATCAAAAATATTCCCTGAGCGAAAAACGGCTACCATTCACCCCCCCCCCTCTGTTCGCCGTGGTGATTTCACAGTGGTATCAGAGCTTCGTTGTGTTTCTTGCAAACCTTGACCGGTTTTAGAAACCTTTCCTGCCGTCCACCATGGCAGACGAAAAGTATTCTAACAAGCCGCCTGTTTTCTCTGGTTTGGATTTTCCATTCTAGAAGGCTCGGATGGAGTCCTACATCGTGGCACAGGGTCTCAATACTTGGCGGAAGGTCAAGAGTCCTTATACTGTGCCTGATGAGGACAAGGTCACCACCGAGAACCAATGGGATTTTCAGATGAATGCTAAAGCCCGGAATATCTTGATTCGGGGTCTTTCAAGAAATGAATATGATCGTGTTGCTCATATCAAGTCTGCTAACACCATCTGGACTACCCTCGCTGCTTTCCATGAGGGGACAGCTCAGGTGAAAGTTGTTAGGCAGGATCAACACAAGCGTGAGTACAACCGTTTTTTGCAGAAGCAAGGTGAATCATTGGACGCCTATTTCAGTCGGTTCACCAAGATTCTAAGCAATTTGAGAGCTGTGGACACTATTTTCCCTGACTCTGAGAATGCTCGTCATTTTCTCTCTACTTTGGATTTACGTGTTTGGGGTGCGAAAGTGACCACGATCCGGCAAGCTGCGGATCTCACTACTCTCACTTTGGATGGACTCTACTCAAACCTCAAGACCTATGAACTTGAGCATCTTTCGATCATGTTCGATCCTTCGTCCACTGCTTTGGTCACCGACCCCAGTTCTTCGATTTCTGTTGCTTCTTGTGACTTGGGTGGCATTTCTTTGTCGGTTCTTATGGAGCTTCCGGATGAGCGTCTAGACATACTCCCAGAAGAGAGTCTTGGTCTCCTTGCTAAGAAATTTTCGAGAGCATACAAGAGAGTGAGTGACAGAACGAGGGCGACACTCTGGTGCTACGAGTGTGGTGGCCTCAACCACATTCGGGCCGAGTGTCCGAAGCTGGGCCGAGGCCTAGGGGGAGCTACGGCGGAGATCAAGAATGCCTACATCAGTAAGAACCGCAATCAGAAGCGGCGACAAGCACCAAGAAGCCTTTCCCATTCAAAGGGAGAAGGCTATTCAAGAAGGTGCTGGCGGCCTTCGACTCGGAGAGCTGCTTAGACGAGGAGGAGATGAGCGATGATGGCGAGAAGCCTGAAGAGGACAAAGACGACGACGGCTACGCTGGGATGTGTTTCATGGCACGCAGCGATAGCAACTCCGACAGCGGCAACTCGATCCTCGAGGTAGCCGATGACGAACCCTCCTACGATGAACTCTTTGCGGCTTTCGAGAAGCTAGGTGGTTTCTTTCATGAACAAAGGAACAAAGCTAGGGACCTTGCTGATGAAGTAGCTTATCTGAATAAAAAACTTGAACGAGCTAAAACTGAAACTTGCTTCTCAATTCCCTCTGATTCTGAAGCTTGGAGAGTCTGTGATGAGGCTCTCTCTGAATTGAACGAACTAAGGACTCTGCATGCTAGTGTGATGGACGAGCTAAATTCTCTTAAGGACAATCATGCTAGTGTGCTTGAGGAAGTAAAAGAAGCTAGAGAGTCTCTTGCTAGGATTGCTGCTATAGAGATGACTGCCTGTCCTGATCCTAGTGTTCACATTTCACCTGTTGCACCTAAGGACCCTGTCAGCTCAGATGAGAGCTGTAGAGAGCATGATGAACCTAAGGACACTCCTAGCACTAAATCAACTGATAGCTTTTGCTCTGCTGATGCTTGCAATGAGTGCTTGTCCTTTAGGTTAGAGAACCTAAAACTGAAAAATAAAATTGCTGATCTGAAGCAGGCTATCTCTGATAACTCTGCTTGCTTTTGATGTGATGTGCTTGATGGAACATTGGGCAGGGCTCTAGAGGACATGAGTCTTAGGTTCCAGGGTAGACTAGCACAGGCACAGAACACTGAGTGTCTTTCCTGTAAGTCCCTGAAGAAGGAAGTTGAGATCTTAGGTGAGAAGGTCCGTAGATTTCAGGGCAAGGATGTCACTTCTGAGTCACTTCCTTTCTCCTGTGAGTAATGCCCACAGCTTTATCAGGAGTGTGAGTATCTTATGAGCACTCTTGAGAAGTTTGTTGGAGGCAAGAAGAAGCTGAACTTGATCTTGGATCAGTCCAAGATTTTTCAGGGTAGAGGGATAGGTTTTGACTGGCTTGATCATATCAAGCGTCACCCTCCTAGAGTTGTCACAGCAGGAGAGGATGGTAAGATGGTTGTTGTCTCAGACGGAGTCCCAGAGAGGACCGTGTTTAGGTCTGCAGGAGTGGTTCCGGACACCACTATTCAGGAGGTTGCTTCTACTGTAGCTCCTCCTCCTGACGAGAGACAGAGTCAGCCTACTCAGAAGGCTACACCCTCAGCCACACAGGGCACAGTCAGGCATAGGTACTCTTGCACGTATTGCGGTAGAGATGGCCACATAGCTGCTTACTGCTACCAGTTGGTAGGGTTTCCCCCACGTCAGAAGTCGAGGGGTATTCAGAGTCGGTCTCAGACTCCGGGTGCTCCCAAGGCTCGCACTGTTCAGAGACAGACAGCTAGGCAGGTTTCCACCACAGAGCATGTCAGACCAGGCTTAGGGTCTCAGAAGGTTGTTCACACAGAGCCTGTCAGGTTAGGACTTGGACCACAGAGAGTTGAGTCAACCAGAGCGTTCGACAGGTCCAGGTTTTAGTCGTTCCATCGTTCTCAGGGTGGTTCTCTATTTCCCTTTGGAGGTACTCACCCGCGACGTGAGTTTCCAGCAGGGGAGACGTTGGTTTGACAGGAGATCTGAGTTTCGAGCATGGTTTCGCCCTAGGTTTGGTGCAGGGAGACAGTCTGCTCATGTGCTTGCAGGGTTTGTTCAGGTTGAGTCTGTTGGTCCTACCAGTAGTGTATCTCAGTTTCTAGTTCCTAGGACAGCCCTAGTAAGTCCTAGGACACAGTTTTGGCCCTAGGTCTAGCTTGGCCTGGTTAGTCTTGCAGGTGTACCGTGAGGGGGAGTTTGGTTCTGTATATATGTATATATTCTTCTGCAGTTGATTTGTGTGTTCCTTGCTTTTGGGTTAGCCTCCAGAGCAGTCTAGAGAGTCAGATTTTCTTAGTTTCCCTCTCACCCCATAGGTTGCTATCATGCGTGATTAGCAATGCTCTTTGCTCTAGCTAGTGGAGTCTCTCATAGACTTATAGGTCTAGCAGGTGTTTTGAGGCCACCTGGGTAGATAGGGTTTGTGTTTGGTTTCTCTAGTAGTCGAGTCTAGACTTGCTTCCCTTCCCAGTGGCTTGGGGTGTTTGGAGTAGTTTGTTGTCCTCTTTTCTCTGCTCTGAAGCGTTGCTGTTTTCCTTCCTTCTCTCCTTCAGTGCTTTTCAGGAGTTCTTGTTTTGAGGGGGAGTTTAGAGTTTGTCTTCTGCATTCGCATTTAGTTTGTTTTCCTTTTCAGGGCTTTGTCCTTTAACCATTTTGGTAAGGCTAAAATGTTATTGTGGTTTTCAAAATGAGCCTTGAGCAAACTTGTTTAGTTGAAAAAAAAGGTTTGTGGAAGTTTAGAAATTTTTGAAAAATTGATGAAATCGGTTTCTTGCTCAAGGAGAACTTATTTGCATTGGAGATGTTTGTGTTTCAAAGTCAGGGTTGTTTAAGAGTCCTGTTGCCACGTTCTGAAATTCTTCCAAAAAATGCCCATTTGTGTGAGTTTAATTCAAAAAAAAGGGAAGAAGAAAAGGAAGAAAAGAAAAATGCAAACAAACACGAGGAGGAAAGCAACCTAGGGGGTCGTTGCCTGATGGCCTCAGGAACGTGCTCTACTAGCGTCTTTCTAAAATCTGAAGTTTGCGCAAAAATATTTTGCGGGTGACCTAGGAGGCCATTTCCAGTGACCCTTGGGATGTGCTTTACTAGCAATCACTCCTTTTGATTAATTCAAGAAAAAAGGAACTACAAAAAGGGTGTGAAAAATTGGGCATAAAATTTCTAATTTCTTCTCGTGGCACATGTGATTTCTTGATCGATCCTTGACTTGGGCATAGGCATATCTATTTGCTTTGAGTTTCTCTTTTGGCAAGCTTCTTGATTTTGTCCAAAAAGGTTTTGTTTAAATCCCAAGTTTGAATAATCGACCTTTTCCCTCCTAAGCTTGTGAAGCTTTGGCAAAATTGGAGCTTCAATTTCATTTTATCTTATATCGTTTGGTTAACTTACAAAGCCCTCTCTAGGTTTTTCATTTCATTTGCATGAGCATGTTCGGGGTTTGTTGGCCTGAGCTTCAAAGGGGGAGATGTTTCCTTGTTGTTCATATTGCCAAAAGGGGGAGATGTTTTGGAAGTTGAAATGAATTTGGATGCTTTTTGAGCACTTTGATAGGGGGAGTCAGGGGGAGCAAAATTTGAAAATTTAAAAATTTTGGGACTATTTGTTTTTCTTGCACCTACCTCAAAACTTCACTTCTTGCATTTTCTGGGGTTTGTCAATATGCTCATCAAGGGGGAGTGTTGAGTTTCGTTGTGATGAGCTATTGACAAAGTGAGGGGTTTGGCCTGGTGTCGGGTGGATTTTCTCGCGTTTCGTACCCCTCCTAGGTGTCACTTGGTCTTTTATGGCCAAGACTAGTTTTCAGTTGTCCTTAGCTTGCCTCTAAGCCCCTAGGATGTGTTAAGAGTAGTGGCGGAAGTTCCGGCATCTTTGCCATGCAAGTTTGAGCTAGGGCCACATTTTTGACCTCATGGGATGTGTCCTGCAGTATGTCGATCGTGTTGGACGGTCGAGTTTTGATACTTTCACGGATCAGTGTCGTGTACGGATCAGGTCCGCCGTGGCCCGATCGTGCGGATCAGTCGTCTTGCGCGGCCGAGTTTTTCATGTTTCACGGATCATGTCCGTGACGGTCGATGTTCTGTTTCAGGTTTCACCGGATCAGTCCGATGGTCACGGACGATTCCGTTACGTGTTTCGCGGGCCTGTTTCGGTTTCACCGGATCAGTCCGGTGGTCACGAACGATGTCCGATGACGATCGATGTGTTTCACCGGACTGTGTCCGGTGACGGTCAGTTCCGTTCTGTGTTTCGCCGGACTGTGTCCGGTGGTCACCGGACAGTGTCCGGTGAAGTTCATCTCGTTTTCATAGCGCCTACTCCTCTGTTTTGTACTTCGCCGGACTGTGTCCGGTGAGTCGCCGGACAGTGTCCGGTGAAGTACATTTTGCTTTTCAATAGCGGTTACTCCACCGCTTTTCGTGTCACGGATCAGTGTCCGTGGGTAACCGGACGAAGTCCGCCAGCCGCTGTTTCGACATTTTCACTGTTTTGTTTTGAATTGTGCTAATTCTAACCCCGATCGAGGATCAGTTTGTTTCCATGTGTTTTTGGGTATGTTTTGGACTTGTGGACGCAGGTGATGGGCTCGGTGCAAGTGGAGCGGATAGTCTCTCGGTCAGACGGGCTGGCGGCCCGGTTGGAGGCCGGGTGTGGAGCTCGTGGTGAGGGGAGATATCGCGACAAAGCACGAGATATCACGGTGTCTAAATATCACACTGATGCTCTGGAAGGCTGAGATTGCTGGAGGTGATCAAGATGCGCCTTGAGATTCGTGTGTGTGTGAACCCACTTGTTAGATGGGCTTTAGTGGGTGGCCCGGGTTAAGCCCAAGTGTGGGCTGATGTGAGGCTATAAATAGGACCCAGGGGAGAGTTGTGCTTTCTTGCTCTTGGTGATCTGCTTTATGCCCTCTCTTGGAGGAGTGTTGTATTGATTTCTCTTGGAGAGTTTGGCATGTGTGTTGTTTGTGATGCTCTTGCACTTGTTTGAGACCTGTTGATTTCAACTCTTCTTCCTGAAATCGGTAGTATGCATGTGGCAGGTGCTATGTGTGTTTGTGATGAAAGTATGTGTTTGATCACCCTCAAACAAACTCAAATAGCCAGCTTGGTTTTCCTCTAGTTTTTCCATTTCTTTCACTTGATTTCTTGTGATTTGTAGCCAATCAAAGGTGTGAGTTGCGGGGCTGCGTCTCCGGTGTGAGTTTGTGGGGAGTTGCATCTCCCGGGTCATTTACTTCCCTATTATTTATATTTCCGCAATTTATTTTCCGTAATTTACTTTCAACACTTTACTTTCAGTTGAGTTATGAGTGGAATTTGGGTGATATTTGTGTGAGTTCTTTTTGAGTTTGAACCATCCCTGTTTGAACCTCCCCTCTTTCTAATTCTATGCTTGATGGCTCAAGCGATTCTTCATCTCGATTGAGGTTTTTGCTATTCAAGTGTTGATTATCAAGGTTCTTCTTAGCCTTTTCTTTTATTTTGCTCTCTAGTGATGATTTGGTCCATCCAGGTCTGAACTAGTCCAGTTGTTTGTCTCTAGTGATGATCTGGTCCTTCCGGATCCAAACTAGTCCTTTTTGTGTTTTGAGTTTTTGGGGGTAGAAAATCAAAAATATTCCCTAAGGGAAAAACGGCTACCATTCACCCCCCCCCTCGCCGTGGTGATTTCACAAAAGCATTGAAACTCTAGAAGAGCAAACATTAATTCTCATGATTGGTTTTGCATTTGCCCTTATTCCAGTACATATGAAGTTGCAATCAATTTATGAATTATTTGAATCATGAATTTTGCCATTACCTGATTGCATGTTAGAATTTGTGTAGTGCCCATGGGAATATATGCATTGTTGTGGAACAACTAATAAGATTTTAAGAGAGACTATATACCTCCAACCAGTTCAGAAAGGCGTTGGCCGTATTAATCAAAACAATCGCTAGTAGCGATCCAGGCATGGCAGGCTCATAAAGAGCCAATGGCATATTATGAAAAAGTTTTATGTGTATTACATCAGCATTTGAGAAGCGTTGTTTACCCTGAATCTATTTGAACTCTCTTAAAATTAAAAGACATCCGTGCAAATGTGTTTCATGAAGAAACCGAAGAAGAGAAAAGCAATCAATAATTATGCATTATGAAACATGCTCGGATGTACGAAGGCATATTAGAGCAATTCCCCACTTTGAATCTGGGCTACACTACACTAGAATTAATGTACTTGCAGTGCATACCAATTTAGAAGACTGGTTTTAGAAGCTCTAAACTCTTATCTTTTCAATATTGTAGACTGGGCCACCCTAGTCTTAGAATAATGAGGGATCGCATAAACAACTCATTGGGCTATACTATTATGAATATTTTTCTGGATCTTGAAGATTTCGTGTGCCTACATGTGCCACCGGAAATTAATGAATGAATTTTGCATTATGAATAATGAAATCTCTGAATTTCTGGATCGCATCCAGTAGGACATTTGTAGTCCAATACAGTCCTTACTAGGGTAGTTTTGGTACATTGTGGTGCTCAACATTATTTCCTCTATGTGTTTAAGTTTACTTTCACACAAGGATCGATGTATTAAAGAATATTTTTCCTAATCATCATATGAAGTCCACTGCAATGGATATTGCTAATGAATTTATTTCAAAAGCACTTGATGATGGGACCTGAAGAAGAGCACTTTGCATAGTATGGCCTCTTGCAGAAAAGACTGGCAGTTGTATTAATTGAAGAATTTGAAAATTAGCTCGGTTGATTTAGCAGAGTTGTAATTAATGAAGCATGTGTGAAGACATGAAGTTCTACACAAAGCATCCCTCATCACATTAAAAAGGGACTTGTAGTCCTACAACATCCAACTAGTGCATGCAATGGGTCATAATGAAATTTCCCATATTTGAAGTATATGTACCTATACCATTATTGATGAGGATTATTTTCCCGTCATTAGGGGAAGAATTAGAACCCTTGAAATAAAATGCTGGAAAAATAAGCATAAAGAATTCCCGTGCACAACCCTTGCACTAGTTAAGAAAATGAAAGTTTGGAAGACTACTGAAATATACGAAACTACCATCATTTTTATGATATGAAGGGAGTGTTTAAGTTGCATTACTAAAAGTAATGCGCCAGCGAGGGTTGCAGTACCAAAGAGAATTGTTGGTACCCCTCAACCTGTTCAAGGCCTCCGAAAGAACAGGGAGTCTAGTTCCTCCGACCCGAAGTACCTGGGGACGCCTGGGGAAAAAAGGGAAAGAGGGATTAACCACAACCAATCACGAAAATGCCCCGAGTAAAGAAGGGGAGCCAGCTGAGACTTGGCAGCTGGAGAGAAGCCTGCTAGCGAGGCACTACCAGTTTGAATATTCCACTGCAAGAATAAATGCATGAATCGACCAAAATGTGTGCGCATACATCGGCGATAAAACTAAAGAAACTTGCTCCCGCGATGGGAATAAGCGGTGAAGAGTAAGGTAAAGAATTGCTTGAAGCAACCCATGACTAAATGGCCATAGAATATGTATTTATGAATAGAGCAAAAGCCAATGTCGACATATAAGTAAAATTTCCATATGAAGGTAGGCAACCGCGTACTAGCATCTTCTCTAGAAGAGAAACGTGAATAATAAACTGGTATGGTACAAAGAAAGGCTAAAAGCTCAAGGTTTCATGAAGAACCTATTCCCCGGTCATGGGATAAGCTACCTTTAGGTGATCTCATTATTGGCAGTACTCAATTAGAAGTTGAGAGTGAATTGAATTAAAGGATGTTGTTACTGAAAATATGAATAAGAGGTTTGGATTCGGACTTTTGCATGAAGATACATGAAGTATCAATATCCCGAACCAAAATAGAGCAAATAAAAACATATAGTGTGAAACTCTGAAAGTCACTATATGAGATGAAGCATGAAATTAGAGGAAGCATATTTGAAGTATGTACTTAAATGAAATATTTGGCTGAAACCAAATTTTGCTTAGGCTTGTAACTCGAGCATTTTTCTCATGGGATTTTAGTGCATCGATCGGCTTATACTCAGAAGGTATTTGAAAAGCTCGTTTTAAGAAGGCCTATGCAGCCGAAACCCTGATGAATGAGAGATCATTGCTAGCAGACAACGATCCCTACCATCCTAAGGAAGAGGGGGAGGAAGTCCTTGGGCAAGAAGCCCTGAATCTGGATAAATTGAAGCGCTCATATATCTTGCAAATAGTATACGGTTTACATTGTGTTTTCCATTAATCTGTTGGCTCGATATAGTGAAGAGCTCATGAAGTGGCATTGGAATAGAATTAAGGACACTCCTGATACCTCCAAGGAAGTATAGATCTTGGCCTGTTTTACAGGAAGAACCAAGACTGGAATATTGTTGACTATGCTGATGATGGATACCTGAAAGATTCACATACTGGCAGGTCACAAACTGAATATATTTTCTTATGTGGTGGGACAGCAATGTCTTGGTAGTCATTAAAGCAGACACTTGTGTCCACATCGACAAACCACTTGGAAATAATCGTATTGCATGAAGTATCTAGTAGATGTACATGCTGAAGAAGAATGGTAAGGCTTGCAGTCTCTTGAATTGAATATTATGAATTGAACTCCAAATATCATGAAGATAATGCAGCTTGTGTAGTACAAATGTAAATGAGTTATGTGAAGAGTAACCTTATGAATCATATCAACCCCATTTTATTTATGCTCATGAAATGCATAAGTTGAATGAATAAATATTCGGCACACTATGACATGCTGGTTTATTCACAAAGTCACTTTTGCATCTTCTTTCGAATGATGCATTAGAGACATTAGAATAATAAGGCATGAAGAAGTGCTGAATTCAGGGGGAGATACTTCACGTACTCTGAAAGAAAGCTTAGACAGGAAGTCTGAGTACCTGACTTGATCAAGTAGATCATATGCAATGTTGGGTGGTTTGTACTCTTTTTCCCTTAGTGAGTTTTCCTTTGAAGTTTCTCACACAAGGTTTTTAATGAGGCAAATCGTGCACACAACAAGCGTATGCTATGTACTCTTTCTCCAAGAATTTTTTCCACTGGGTTTTTATGGAGTTTTGATGAGGCATATGCATCTCGCTAGTAAGGTCCAAGGGGAGTGTTGTGAAACCACTAGGCCCGGCCCATGCGGCTTGGTATGGCAGCCAAGCTGAGTCCTGGCCAAATCCTAGTCCTAGTCGGTTACGCATTGGACCTAGCCTAAAACTCTAAGCACTAGTATAAATAGAGGTGGATGCCCCATTGTATGAATCAATCTGAGAATAATAAAGTAGAAACTCCCCTCTACATCTGTGTTCTTGTGTCTTCCTCTCTGTATGCGTGTTCGTCTATTTACGCCTTGGACTACACCCGGTAGCAAGGTTTTGCAACACATGCAACGCCACAGCGCCAAAAGCCTATACAATCTGCGATTCTATGCACAACCTACATGGGGCATGGCCATGGGACCCACCCACGTGGACCTTGATGGCCATGCATGCATGCGGCAAGTCATTGCCCCGCACGACAAGAAATGGCTGAAATAGGTTGCTTCGCCCGAATGAGCGAATCCAACCGAAACTACCGGAATTGGTAGGGATGGCAATCGGGTTAGATACATTCAGGTCCATCCATTTTGGATCTAGACCCGAGACCCGAACGTCGTACCTGGACCCGTACCTGAGACCTTCAACGGGTCCAAACCTAGACCTAGTGTAACATACCACAATTTTTAGTTCTGGCATAAAATTTTTTCGCACAATTTATGATTTAACTATTTTAAAACTTTATTAGAGCACTCCTTGATTTCCTACAATTTTTTTCCAAACTTTATTATTCCTAAAGAAAAATAGCTTATTTTAATCTTCTAGAATATAAATTCATAAATCAAATCTCATATATGGATTCTCTATATTTTCCTAAACTTTTAGAACCCATACTTGTAATTTCCAAATTTAATATAATTTTTCTAACATGAAAGAAAGCCTTTCCTATTCAAATACCCTAAGATTTCAAAACAAACCATATATTTTAAATTCCTTATGTTTTTATAAAAATTTAAAACCAAAAGCTAAGTGCACGACGGACCTAACTTCCTATTATATCCTTAAAGTCCGTCGCACACATCCTTCTATACCTAAATCCTCACAGAAGGTTTCCCTTTCACGCCGGACCTTGTTTTTAACTTCTTGGTTTAGTCCGGCGTACACTAAAATTTTCCAAGTCTAAATCCCCATTCACAACGGACCTTGACTTTGCTACAGTCCGGCACAAATTTAGTTCACAACGACCTTGACTCTGCTACAGTCCGGCGCAAATTTAGTTCACGACGGACCTTGACTCTGCTGCAGTCCGGCGCAACATTAGTTCACGACAGACCTTCCAGGATTCAGTCCGTCGCAAATGTAATTTTGGCATCTTCACGACGGACCGAGCTCTCTTCCAAACCACGTTCACGACGGACCAAACTCTTTTCCAAATCACGTTCACGACGGACCAACCTTCTTCAGTTCGTCGCAAACAGGATCTTTCTAATCCTTGGTCCGGCGTTAATGTGAAATAAAGTTATCTCTAAACCCTTGGATCCAAATCCTACGGCTGTGAACGAGCCACGTCAATTATGCACCCTTAACCAGTGCGCTTTATTTTCAATCATGGGATCTGAATCCAACGATGATTACCATGGCCACGTCATCAGGAATTCCCCCAACCTATACCGATTCGAAGGATTCAATCCTAGCCATCCATCGAACATCCGACGATCCAGACGCAGCCACGTCGCGCCCCCGGGTCTTCTTCCCCGCCTCTGGCCGAGCGCCGCAGCTGAAGCCCTAGCGCCGCCGCGGTTTTCACCGGAATCGACGCTATCCGTCGACTCAGCTCGCCGCTGCCCCTGATTTCGACAGATATAGAACTGGGTTGACCTTGCAAACCTAATTCGCCACCTTGGAGAACCTATCGTCCACGGAGGCTCACTCAATCGTTCACCGACATGTCACAACGCGCCGCCGCCGCCATTCTCTTATTCCCGTGCCCGTCAAGCCTCCTCTCCCCTATAAACCCACCTATGGCACCCACAATCTTCAAGCTTCTCTTTCCACCCCTCCACCTCGCCTGAATCTCACCGGAGCACCCTGTTCACCGTCATCCCCGAATAGCCGCCGCCAAAAGCTCATCACCGGTGACCATTGATCCACCCCAGACTAAATAGCAACTACCAAAAGGTAGCTCTTACTCCTCTCTACCCCCTCATGCTCTCTATTTCCTTTCTCCGGCCACCGTTCGCCGCCGGCAACACCTTCCCCGACGACCTCCTCCTTCCCCATTCCTTCTCTCACTGACGCTGGGTCCCACTCGTCAGCCCGTGCGTTCTTCCCTTCTTCTCTCCCTCCTAGCTGACATATTGATCCCGCATGTTATGCTCTTGATTTAAACCCTTTTCTAATTTTCTTTCTTTCTAATTTCTGAATACCTACTAGAATTCATCCAGAAATTATGCCAAAATTCCTAAAAGTCTAAAATAATATAAGAAAATTTTTAAAATTATAAATATCAAAAATTCTTTCTGTATGTAGGATATAATTAAAAACTATGTTAATAAAATCCTATTTTCTTTCTTTTGAACTCCTATCTTCGACAAATTCCTTCTTGGAACTCCAACAATGAGATTGTTGTTGACCCCGACCTCTGGAATTTTGTCGATCTACACTAATAATCTCACATACACATTCCGGAGTCACTCCTTCTATTTTAATTTAATTCAAATTATATCTTAGCAAAAAGAATAACGTTTGAAAACAACTTTCAAAAATAAATTTCAAATCCTACACCATTACTATGCATTTTTGGTTCTTACATTGAATCTTATTGAATTTTGGTATTTCTTTTATTCTTATCGAAAATATCCCGGAATTCTGTCCACAAGAACTCCCGGAATATTCTGAATCTGAAGAATACCTCATCGAAGGCAAGTTTTCTATCCTTGAAGCATATTGCAATCCTATTTCCTTTAATTATTTAATTATTGTATTTATATTTTATAGTTATTTATTTAAATTTCCAAATGTTTAAATCCAAGCCATATAACCTGAAACTATCCTAAAATAGTTGACATTACCACGAACCTAGTATAGGATAAAATTTTTGATGATTTGATAAGAAATGAAGAAATTGATGATTTGATAAGAATGGAGGAATTGATGTGTAGTAGAGTTGATAAGGTCTGAATGACCCTGTTGTTGCACCAGATAATTATGCAACACTTAACTAAATTACTGAATTCTTATCTATCATAACAAAGCTTAAGCCAATATCGCTAGATAGCAGGGCTACTAGGATATTTTGGCGAGTGGATTATGATAGTGAAATTCTATTATAACAAAGCGTAAGCCGGTATCGCTAGATAGCAAGGCTACTAGGATACTCTGGCGAGTGGATTATAATAGACGAAGTCAATAATTCAGGATATAAAACTTGAGTTAATGCAGATAGAAATGATACAAATATCATCCAACCATGTAAGAAGCTGTTATATGGGTAAAGTTGGATAGGTTCTGCAGAGCTGATAATAAAATCATCGATGGATCATGCTTATGGTATATTAAGCTGTATCAAAGGGGTGATGCCTATTCTATTTACAATTAATTCATGATTTTAAAAATTTGATAGAATGAAGAATGGAAGATAGATTTTATCTTGATAAAATCAATTTACCAAAATAAGTTTTTAAGTATAATGTTTATTATTGCATGATCAGAAATAGCCTTTACCAATTTCTTTGAGTATGATTGCATGTAGTTATATCAAATTTTCTATAGAAACCTGCCGAGTATTGTTGATATACTCACCCGTTATTCGGGACCTGTTCATTTTAAATGAACAGATCCTTCTTCCGCTGCAGATATCGACTATAATTTTTCTGAAGAAGAAATGGAAGCCTTCGGCTTAGACTTCTAGATGTTTAATTTTCCTTACTCATAAACTGATCCGGGAATATATTGTAATAAGTCTTTGTAAAATTAAAATCTTGATGTAATAGTTATGAATAAAGTGTGAATTCCTGTACTAATTCTGACCGTATTTATATTTGAGAGCTAAATTTTCTTATTTTTGTTAAGAGAATTTAGCCCTCACACCTAGACCCGAGACCCGGCGGGTACCGGATCCGATGGGTACCCGTCAGGTCCAACCAGCATAGTTTCACAGAGGGAGAGAATCAGAGAAGGGGGAAAGGGCGGTGGCAGATCCACGGCGGCATGGTCAGAGGGCGGCGAATCCGGGGCGGCGCGGTCAGAGGACAGCGGATCCAGGGCGGCGGCACGGTCGGAGGGCGGCGTGGTGGGAGGGCGGCGGATCCACGGCGGCTTGCAAGGGCGGCCGATCCCGGCGGCGCGTCGAGGGCGGCCGATCAAGGCGGCGCGACGGAGGGTGTGGATCCGGTGGCGCGGTCACGGACGGCGGATCCAGGCCGAGCGCACGGTTGAGGGCGGCGTGGTGGGAGGGCCGTGGATCCACGCGGCTCGGCTTGGGGGCGGCCGATCGGTGGCGCCATGGTCAAGTCAGCAGCATGGTTGGAGTCCGGCGCGGCCCGGCGCACGGTTGGAGGGCGGCGTGGTGGGAGGGCGGTGGATACACGGCGGCCCGGCTTGGGGGCGGCCGATCTAGGGCGGCGCCGCAGTCGGAGTCGGGCAGCGCGGTTGAAGTCCGGTGCGGAGGAGCAAGAGCCAAGAGCAGAGCAGGGAGTCACGAGAGAGAAAGAAAGAGTGAGAGACGGAGCCACTCAGCCACGGAGGGTTGGACCAATGGAGTAATGGACCGGCTGACCGAATAGTTAAGTGAGACACTTACATATATGGCCCACATGTCAGTACTATATTTGGGTCGGTCTGGGTACTCATGGGTCCAATTTAAGACCCAGACCAAGACCCGGACCCAAAATTTATACCCACGGGTCCTAAATTGGACCCGCACCCAGACCCATCGGGTCGAGTACCCATGGATATTTTTGCCATCCATAGGAATTGGCTGGGATGAAGACCGGTACTGAATTATGCTCGTGCCGTTCCGTTTTGGGCGGCGGAACAAGAAAATTAGTCCGTTCCGGCCGGAATGGAACGGAATTTACAAGTCTGTCACAGAGAGCGGGCGCGTGCGGGGAAAATGTGTCGTCCGTTTCCAGAGATAAAAATGCTGCACCCTGACTAGTTTTTCTCATCTACTAAGTAAGGAGGGTCTTGACGAAGATCTTCATTCGTATGATGTCATTCCGATGTAACCTGTCTCTTGGTCTATTCTTTTGTAAAGTTCCAACGTACAAAGGTATATGTAACCCCGTGGCAGGATGAGGGCTTACCCAAGCATTGTTAGCGGTCGACCAACAATTGATGGCTTCACGAGTGGTGGATTATGCTCGGTGAAGCTAGTTTAGCAACCAATATCATGGGTAAAAGTATCCATGCTCATGGACCTCTTTGTTGCGAAACCACTAGACCCGGCCCATGTGTCTTGGTATGGCAGCCAAGCTGAATCCTGGCCGGAATTTTAGTCCTAATCGGTTACGCATTGGACCTAGCCTAAAACTCAAAGCACTAGTATAAATAGAGGTGGATACCCATTGTATGAATCAATATGAGAATAATAAAGCAGAAACTCCCCTCTATATATGTGTCTCTCTGTCTTCTCTGAATTTGCGTGTTCGTCTATTTGGTGCTGTTGCATGTGCAGGCCAAAGGGACGGCCTTCATCCCCTCATCTTCTTCCTCCCCTTCTTCCTCTCTCCTTCCTTCCCTCTCCTTCTCCTCCGACTTGACCGTGGCGATGAGCTGCTTGACAGGAGGGGGTTGGCAGAGGTCGGACTTGAAGAGGAAGGACTCGCCGTTGTCAATGCCGAATGCCCTGGCGATGGGCGGGGGTCGGTGGGGGAAGCCGGTCAGCGTAGGTGCGCGAGTGCCAGAGCCTGCTGGGGCTGAGGATAGGGTCACTACAGGTGAGCATTCGGCCGGAGCAGAGCATCATCATCGTGGTTCCTGCTCGAAATCGGCGGCGCTTATCCATGGATTGGGTGGGGCTGGCTGACGGCGACGGGTTTGAGACAAGGTGGATGGAGATGGACGGATAGGTTTGGTGTATCGGGCAAGAGCAAATTGGAGAAGGAAGGAGAGAGGAAGAAGAAGGGGAGGTAGAAGATGAGTGTAAAATGGTCAAAATATGCAAATACGAGTTAGGAATACAAAAAAATGTGCCACGTGTCGCGTAGAGTGGCATATATCAAAGAGAGATGGTTTCATAATGGTATTTATTGCAAATCGAAAGAAAGAGTGGCAAATGTCGAATAACGAAGTTGAGCAGTGGCATATATCCTATTAACCCATAAAAAAAAAGCTTAAGCTACCACAAAAAAAAACATGAAGGATATCTTTAAGGCCGAAAACCATAATCGTTAGTGCTTCCAACCACCTTGCGATGGCTCGAAGAAAGCAAAAGTATGTAAAAGACTTCTGTGTTTGATTTTTCTTCATGGTGCCACAAACAGAACCTTTTTTTCTGCAACAAGGACACCAGCCCCCGGTTTCCATCTCCTCATCACGAAAACGAAAACACCAACGTACAGTTATTACATCAACAATCACAAGTACCAGGCCACCACAGGCCATAACACCTAGAGTACCGGATGGGAACCTCCACATCCCGGCGACTACATCACAAGAACTAGAAACATAAACCCCGGAACACAGTTATACAACCAAAATAGGGAACCCAGCCCAACTAACAAAATAACACAACCAAGCAACAGAGCAACCAAGGAGCTAGTTCAGCGATCGATTTCCATTTTTCTTCATAGACTCTTCTTGATGCTCCTCCTTGATGACCTTGAAGATCGTCTCCACCCCCATATCGATGAGCTCCTTATCAGGTGCCTTCATTAGACCTGCCCAGTATTTTAGAAAGGAACACATATAAGTTAAAATTTCCAGGGGGTCCCATAGTGGTTTATGGTCAAAGCAAATAACATTTCCCCTTTTCCAAATCGACCGACTCATTGCAGCTAAATAGACGAAGCTAAATCTTTCAAGTGTAGGAAATCTTCTCTTAAACCACCAAAAGTAAGAAGTACAATTGGTAGGTCTATTATGTACCCTCAAACTCTTTGCAATAAGGCTCCAGGTTAATTTGGCCACACTACACCCAAAGATGAGGTGATCAGAGGTCTCAACATTATCACAAAAAGCACAAGAGGGATCCCCCTGCCACCCTCTTCTCCTCAAATTATACTTCAAGAGGAAGGCGTCTTTAAGGATCAGCCAGCAGAAAATTTTATTTTTAAGAGGGATTTTAGATTTCCATAAAGATTTGTACCATTCAAACACCGCAGGAACTTGACAGGCGTTATAAAGTGAGGAGACAGAGAAATTGCCACTCTTGCTAAGAACCCAAGTACTATAGTCATCAGAGTTATCCAAACTCTCATTATTCATCTTAGCAGCAATGTGGTTCCAATCCCTAACCATCTCCTCATTCAGAATTCTTCTAAACTTCAAGTTCAAATTAACCTTTAAAGCTCTTTCAACAGTAATATTCTTGTCATCACAAATATGAAACAAGTTAGGGAACTTTTCATTAACGGGCCTATCATACAACCATGAATCAAACCAAGAACTGGTCCCCTGACCGAAGCCCACAACCCTTCTCCTATTCTGCACATAGAAATCTCTAATTTTCAACAAATCTTTCCAGCAGGGGGAGTTATGAAATTTCGGTTTAATAAGGGAAATTGGAACATTTTTAACATACTTTTTCTGAATGATGTTTCGCCAGAGTCCTTTATCATGCTCAAGTTTCCACCACCATTTACATAAAAGACAAATATTCAATAGACTTAAGTTTTGAATGCGCAAACTACCTTTCTTTTTAGTTCTAGTTACCACCCCCCACTTAACCAAGTGATATTTCCTGGCATCCCCTCCACCTTGCCAAACAAAGTCCTCCTAATTCTATTCATTTTATGGATAACGATCTTAGGCGTAAAAACATAGGCATTGTATATATGGGAATGCTAGAAAGACAAGCATTGACCAAGGTAACTCTTCCCCTAAGAGAGATTGTTTCCTTTCCAAAAGGAGTCTTTTTTGAACTTTCAACACTAAGGCATCCTAGTTCTTAATTAAGTTCCATCTGAAACTTGCAGGGACCCCAAGATATTTCATAGGAAAAGTACCAATCTTACAGGTAAAAAGTTGAGAATAGTAATCCTTGTCTCTGTCACCATTTATAACCATACATTCACTTTTCTCAAAATTAATTTTGAGCCTAGACATAACCTCAAAAAGACACAGGAGCAGTTTGACAGGGGATCAACTTGCCTAACCCCTTTTTTCTTTTGAAAAAATTTCCCAACTTCCCATTAAGGTTCAAAGAAAGAGTACCTTTGGTTAAGACCTCTTTAACCTAATCACACCACTTAGTATGAAAACTCTCAACTTTAGACAATTTAAAAGGAAGGTCCAATTTACCTTGTCATAAGCCTTTTCAAAGTCCAACTTTACCACCGGAACCAAACGACATCATCACTGTCCGCTCGGACCTACAACGCACGTCTTCATGTGCGACAAAGAAAGCTGCGAACTCGCCCAGGCCCAGGAGGCATCCGCCAAGTTGTCGAAGATCCCAGCGGCAGCGGCAGTTCTCGAGGAAGAGGGTGAAGTACCCTCTAAGAAGAACAAGTCAGGAATCAAGCCCGACGAAGGAGTCAAAAAAGTCCAACTCGACCCGTCCGACCCGGCCAAAACAGCCTTGATTGGGACACGGCTCGATGACAAATAGGAGGACGCACTCGTCACCTTTCTCCGGGCGAACAAGGATATATTCACTTAGAAACCATCAGATATGTCGGGTGTCCCGAGGGAGGTGATCGAGCATTCTCTCAACGTGGATCTGAAGGCAAAATCTGTCAAGCAGCGCCTTCGACGATTTTCTCCAAATCGACGTGAAGCTATCAAACAAGAGATCACTAGACTCTTAGCCGCCGGTTTCATTAAAGAAGTGTACCATCCCGACTGAGTAGCAAATCCAGTCCTTGTACAAAAGAAAAATAAAAGCTGGCGCATGTGCGTTGATTACACTGATCTCAACAAAGCATGCCTAAAAGATCCATTCGGGTTGCCTCGTATCTACCAGGTGGTGGATTCCACCACCGGGTGCGAGCTCTTGAGTTTCCTAGATGCGTACTCGGGGTATCATCAAATTAGCCTAAAAGAGGCTGACTGCATCAAAACCTCGTTCATCATGCCATTCGGGGTCTTCTGCTATGTCACAATGCCGTTTAGGTTAAAAAATGTCGGTCCGACTTGTCGCGGCAATTCAATGTGTCTTTACAAATAACTCAAGAACGAGGCTTATGTGGATGATGTGGTCATCAAATCTCGGGTAAAGGAGGACCTTGTCATTGACTTGGCCGAAACATTCAAGAGCCTGAAGGTTTTCAGGATGAAGCTCAGCCCCAAAAAATGCGTCTTTCGAGTTCCTTCAGGAAAGTTACTCGGTTTCATCGTGTCCTATCATGGTATCGAGGCTAACCCGGAAAAAATCAGCACCATCTTAAGGATGGAACCTCCGACTTGTGTAAGGGACGTCCAGAAGCTAACAAGCTGCACGGTGGCACTCGGCAGGTTCGTTTCCCGACTCGGGGAGCGATGGCTGCCTTTCTTCAAGCTCACCAGGAAGCAAGACATGTTCCAATGGACTCCTGAAGCGCAAAAGGCTTTTGAGGACCTCAAGAAGTTCCTTACAATGTCGCTTGTATTGGTTTCTCCAATGCCGCAGGAACCCCTTTTGCTTTACATAGCGGCGATGACTTATGTAGTCAGCACCGCAATTGTTGTGGAGCGAGAGGAGGCTGGATATATTCAAAAAATACAACGCCCGGTTTATTTCATCAGCGAGGTAATGGGCGACTCTAAGGTACGATACCCACAGGTGCAGAAGCTGTTATATGCCGTGTTGATAACCTCACGAAAGTTGAAGCACTACTTCCAAGAGCATGTGATTTCGGTGGTCACATCCTTTCCGTTGGGGGACATACTCCACAACCGGGAAGCCATCGGGAGGATCGCCAAGTAGGCAGTCAAGTTTAGAGCTTTTGAAATACAATTCAAGTCACGTACGGCAATCAAGTCGCAGGCACTCGCCGACTTCATCGCCGAGTGGGCCGAGTCACAAACACCCAAGGCGGTTAAAGAATTAGAATTCTAGACAATGTACTTTGACGGATCGCTCAAACTCAACGGCACTAGGGGAGGCATACTTATCTCTCTGAGAGGTGAAAGGCTAAAATACGTTCTCCAAATCCATTTTCCAGCGTCAAATAACGCCGCCGAGTATGAGGTTCTCATCCATGTGCTCCGTATCACCATATCGCTTGGTATCCGGTGGTTGGTGGTTCATGGAGATTCTCAGCTTGTGGTTAGTCAAGTCTAGAAAGATTGGTCGTGTGTCAGCGATGCCATGACAGCATATTGTCAAGAGGTATGTAAGTTGGAGGACAAATTCGACGGGTTGGAGCTTGTTCATATTCTCGTCGTGACAATGAAGCAGCCGACGAGCTCACCAATATGGGCTCCAGTCGGAGCACTGTCCCGACTGGTGTATTCGTTGAAGAACTCCATAAACCTTCAATCACTCAGCGCCAGGCGCCGAGTGGTTCAGAAGATAAACAAAGCGAAGTAAATGTGCTTATCGTCACTCCCGACTGGAGGACTCCCTTTTTGGATTATCTCCTAAGGGACAAACTCCCTGACAATAAGGCTCAAGCTGAACAGATAACACGGCGAAACAGGACGTATGTAGTAGTCAGCAAAGAGCTATTCAAAAGAAATTTTTTTAATTTTTTTTCCCCCCTTTTTTTTTTTTTTTTTGGGGGTTTTT
The DNA here is from genome assembly GCA_036346375.1 of Guadua angustifolia. Classification (NCBI taxonomy): domain Eukaryota; kingdom Viridiplantae; phylum Streptophyta; class Magnoliopsida; order Poales; family Poaceae; genus Guadua; species Guadua angustifolia. The sequence goes on from CM070514.1 coordinate 14,365,183, forward strand.
TTTCAAGGTTTTTTTGCAAAAAGGGGTTTTTTTTCCCTTTTTTTCCCTTTTCCCCCTTTTTTTTTAAAAAAGGGCCTTTTTTTTAACCCAATTTTTTAAAATTAAAACCCCTTCTTTGGCCCAAATTTGGGAAATTTTTTGGGGGTTGGTTTTAAAAAATTTTTTTTTTTTTTCCCCCAAAAAATTTTTGGGGGGAAAGGTTTGGGGTTTTGGGGGGGTTTTGGGGAAACAAAATTTGGAAAATTTAAAATTTTTTAATTTTTCCCGGCCCCCCAAAAACCCTTTTTTTTGGGGTCCCCCGGGTTTAGGTTTCCCTTTAAATTTTAAAAGGGGGTTTCCCCCGGGGCCCTTTTTTCCCCCCGGGGGGGTTTTAAAAGGGGAAAATTTTTTTCCCTTTTCCCCAAAGGCCCCGGGTTTTTAAAAAGGGGGGCCCCTTTTGCCTTTCCCTTTTTTAAAAACCCCCGTTTTTTTTCCGGGGTTTTTGGGGGGTTTTTTTTGGGGGGGGGGCCCGGGGAAACCTTTGGGGGGCCGGGTTTGGGGGGCCCCGGGGGGGGGCCGGGGGCCCCCCTTTGAAGGGGTTTTGGGGGGTTTTTTTTGGGGGTTTTTTTTTTCCCCCTTGGAACCCCGGTGGGGGGGGGTTTTTTTTTTTAGGGGGCCCCTTGGGGGGTTTGGGGGCCCCGGGTTTTTTTAAAGGGGGTTTTTCCCCTTTTGGGGGTTTTGGGTTTGGGAAATTGGGGAAACCCCCAAAAAAATTTTTCCAATTTTTTTCCCTTTTTTTTTTTTTTGGGGGGGAAAAAGGGGGGGGTTCCCTTTTTTGGGGGGTTTTTTTTTTTTTAAATTTTTGGTTTTTTTCCGTTTTTAAAAAACCCCGGATTTGGTTTTGGGTTTTTTTTTTTTTTTTTAAAACCCCTTTGGAATCCCTTTTTTTTTTTTTGGGTTTTTAAATTTTTTTGAGGGCTTTTTTTCTTTTTTTTTTTTTTTTTGGGGTTTGGGGGGGGGCCCCAAGGAATTTTCCCCCAAAAACCCGGTTTTATTTTGGGGGAAAAAAAATTTTTTGGGGGGGCCCCCCGGGGGGGTTTTTTTCCGGGTTAAAAAAAATTTTAATTTTAAGGGGGGGGTTTTTTTAACCCAAAGGTTTTTTTTTTTTTTTGGGGGGGCCTTTCCCTTTTTTTTGTTTTTTGGGTTTTAAATTAAAAAAAGGTTTTTTAAAATTATTTCCCAAACCCCAAAAATTTAAAAAATTTTTTGGGGGGGGTTCAAAAAACCCCAAAAAAAATTTTTTTTTAAACCTTTTTTTTTTTTTTTTTTAAAAAAAAAAGGGGGGGGTTTTGGGGGAAAAAAAAAAAATTTCCCCATTTAAAATTTTAAAATTTTTTTTTCCCCAAAAATTTTTTTTTTTAAAAAATTTTTGGGGGGGAAGGGAAATTTTTTTTAAGGGCCCCTTTGGTTTGAAAAATTTTTCCCCCCAAAAAAATTTTTTTTTTTGGGTTTTTTTTTGGGGAAAATTTTTTTTTTTTTTTTTTCCTTTTTTTTAAGGGGGTTTTTTTTCCCTTCCGGGTTTTTTTGGAATTTTTTTTTTCCCCTTTTTTTGGTTTTTTTTTGGGGGGAAAAATTAAAAAATTTTTTTCCCCCAAAAAAAAAAAGGATTTTAAAAAAAAAAATTAAAAAAATTTTTTTTTTTGGGTTTTTTAAAAAAGGTTTAAAAAAAAAAAAATTTTTTTAGGGTTTTTAAAATTTTGGAAAAAAGGGGGGTTTAAAAGGGTTTTTAAAAAATTTTAAAAAATTTTTTTAATAAAATTTTTAAAAAAAATTTTTGGGTTTAAATTTTTTAAAAAAAAGGGAACCCGGGAAAAAAAAAAAAATGGAATTTTAAAAAATTTTTTTAAAAAAAAATTTTAAAAAAATTTTTTTTAAAAAGGGAAATTTTTTTAAAAAAAAACCCCCGGGGTTTAAAGAAGAAAAAAAAAAAAAGGGAAAAAAAATTTTGGGAAAAAAGGGGTTTCCCCCCCAAAAAAAAAAAACCCCACCCGGGGCCCCCCCCAAAAAAAATTTTCCCCAAAAAAAACCCTTTTTGGGATTCGCATAAATAGGAGTTTCAAGGAATCATATTTTGTTGCAAGTGCTTACCGCTGGCGGTGGGCGCGTTAAGTTGAAGGGCTTTGGGCACCCTTAGATGGTGATCTCGGCGCTCGGAATGAAGAAATCACTTAGACGGCCATGAAAGCACATCCTCGACCAATTCTCGGGCGCCCCGAGTCATGTCACCCCACAGATTCAATCCAAGTCGGATACGCTTACTCGGGGCTGCACCATGCGACGCGGTTGATCAAGAATGCCAACCCTCCAGTTCCGAATCCTTCAGAGATTGGATCAAGCCAAGGAGTTCCTCGACTTGCTCCATCTCCATGGTGGGGGGTTGTGGTCTAGGTGGCGTCCAATCTGGGCTTGCGGCCGACATAGGAAGGAAGAGAGGGTTCGAGTTTGGAGCAGTAGAATCACTCCTGATGCCACCCCTTATTGGAGGTTTTGAAGGGGATGGAGAAATAAAATTTCTTCAAACCTTCACGCAGCTTGAAAGCCGGCGCCCCCAACAAGCTTGGGGGAGGTCCTAGAGGGATATGGTTTCAGAAGAAAGAGGTGGCGGAAGAGAGCAAAATATGGGAGAATCCCAAGATACGCCTCGCAAAGATGAACAAAGACGACAATCTGTAGGATCGAGTTGGGATTTAAATGAACCAACTCGATCCCGTATAGGTTCAAAAGGCCACAGAGGAACGCAGAGCAAGGGAGACCGAGTCTGCAGAGAAAGAAAGACTCAAAAACCACAATCTCCTCAGAGCGAGGAGTGAGAGAAGACTCACTGGCGGCGGGACGCCAGCAGATGAGCTCATGCGCCGGGAGCACGCTGTCGGCAACTAAAGATCCAGCCGCTCCTCCATCGTCACTGAGGTGACCCAATCTGATGACATCTTGGTGGTGGCTACGACGGAGGAGAGGAGAAGGGGAGCGTTGTAGCAGCGGCGGCGGCGGTGGAAAACCCTAGATTGGATTTGAAGCGCTGAGGAGGCAAAAGGTCGCAGTGGGGGAAAAACCCTTTAGCTGTTTCCTTTAAATAATGGGCACAGTTAGGGCACACTGTTTTCGCATGTGTGCTCAAGACATCCGTTGCTATTGGCATTTGAATGGCGTACTTTTGCTTTAAGCGGGAAAAAATGTTTTCACCAAAATTACGGCTTAGTGGGTAAATGCCTAAAATCCATGATATATGGGTGCAGGCACCACTCGACTAAATTCAGTTTGGGAATATGGCACGCCTCATGATAGGCCGACTGCCAGTTACTGTTTTAAACAGGACCTAGGTGCCTTCCGAATGCAAAAACCCCTCTTGTGATATGGTGCATGTTAGGCCGATAGCTAGTTACCGCATGACGTAATAAGATATTGCAAGACTTAAGGTTACGAGGGTATACACTTAAAAGGTGTGCCAGCTGAGCTCTGCGCTAGCTTGGTTCAAATACCACTCGGATAAAACCTGATTTAGGATATGACGCGCCCCATGGCTGGGCCGAGTGCTGGTTACCATTTTTAGTAGGACACTAGGCATCTAACATCCAAAACCTCTCTAATACGCCTCACGTTAAGCCAATTGCGGTTTTCGCACAAGTCAAAATCAGGTATCCTAAGACGTGAAGTCCGAAGGGTATGCCCCATGAGGGTCTCAAGCTGTGCGCCGCAACAGTCGGGTACAGATACCACTCGGCAGCTTTCTATCTGGGTACAAGGTACGCCCTATGATGGGCCGACTGCTAGAGCCTAACTAAGTTGGGTTGGGTACCACTAGGAAAATATAATATGAGGGGCTTTGAGTTCTTCACAGTCTTGTTGCAACGCAACTGTTGGATATAAAAAAAGAAAAAAGAAGAGAAAAAAAAGAAAAAAATAATAATAAGATAAAATAAAATATATATGCGCATATGTGTATTTTTTTACATATATGAAGCATATATAGTTTTATTTTATTTTTAATGCTCCCAGAAAATTTTGGAAGCCCTGGTTTTTCTCTGATCCCTCTGGAATTTTCTAGAACTTTCTAGAACCTCTAGAAGTAGCCAGGAAATTACCAGGAAGCTTCCTGCCTTACCTACTTCCTAAGAAAGCCTGATGCCTTTCACACTCGGTGCTTTCCCTTTCTTCACCTGCATCCTAAGAAAGCCCGATTCCTTTCACACTCGGCGCTTTCCTTTTCTTCGGCTGGCATTTCTACTCGGTGCTTTCCCTTTCTTCACCTGCCTCCTAAGAAAGCCTGATTCCTTTCACACTGCGCTTCCTTTCTTCTCCGCCATACCACCCTAGGCTTTTTTTCTTCTACCCATATCTACTCGATGCTTTCCCTTTCTTCACCTGCCTCTTAAGAAAGCCTGATTCCTTTCACACTCAGCGCTTTCCTTTTCTTCGACTGCCATACCTACCCGGCGCTTCCTTTTCTTCGGCTGCCATATCTACTCGGTGCTTTCCCTTTCTTCACCTACCTCCTAAGAAAGCCTGATTCCTTTCACACTCGATGCTTTTTTCTTCTTCCATACTCATGTATGCCTTCTGTATGCCTTTCCTTTCTTCGACTGTTATATCTACCCGACGCTTTCGTTTTCTTCGACTGCCATACCTACCCGCTTTTCTTTTCTTCGAGTGCCATATCTACTCGGTGCTTTCTATTTTCTTAGGACGCCATACCTATCCGGCCCTCTCCACTATAAATATCAATCCCAGGGAGACAATGGTGGATTGAACATAGAGGAAGGACGCGGTAGCTCTGAAGGATTGGCACGCAAATCGAAGAAGAAGAAAAGAAAGACAAAGAAAAGATGGAAAGACCATCTCCTGGCCATCCCTATTGATGTAACAATTCGTATCCTCTGCCGTGGAGAACATAAGGCAGAGAATAAACAGTAATTGTGCATTTTGTACTAGAACAATGACAAATAGTGCTTTGCTACAGTTCCAAATAGTACTTTTGCTACAGTGTTATGGTACAACATTTGCTACAAAGACCAAGAGAATGCTGAATTTCTACAAAGGCTGCATTTTTGGCCGCTTGCTAAAGGCTTCCTCCGCTTTTGCCTTCTCCTCCCTCCTCCTCCTCCTTTCTTTTTCTTCTCTTCTACCTGTTGGTGCATATGGTCAACCGGATGCTGGTCGCCGTGCCGTCCCTTGGGAGTCGCGTCTCCCCATGGGTCTCACGCCACGCCACCATTCTCCACCGCCGCCACAGGCGCTTCCACCGCCGCTCGCTCGCCAAGTCATGGAACGGCCGGCCAAGCAACCTCTACACCACCTCCAACCAGCACCTACCTCCCCACCGGCACTGAGCCGTTGAAGGCGCGGCGTGGCTACCACGGCCTAGAGTGCTTCTTCCCCAACCATGGCGCAGGACGATCTTCCCAACACCGGCGCGGAGCCGCTGAAGGCGCGCGTGATACCATGGCGCAGGACGATCTTCCCAACATCGCATTGAGCCGCTGAAGGCGTGGCGCTACTATGGCGGTGACGATCTTCCCAACACCGGGCGGAGCCGTTGAAGGCGCGGCGTGGATACCATGGCGTGGTGACGCATCTTCCCCAACATCGGCATTGAGCCGTTGAAGGCGTGGCGTGTACTATGGCGCAGGACGATCTTCCCAACACCGCGTTGGAGCTATTGAAGGCGCGGCGTTACTATGGCGTGGTGGCGATTCGCCTAACACCGGCGGAGCCGCTGACGGCGAGGCGTATACTATGGCGCAGGACGATATTCCCAACACCGCGCTGGAGCCGAGAAGGCGTGGCGTGTACTATGGCGCAGTGACGATCTTCCCAACACCGCGCGGAGCCGTTGAAGGTGCGGCGTGGCTACCATGGCGTGGTGACACATCTTCCCCAACACCGATGTTGAGCCGTTGAAGGCGCGGCGTGGATGGCGTGGCGGCGCGGCGAACTGGTGACGGACCAGTCCCTGTGATGGTGGACGGCGTGGCGTGGCTTCAACCCCGGGCGCAGTCTCGCGGAGACTTCTCCTGGATGACGACACGGCAACGTCGCCCCTCTTCTCCGGCATGGCGGCATGATGATGGACGGCGTGGCGTGGCTTCAACCCTTGGCGCGGTCTCGCGAAGACTTCTCCAGCATGGTGGCACGGCGTGGATGGCGTGGCGCAGTGTGGCGGTGTGGATTCTTTCGGATGACGACGTGGCGGCGCGGCCTACGCCTGTCACGGCGTGGTTCCCATGACACAGACGGTTTGGCGTGGCCATCTCTCCTGGACAATGACGCGGTGGTGCGGACGTGGCCTTTTCCCCAACTGTGGCACAGTGTGGCAACCCAGATGTTTGATGGCGTGCCGGCGTGATTGGCAAAGCACGGCGTGGCTTCCATGATCCATGGCGTGGATGACTCGGCGCGGCGTCACCCTTCTTCTCCAACCCCGACACAACCCCTATGTTGGGAATAGTCCCACATTGGTTGTGGAGAGGGCTTGAGCATGGTTTATAAGGGTGAGGGAGCACCCTCTCATTGAGCTAGCTTTTTGGGGGGGGATGGCCCAAGAGACCTTGGCCCACCGCTCGGTTAGCCCACGACCCAACGGCGCAGGCGGCGCCAGATGGTGGCGTGAGGCAGCTGTGGCCGATCGTGGTGGCGATCAGTTAACAATTGGTATCACCGGTGGCGTGAGGTGCTGTGTCGATCGTGTGGCATCAGTTAACAATTGGTATCAGAGCCTGTAGCCCAGTGATTCCTAGATAATCTCGGCCCTATGTGTGAGGGGGAGATTGTTGGGAATAGTCCCACATTAGTTGTGGAGAGGGCTTGAGTATGGTTTATAAGGGTGAGGAAGCACCCCCTCATTGAGCTAGCTTTTTGGGGGGAGATGGCCCAAGAGACCTTAGCCCACTGCTCTGGTTGGGCTTACGACCCAGCGGCGTGTGCGTGCGCGCAGCTGGTGGCGTGAGTGCATCGTGTGCTGATCGTGTGGCGATCAGGTTAACACCCTACTGGACGACGGTGGGCATGGTGGTGATGTCTCTTGTTCGGCAGCGTGCTGGCGTGGCTTTCCTCGATGAGACGATGACAGCATGGTGGCGCTGTGGTGCTCCTCCCTCGACGTCGGCATGGTGGCGCGGTGATGCTGTTTACCAACGATGGCATGGTGATGCTCCTACCCAATACTGGCGTGGATGTTGTATCCTCCTCGCTGACGTGAATGGCACGGCGCGGACTCCTCTTTCCCAATATGGCGTCGCAGACAACACAGCCTGGTGTGGCCGTGGCCGATGTGCCCCGAGTGTAGCAGCGTGGTCCCGTGCACTTCTCTTCCTAGGCGATGGCGCGGCATAGCGACGCTGCGGATGGCACGGATGGCACGGCTGTGCCCCTTCTTCCCAACCATGGTGTCGGAGGCGACGCACCTCTTCTCCAGAACGGCGACAAGGAGCGGCGCGGATGGCGCTCTTCTTCCCCAACACCGGCGTTGACGGCGTGGGGTGGCGTGGCCTCTCCCCCAATCATGCCGCAGCCCGGTTCAGATGGCGCGGCCGTAGTGCGGTGCCTTTTCTCTTCGCCGGCACGACGCAGACGGCACGGCGGCCTAGCATGGCTG